>JAPMOQ010029593.1:688516-776883 GCA_026543055.1 Argiope trifasciata | reverse complement strand
GAGCAATTTTTCAAATATTGAAATTGTGCAAAACACATTTTTGTGCAGCAATATTTTCGAAAAACATCCCTGGAAAAAAAATTCAGCTTTTTATTTATTAAAATTCTAATTAAAATTTCAAATTATTCTCTCCAATTAGCACATTTCTATTCACAATGGTTTATATGCGTCAAATTTTGCAGCTATAGGTTGGACGGTCTAACCAGTGGAGTCCCCCCACACACATTATCTTTATTATTAATAAAGAAATAAATAAGCATTATAGATAAAGGAATGCCAATTTTTGATCTATCTTCGCTCTTACAATGCGTATTTCAATTTTAAGACAAAAATCTTCAGATTTTCTTTTTCTTGAAAAGCTATATAAAAAAGAACACTCTCTATTTGATTAAAACGTGTGGATGGAAAACTTCATCTAATTTGCTTAATCCTCTGTGGGATATTCTTGGATATGATCCAAAGTAATTTGCGTTAAATGTGGCAATTTTAAGACCAGTGGCTTTTCCGACCTTTTTTATCCAACAGATTCCCATAACCCGCCCTGCTTCTTTTAGCTTGATTACTTTCCGTTGGTGGCTATTAAAAAAGGATTACCGTGAGAATTGAGATTATTTAGTCTAGAATATTAAGAATATTATGTCGTGTCGCGAGATTTTTTTAAAGGAACCTTTGAATACGTATTTGAATTCTTTCTGTTATACAGTAAAAGCTCTTCATTCGCGGGGTATATGTTCCATAAATATGCCGCGAATACAGAAACCGTGAATAATGAATGGTAATTTATATGGGATTATAGGGGATACATTCCTAGGTGACAAAATAAAAATAAAACAATAAAAAATCAATTTAATTGAAGTTTTTGAACATTTTGATTAATTATCTTAAGGCTTGCGCAATAGTTTGAAGAATTTTGTAATTTTCTCTTGCTTGGCAGTTTTTAAAAGCTCCTTCCTTTCAGACTGATACGCAGCAGTCGCATTAGCAATTTGCCTCTTAAAAATAAGACTTCGTTCCATAGACGTTCATAAAGAAATCGCAAAGCTCATTTGCCATTCTTAAACCTTCACTAAGATTTTTGAAATTAAATGTCACGTTTCCAGTGCTTGTTGAAGCCTTTTCTTTAATGGGCCGTGAATTTAACATTTTCTCCAAGTCAGTTTCATTCAGATCTCCATCTTGCGATTCAAGCAATTCCGGAATGTACTTGATCACTGTTTGAACCCATCTCGTTTTATTCCATTCGCAATTTCGGCTATATTTGCAGTTTGTATTTAACAACATACTTTAGACAAAGTTGTAATAAGATCTATTTTACTTTTTTTATTAGTCCATTTGACGGCATTTACAAAGGATATTGGATTGGATACCTATTGGAATCCTTTTATTATTATGTATGTACTTATTAGATCCACGAATAAAGAAATTTTTAGCCGCGAATATAGGAATTGGGTTGCATTTTTTTAATTCGCGAATAGTGAAAACGCGAATGAAGGAAGCGCGAATATGGAGCTTTTACTGTATACAGACAACTATCCCGTCACCACTGAACGAAACAGTTTTAACAGGATTAATACGTATTTGTTTAGTTTAGTTATATTAGCACCTCGTTTTTTAAAGAGCAACTAGGACTATTTTGGTACTGACCTCGTAATTCTAAACCATAGTCAGATGATGAGGACATTGTCTGAACCGGCACCCCCCTCCCCTCTCCACATTGCGCAACACCAGCGTTAAGGCGTTTGGCCAGACGGATTTAAAGGCCTTATCACACGTTGAAATTTCGTCAGCACTTTTCTGTTTCTACCCTCAAAAACCGGTCAAACAAGTTTAATAATCGACAACTTTTTCTAACCAGTTAGAAAATGCCGTCGGAAATATTGTCCGCAAACGAAATTCAACCAATCATGTGAAACTTTGAAATAAAGTCACACAAGTGACGTCACTTTTGTTGTCATTTACTGACGGAAAGTGCCGACGATATTTTGCCGTGTGATAAGGCCTTAAAGTACTACCGATCCCCTTATACGACGTTTCTTCGGTGGAATCTGGTCCCGAACCTGAAACCTTACGGCTCACAAGTCGAAACCTTATCATCAGGCCACCACATCCCCGATTAATACGTATTTGAGTGTTTTGCACTTGAATGATATACGATTTTGTTCTCTTCTCTTTAAAATTTGAGATTTAATACGCTTCCTTTTAAGGGAAAATGGTCACGAAGACACCATTGATGTAATTCAACAGTTGCAGCAGCCTTTTTATTATAAATTTAAATTGAATTTCTCTGTATTTTCGTTAAAGCAGTACTTACTTGATACACTTCATACAAGTACGAACTTTTTTCTTGAACTTTTAAGAAAGAAAGAAAAGCTATATATTCAAGAGACAAAATAAAAGCTAATATATTCTTAAGAGATAAGAGAAAAACTAATATAGTATTTGTAGTGGAAGCTTTATAAGCTAGATAGCATCCTCAAGACTAAGGGATCGCTTTTAGTCTTGTGGTCATGTCATCTGGCTACCATTAGGTAAGGTTCCGGGCTCGATCCTAGCTATCACCAATTACAACATATTCTTAAGAGAAAAAAAGTTAATACTTACCTAAGATAAAAAAGAAAAGCTAAAAAAAATCCCAGAACTTTTCAATGTAAGAAAATTATACTCTTGAATACTGGCAATTCTCTATATACAAGTATTTAACTATATTGGATTTAAATGTTTCTAATTGTGAAGTAATGTTTAAAGAATAAAGAAAAACTTCTTACTGAGGACAATTTGCATGGTGGTGAACCAACTCCATGGAATTTTTTGTTGTTGTTGTTGGCTCATTGATTCCTCACTTTATTAGTGTTTTGCTGTCTGCACACAAAATATTAAAATAATCAATCAGTATAGACCCTGGAGTTCCTATAAGGAATGGTCAGCTACCCGATTTCGATAAAATCTAACCCTTTTCTCACATCTTCTTCACAGTTCAAAATTATAAAGACCGTCCTTAGATAGTCAGTGTTGCTTTTACGCTGGATGTTAATATAACTAAACTAAACTTTCCATTAGATTACTTTAATTTAGTGTATTTAATTTCCATTAGAAGCAACACGAATTGAGCAACAAATTTTAGTTGTGATCAGATTGGAATCAGATATGATCAGGAAATGATACTTGAGTAGACACACTCCCTCTTCTAATTACCATACCAGACCAATGGGAGAATATTTCACATTTGAATATTCAGCATTTAAGGTGAAAAAAATTACATTGCGATTCTTCTATGGGTTTCGAATTTTGAATCCTGGGATTTTACAACCCAGCCGCCAAGGTTGTCCCTAAATGTTTAAACTTGTATTAAAAAGTAGAGGAGATAAATGCAAAAAAGTATTTACACTTAAAACCGAAATTAAGTCAAAATAAATAAATTTTTCCCATGTAGCAAGAATGGTTAAATCCTACTAATAAGACAATTTTAGCGTCTATTGTTTTTAAATATAGAAAAAGAAGTATTTTTTTATTATGAGTAGAAGGTAAGTTCATTATTTCTTGTAGGTTATTCATAAAGAAGTAATGCTTAAAAAATTAAGTCAGTTCCAATTTATGTTAACAAAGAAATTTTTTATTTTAGTTGCTTTTAATTAAATAATTGTCAAAAAGATTAAAAAATTAGTATGAAAAAATTATTGATTTTACCCAGAATTGAAATCGCATTCTTCACCTAAACATGAAAAATACTGAAATCCTTGCATTTTACCCATCGGGCTACTGCCTGTTGATATCAATTTTCATTACATACTGATAAACTTTATTTAATGTATTAAAAATTAATTAAATTTAATAAATGAATTAAAATGTGGAGCAAAAAAGCTGTATTAACATCAAGTGTGATCCACTACAAGATAAAAAATGTATTTGAACTTGAGTGAGTGAATAAAAAGTATTTTATTAATGATTGAAAATTTGAACAAGATAAATAAATATATATAGAGAGAGTGAACTAATAATAGAAACTGAATGAATGATGTGATTTTTAAAATTTTGTTTTCAAAACTATTGCATTCATATAAGTAGCGATACACGAAAATATAGAAAAAATGCCTTACGTTTAAGTTTTAGCCCCTATCAACAGGTGGAAATTATCTAGACATGTTATAAACATGGTTATTTCTATAATTGCGTAAGGATAAGACGGATGAATTTGATAGGTTCAGACCACATAAGAGTCATAATGCTCGTAGCTTACTTCTTATATAAGGAGTTTCCACAATGTTGGATTGGACGTGCTGGTAACAATGATTTATTCTTTAATGGCCTCTAAGACGCCAGGAATGAACCTAATATGGTTTTCATTTATAAAGTTTTACCTAAAATCTCATTTCTCCATTCCTTAAACCTCCAGTGTCAAAAAAGTGTCAATGAACTAATGCATCAATGTTATACCTAAAATTATTCATAGTTCAAAATAAGGGAAATGATCTTAACTACAGATGAGATGTTTGTTGTAATGTTTCAAGAAAGAAAAAATGGTTTTAAAAGCATACAAGACATTTATTCACAGACAACAATTCACATTAGACATAAATGGAAATCCAGTTTAACCGTTTAAAATCCTTTTCGAAACTAAAATGATTTCAAGATACTAAAAGTCAAGAGCTCAGGATGCAGCCATCTCACACAGGACATAACCAAAATCTCCATTCCTTTCTTGCTTCATCTTTCCTTTTTATTCCGCTGATGCTCATCATTTCACTTCAGTTTAACTTCCAAGAAGTTGAAAAAATCCCAGCAATTCGGCTCCAGAGTGACTTGCTTTTAGATGAACGGCAGGACAGTACACTGTCTTGTCGTGAAAAGTTCGCACATTGAATATTTGTAATAAAAATAAGTATTGTTTTCATTATTATCAGGCCGCGGTGGCCTGGTGGTACGGTCTAGGCTTCGGAGCAGAAGGGTTTCAGGTTCGAGACCCGATTCCATCGAAGAGCCGCCGTGTAAACGGGCCTGGTGCATGTTAAATCCATCGGGGCCAACCGTACTCCACCTGGTGGGGTATGAAAGTTTGGAGACGGGGTGACAGCTCAAATGTCGTTCTCGTCAAAATTGAGAGGTCCGTCCCAAAATAGCCCTAGAGTTGCTTTAAAACGGGACGTTAATATAACTAAACTGAACTAAAACTAAAACATTATTTTCAAATATCACTGATTACATAGCACATTATAAATTTGTAAATACATAAGTTAAATATCAAATCACTCATTTATACTAACCATATAAAAACAATTGTACAGGAGAATTACGGCTGCAGAATCCTGGTGGTAAGGTCTCGACTTCGGAGTCGGAGAATCAAGACCCGATTCCCCCGAAGAACCGTCGTGTAAGTTGGTCTAATGCAAGTTATATTAGTCGGGGCCAAACGTCCTCACGCTGGTATGGTGCGGGAGTTTGGAGATGGGGTACCAGCTCATGTGCCCTCCTCATCATCTAACTGCAGTTCAAACTTACGAGGACCGTTGCAAAATAGCCCTGATGTTGGTTTATAAACGGGGCTTTAATATAAATAAACCAAATTAAATTAATTGGAGAGTTGCATAGAATATCCTTTCTTGCTGCAAGATCGATGTTATAATAAATCACATTCGTAAATACCAAGACTTCTTCACGACCATTCAATAACCAAGACCAAAATATCTTCTTCAAACTCTGTTTAAATCCCTTCCTCGTAACTGTATAATTTTTTTAATGTTTTTTTTTAATTTTATTTATTAATATATTTTTGCTCTCAGTTCCACTATGATGTGAGAAAATCATTTCTTGGTAGGCCTGAGTATTTTTCGGATTTCAAGAGGTCTAAAACATGGAGAATTGTTAAAATTGATTTTTTTTAATAATTGCTGTAATTTCCACTTTGTATCCGAGAAATGGGTCGTGATTGCCTGATAGTAAGGTCTCGGCTTCGTATCTGAAGGCTGTCAGGTTCGATACCCGATTCCATCAATAAATCGTCATGTAAGGGGGTGTGATGCATGTTAAATCTCTCGGGTGTGATGCATGTTAAATCCAACGTTCACCCACTGGTATATTGTGGAGGTTTGGAGAGAGGGTGTCAGATCACTCATCGTCCTCGTCATTTGACAAAAGCATGACATCCGTCCCGAAACAGCCTAGTTTTGCTTTGAAACGGGATGTTAATATAACTAAACTCGTATACGAGAAAGTAATAAATGGGAGTGATCTCCGAAAAATTTTCTTGTATATATTTTTTTAAAAGTATTATCCCTTTCACTATGCCTAAAATCCTTGATTTTGTTTAAGATAATGAATTTCTTATATGGCATTGGTGAATAGTACTTACGAAATATTGCTCTTTGATATGAATTTAGTATTTTTACTAAGTCTATCATGTAATCTTTTGCAACTGTTTCGGGGATAAATTCCTGATAGACGATTAATATCATCTGAAAATAGAATTCATCTTTTAGAAGCCTTTTTTCCCCACAGACTGCAAGCAAATTTTGCAATTGTAGTCAAAATCAACTCTACAATTGTAAAAATATATCTAAAATTGCAATCGCAAAATGAAACACAAAATATGATGTATTGAAGTCATAGCATTTTTGACTGATTGCATTTATATGTTTTTTAAAATACAGGCCAGCAGAAAGTTATCCTTTTGATGGATTTGATTCCAAATTTGTTAGATACATATAATTTCGATAGCAAATCTGTGCACGAAATTTTATCCATTTAGCTCACTTCATTTTGTGAGGTTGAGTTAATTAATATTCGGACAGCCGGACAAATAGACTTCTTCTAAATGGATTTTGGTAAAAATTTGCTTGAAATAATTAAAATTGATTTAAATATACCAAATTTCAACTGTCGAGGCCAAAAGGATTTTGAGTTTCTTAATCTAAAACCGACAGACGTAATATCACGAATGTATTTTAAAAGGGAATGTTCGTCAAAATCTATATTTGAATCTTTTGACGATTGTATTATTTTCTTTATACTTCAAACATACTGGAAAGTGAAAATCATACAATATGATAATATCATTAAAAAAATATTTTCGCAGTCTAAAAATAACAAAAATTTATTTCAGTCTATAAAAATATACATAAAATTATTTTCACGGTCTATAAAAAATGTATATATAAAATTATTTTCAATCTATAAAAATATTTTAAAAAACTATTTTCACAATCTTAAGAAATATATATATTCTTAATAGACTGAGAATATTTAAAAAATATTCTCAGTCTCTCTCTCTCTGTGTATATATACATATACAAATATATATATAATATTTTCACAGTCTATAGCTAATATTCACTTTGTTGGTTAATAGACTAGAAAATTCAAAGTATATAAAGACATATTTATTTGTGAAACAGGAAGTCGGAAGCGGACGTTTTCCATTAATCTAAAATCTGTGGCGAAGAGAAAAACCTTCGAGGTGCTGACAGAAATAATCTAATTAATTTGGTGCATTAATCACAATTATGTTATATTTTAATTTTTGATGAATATTTATGAAATTCCTTTTTGATGATAATCAGTGTAACTTCATTTTCCTTGTCCTGTAACATGCAAATATGTCGTTTTACACACGTTGTTTAGAGACCTACATATTTAATCAAAATTATTTCGACTTTCTAGAAAACTGATGGAAGTCTGATGTTAGAGACTTTTTTATTTATTTCTTTCCTTGATCTAAATATGCAGTTCATTAGTTCTATTAATAATAAAGCAGTCGAGTGTCTGAATATGTATGATAGTGCACTACAGAATTGATCATTTGATCTAGAACTAGCAAATTTACTGTCGATATATTTTTAAAAATAAAAATGTGAAATTTGGCGTAATTTTTGAAAAATTTGAAAAAGATTACATTTTGGCGGGGTCATGTGATAATTTTCATCGACATGATTACAAGAATATAATTTTATGCCATTTGAAAAATTTACAAATGTTGCCTTCTATGATATGAATTTAATTTTAATGTAAATTTTTTTTCAGTTTTGACAACATTTAAAAAGAATTTCATAACAATAGATGTGTACCATGAAATTCAAATTCTTTTTCATTTTTTATGAAATATTTTTTGCGTAATTTAATTCCATATTCGACAGCTGAGGAGCAAGGAATCTACTAAGGAAGGACTCAGTTTAGACAACAAATAAAAAAGTAAAAATGCCATTCCGTAGACATCTAATCGGACAGCTATGGTGTGGGAAGTCTTTACACATCATAGTGCATCGTATGATATGTATTCGCATTGAATTGATAGTGCTTATGGCTTGAAAATAGCGTGGATTTGATATCTGTTGGAATTACATGTTGAAGAATAATTTCTTGTAGGTATTATAAATATAACTTATATGCAAGTTCCAATTTTTTTTTTTTTAATCATGAGGGTACAAGATGTTGTTTTTATTTGAGGTTTTTTGGAGCCTCAAAATGCTTAAGCAACAAATTGGCGATTTATCGTTTTTGAGGTATTCATTTTTTGCTTTCAGGGTTATTAGAAAATAATGCAGAAGGTTGACATATTTGGCGATTTATCGCTAACTAAAGTTACAACTTGATTTCCAAATTATTAATTCTCTGAATTTTTTTGAATTATCTTAATTAATTTAAATCATTAACCAGTTTAAACTAATTTGAAAAAACCATGGGACAATCACATAAAGCATGCGCCGATATTTAGAAAAATAATGAGTTTTCCTTCAGTCGAGCTCTAAAACTTTGTCAGCTAAAAAAACTGAAAATAAAAGTTGTGTGTGTGTGTGTGTGTGTGTGTGTGTGTGTGTGTGTGTGTGTGTGTGAAAGATAAATGAAAACTGATTGAGAAATCTCGTGTTTGTTTCTAACCATTTTAAACTGGTTAATGACTTTTATTAATTAAGAAAAATAATGATTGAAAAATAATAAATTTCTGACAAAAACTTAAAATATGCGATCTCAGATTTTTTTTTCTTTTTTGTGATTAAAAAATTTTTCTCCTTACTTCACGTTCAAGCAAGTAAAAACAAATTTTTTAAAATTTATTATTAAAATTATATTTAAAATTTCGTACAAATTGTGCTAAGGTATATTCCTGCTCTCCAACCAAATTGCACTAAATTAGGCATCTCTTAAAATCAAACAGTATTCCTGGCAGAGAGCCAAAATATAAAACACGCAAACGTCAATTCGCTTTTCTTACTAGTGGAGATTTCCAAGTAGATTAAACATAATCGGATAAAAAATACGCGAAAACAATTTTTATCTGACGATATTACACGTGTTTAATGTTTTGTAAAATTGAATTAATGAGATTCCATGTGTTGATTTTCTGAAATAAAATAAATGATATAATCAGTCATCTGTTGACGCGGATTCTAAATTTAGAAAACGAAGACAAGAGTGCAAATTCATACACGACTTCGTTGTGGAAGTTCAGTGCTCCTTTACAAATCCACATACACCTGCTACTTGAAGCTTGAAAGGAACTGGACACTACTTTTTTGAGGAAAAGCCGGTGGTTGTCACTCATTTTCGATTCGAAGGGAGGAAGTTACAGCAGAACAACTCGAAAAGATATTTCTAAACTCATCAAGGTAGTCTTATTTTCTTCTCCAGTGACTTGAGACCCGCCGATGTACCTAGAACAATGCAATTATAACACGATAGCGTCTTCATTAGCATATTAAATAAGACGCTGTTGAGGAAGCAGATATTTTTTATTAAGTTGCATTTAGGAAAGTTACCGTTTGTTGTTAACGAATTTTAATAATTATTTTGTCGTGTACAAAAATAAAATTTTGGAATCGACAAAAAAAAATCGACCGTTATACAATGGTAATATATTGTTGCCCTTGGAAATACAAGTTTCTTTTTAGTTGCTCTTAAACTTAGTGTAGAGAAAGTATGGTAAGAGTAAAAAAATTCGAACTCGAGATTTTGACGAATCTCCTAGTTTTAAACCTTCATAAGTTCGAAAAACACAATTTTAGAAAATGTCCGCCTGTCTGTTTGTGGCAAAGTTTGCTCAAATATGCTTTGAGCTGGATGGTAGAAATTTGGTTAATGGTTTTTACTCCAAATTTGCTGATTGCTATAAAGATGGAAGTCCATCTGCCAAGATGTTCGAATATAAACACCATAACTAAACTCAAAGAGAGCTAGGCAAATAATATTCAACACACAATATTAACATCTATATGGTAGATAAATGTGAAAGTGTGAGTCAAAACCAATAGAGGGTTGACCGTCTGTCGGTCTGTACTTTCAAAAACTTGTGAATGTGATGATTCAAAAACATAATGACTAAAATATATTAAATTAGGTATGGAATTTTGTAACTACAAGTGCAATTTTGTGTAAATCCTTATTTAAGTCGTTTGAGAAAAACGTGCCTAAAGCACCAACCAATTAGATTTTTGAGTACTATTAACTGCGTGCCAAAGATTAATTGCCTAAAAACTCGCCAAAGATAACACGATAGGTTCAGTGAAAATGGTAAATTCACAGTAAAAGCTAATATTTCAAAACTATTTTTGCGCCAGTCATGCAGGGCGTCCTCTGTCATGACGATTTTATTAGAGAGTATGCGAGCATGTATGCAATTTTATTAGAGAGGTTAGCCCAGGTTTAATAACAAATCGCCTGAGTTTCTCATTTCAGCAAATTTTTCTACTTATTTGTATCAATAAAATCTAACACTTGGCATAGAGATCACCTTATTAATTATCATCGCAGCGAATTTCAAACTACTCCATTTAAAAATTTTTAAGTTATATTGAATTTATCGCTGTACTTAGTTTATTAATAAAGCCGCAAATTATTATTAGAAAGAGATCCATCTGTCTCATCAAAGAATCCTTCTAATATGAGGAAAGATAAAGGAAATCAAGAAATATATTTCAAATAGAAAGTTCAATCGAACTTAATATGCTTAACCGTCAGCAAATAGGTAATCGCTATAACTTGCCAAACGAAATCGATGTTCATATCTTTGTAATCAATTATTATGCAAAAATAATACAATTCTTATCTTGTATAGTCTGATTCAAAATACTATCTCTTTCATGACCTCAGTTTCATTTCATTAGAATTTTTTTCTTTAATATTTTTTTAAATTCAATTCAATGTTTAATTTTTTTAAATACTTTAATAGAATTCAAACATTTTACCAACACTTTCAAACATCTTCTTTTACCAATCATTAATTTACCTTAACTTCTTAATCTTACCTTACCTTAACTTACCTAACTTAACTTCTTTTGGCAACCTTAAACCTTAGTAATTATTTCTCTTTTCACCTTTATTTCTCATAGATACACTTTTTATTTATAGTAAACTAATTCAATTGGATTGATGTTTTTCAGTCATATCAAATGAATACGTAAAACTAAAATTCTGGATTCCATATTAATCATTTAACAGCCTAAAAAGTAATAATCTGGACGAACTCGTCAGTTGCCAAAGATGGATAGTTATTAATATGCTGGTAATTTTTTATTTATCTCAAAAACGTTATAAGAATATATATTTTTTATTTATTCATTTCTTAGAATGTATATTATGAAAAATGCAGTGGAAGAGTAAAATACATGAAAACTAAACACTTATTATTAATCCATGCTTTCCTTACATTTGAATAAAAACGGTTAGTTATTATGATAAAGAAACAACACACTTTAAATAAATATGACATTCAAACTTTTTATTTTCAGGACCTGCCAACTGAAATATAAAGAAGTAGCTAAATTTATAAATAGCTTTCCAATATATTATAATTAATTAATTCACCTTTATTAATTTTTGTGTGATTATTTTATGTTTGATTTTAGTTATTCAACATAAAAAATACATTGTTTTTTTAAATATTTTACATCTAGTATATTTTGTTTTTTGTTATTTCTAATTTATTTATCAACAAGGATCTTAGCATTTTTTAACTCACCGACTGCGTCCCTAGATAAATGTATAAAATGCACAATCAGAAATGAGTCATTTCCTTGAAATTCTGAATTCTATTGCCGTGGATGTTTTATAAGTCAGTAATTGCCATTGGGCATTGGTGAACACATTTAGTCTTGTGGTTATGTTATCTGGCTACGAATCTCAAGATCATGGGTTCGATCCTACTTATCGCGCACAGTAAAAAAATTATTTCATATTATAATAAATCATTTATTAAAAGCTTTCATTCAAGAAAATTGAATGGTGTTTCATAAGAAAAATTGATGTTGCAAGGATTAGAGCTTAAGTATTAAAAGTACCATACCATGCAAATTTATAATGGCATGATGTGACACTTTTCGTACCCAATCATCATAATTCAATACTACCTAATTTTTAGATCTTTCAGCACATTTCCCTTTAAAGAATAATAAATACATCTGTATTTTGTTTCCATAATGCCCTCTATGACTCAAAGACTGGTGTCCAAGGCCCTTCATCCCCATTATGAATTTGATATTTCCTTCGTTCTGTATTGTAATTTATCAGATGATATATTTTATCGTATTATTAAATTAGTGGGCTTGTTCTCCTTCTAGTTCTCTCATACAATATAATTAGACAATCTAGTACTTTTTTTACTTTTATCTTTCTATCCTCTTATATATTCATTAGAGACATAGCGAGACATCGGCGCGAAACCTTCGAAGACCATTGCAGTCTACAAGTTTGAGAATCTTTACCCTGTTTTTTCGAGTATAGTGCCATCATATGACGTGTTTTGAGTTTCGCAGTATAGTGGAGAAAAGTGATTATTAATTTCTAAAGCATTTCTTTTTACAGACTGTAATTAAAATTTGATTCAGATCTGTAATATTAACTACAGCATTGCGTACCTAAATTCATCTATCTGAGTCTTTGCATTTTTAAATTACTGAATTCATGTGCGTACGCAAGTACAGACCATCAATCATTTGTCGAATCTGGCTAAAAATTTGACAGGATCTTTTAGATGCTACATCTGTGTACAGTATTGTATATATGTAATTCTTTACGCTTTGAGATGATAGCGTTAATTGTACACAAAGAATCAGGGAGTTAGACTTTCTCTGAAAGGATTTCATTTTAAAATCGGTTACATTAAAGCAGATTAGCTCAGATAGTTATTGAATTAAATTGTTCATAGATAGATAAGCAATTATAAATCTTTTATTTTTCTCTAAGAGAAATCTGAAATACAGACATTCATCAAAATCAAGATATCAAAATTTTGGGCTATTACTTTCCTTTGTATAGCAGGAAAATATGGCATTACTTTCCCTTGTATAGCAAGAAAATATGGCATTACTCTGCTTTGTATAGCAGGTACCCCGTAATTGAGGATGAGAGGCAACCGGCATGGCGGTTCGATCTCGCCTAACCGATGTTTACAATAAAAGTTGGGGGATCCTGCTCCCCTCATCGATGAGGGGAAGTCCTTCCTATGGGGATAGTTGTACTGTGGCCATGATGGTCCTTAGGATTCAACCGCAGTTCCCGCCAGTGTTGCTGTAGCGTCGGTCCGATCATTAAGTATTTATTTCCGAATACCTTCGGGCGGGTAGGAGAGTCAGTAATTTGCCTTTCCTTTGTATAGCATACTAGGGAGTAAAAAAGCATCTTAAAATACTTTAATTTCCAACATTTAATTCAATGTATATATTTTTCATGAAATTTCCGCTAAGAAATAGTGATTGGCGTTTTATAATTAAAACTTTTAAAATTAACTTTGACGATCTGAAAACAACGATACGGTGGCAATGTAACAGAACAGCAGTTTTTCTTATTTTAAGCAATGATAATATTAAATTCAGATATACGTGAATTTTATACCAGGTGTTCTTTTTCTGAGCGAGTTCCGTTTTTCTGCACGTTCTTTGCCATTAGTTACCTTCCTTATCTCGATAACCTTCAAATTATCAACCTTCTGCTACCAACTAAGTTCTCAGGAATCACGGTTAGTCTGTAAATCTGGAGTATAAAACTTGTTTCAATTTTTTTAAATATGTGTGATTTAATATTTATAGCAACCTTTAAGGTTTAAGAAGAGTGTTGTAAAGGACCAGTTACAAAATTGATGTAAAATAATTTATTATTTAAATAACAGGTTTTATTTTAATCTTTTTTTATTTCATGCCAGATAATATTTTATATGAAAATGGACAAAGTTTTAAGTCATAAGTTAGAAAATAATTCACAAATAAAATAGTTGAAGAATTAAATTATTTGTCTCTTCTACCAACACTGAAGTATGTGAGTGCGTTACAGTATTTACGCTGTGAAAATTATACATTAAGAGATGGGACCGTATGCCTAGGAGTGAATTTTTTAAATTAAAAACGTTTATTGATTAAAAATTGAAATGTCAACGTTGGGGGGGGGGGAGGTTGACTTTTTAAATGCAAAAAGTTTTCACATTTAATAGTATAAAAACTTATTTGTTAAACAATTTTTTAAATAGACAGTTTAAAACAAAAAAATATATTTTTCTTGCATAATTTTTAAGAATGTTTTTCATTATACATTGAAATTCAAAGCATTTTTAGTTAAAAATTAATTGAGAAGTAGCCCTTTTTATGTGATAACATTGAAAAAGGTTAAATACTGCTGAAACATGATTTTTTAAATGTTTAAACGCAAAACATTTTCACTTTTAATAGTATAAAAATTTATTTGTTAAAAAATTGTCTTTAAAATCAAATATTTAAAACAAAAATATTTTTCTTCAATAGTTTTTAATACTGTGTTTCATTGTGCATTAAAATTCAAAGCATTTTTAATTAAAAATTAACTGAGAAATAGTCCTTTTTATATAACATTCAAAAATGTTAGATACGGCAGAAAAATGATTTTTAACAGTTTTAAAAGCAAAAAGTTTTCATTTTTAATAGAATAGAAATCTATTTGTTATACATTTTTTTAAAAATCGGCAGTTTAAAAATAAATATATTTTTCTTGTATAATTTTTGACGATGCGTTTTATTTTGCATTAAAATTCAAAGCATTTTTATTGTTTTATTAAATACTTAATTAAATGTTTTTCTCTGTGTTAAGGAAGAAAGATTTCGTTTATTATATGCATAGCTTATACGTGAAATAAGAAAGTAAAATTGCAGTTTCAGAAAAGAGGATGGGCACTAAGAAATATTTTTATCCGGCAATTGCATGATATCATGGAATTTTTATAAAAAAGAATGATTTATTATGCAAAAAATGTTAAGTATAATAAAATTACACAATAGATATATTAATTTTTACAATCCAACCAATTATAATTTGACAGATTACCTATTAAAATTTGATACTAAAATATTTCATCACAAATATCAAGTCATAAAAGCATGATTTCCTATCAAATTTTGATTTCAATTGGTCGCCAAAACAACAACGACAAAAAAAACCCAAACTCATGATTTGTTGTCTTCATTATACTGCGAATCACACAATATGCTCATGCTCGAAATTTTGAAAATAAAAATTTAAACAATCGTGATTTTTATAGCTTTGCTGAAGACCTCCCATTTTTTAGAATATCATGAGTTTATTTTACATCTTAATTTTTATTTTATCATCTTTATTTTTTTAAACAGTACCTTCATCAGAGATATTATGTGAACGTTCAGGGAATCGGTCCAGTTGGTTAGTTTTATTAATCCGCGTATTGCCACTTATCTTAAAATCTTGCCTTTAAATTGTTTACAAGGTTATTGTCGGGTAGGAATATATAATTGGTGCAATTATTTTGAATGGCCTTATATGTCTTTACATTTTTAGATATTAAATTATTATTTAAAAATAATTTATTTTGGCTTTTTTTTATGATCTGAAGGCTTAATCTAAAAATGACCGGCTTCAGGTGGCGATTTTCAGATTACGCCAAGAATGCCCAGACATTTGTCTTATTTGCCAGTTTTTAGATAATACCAAGATCGCCAAGCTCCATTATATGTATACATAAGATGCCAAGATTTCACGAAGATGATTGATTCATGAGTTAGCATGGCGATTTTCAAATTACGCCGGTAATACATTAAGTCAAGTACTTCTGTTGTAGAATACGTTATGTAATTTTATTCTTGAGATTTTTAGCTTGAGCCATAAACAGTATATCAGCAGCTCTACTTTATTTTTTAGATAAAATTATCTTTCAGATGTTCTTTGTATTTTTTACCAAAAAATAAAAAAATAAAAAAACTAATGGGTGAAACAGTGCTTAATAAATTTGTCCTGGAGCTGTAAAAAACGTCCTTACTCCACCCAATTTGGATTCAATGGAAAGGGAGAAGAAAAAATGAGTAATCTGATAATAACCTATTTTCTTTTACGTTCGGATTATCATTTTTTTAATTTAAAAAATGTCGCATTCTAGTGCAGAATTCAATAGAAAATAAGTAAATAATAGATTTTCTTTCAGTTTTATGTCACCAGGAATGGACATCTGGCGACCCACATGCCGAGGAGGAAATTGTTTGATCTTGTTTTCGCTCAAAGGAATAGCTTTCAAGAAATCCAATTAGTTTTGGCAAGCATCCTGCCACTTTTAAGTTTCATACTTTCTTTTCCAAAATATATATATAAATAAAAATCAATAGAAAGAAAGAAAATTACTTAAATTAATTATTTTAGATATAAGAGCGTTTCCCACGCACACCAGATAATTCGGAAAACAAATTTTAAACAAAACCAACAGGATCAATATTCCCTAATTTTCATGTGCGTCGTAATAAATGTACCTTATCCCTTTCTCCCCAATAAAATTGAGGATATAGAGCAAAGCCGCAAGCTCAGTGAGAGCTCAGATTTTTATATTCACGCATGAGAAATACGTATACTTGTAAAAATGTATAATAACAGAGGAGTAAAGAAAAACTGCGCTGATGTACTAACAGCGCTGCCCTTGATGAACAATAGTTACAAAAGATAGAGCTTTGGCGTGAATCTAATCTTTTTAAAGAATAGAGAATGCGATCATTGATAATGAATGGCTGTTAAGTTGTTATTATATAAGTATCAAAAAATCGAATATCAATTTTGAATACTTGTTTTTTGAAAAAGTGATATAAAACTGCAAATGCAGAAGCAAGATCACATTCCAAATTTCATATATTTTCAATTACATTTTTCGAGTTATCGCATGAAAAAGAGTAGATTGATAGATGGTCAATACTTTGGCAGAACTGATTTAAAATGACACGAACGAAGTACCTTAAATTGTCGCTCCGTGATTTTATCATCACATTTATTTTATCTCTTTATTCTAGTTCTTAATGAATGATGTTTAATTAATTTATGATACAATAAAGCAAATTGAATTCCAATATTCCTTTGAGTAGACAATCTTCCCGACTTACTATATCAAGAAATAACTAAGAAAGTTAATTTAAAGAATGGGAAAACTTAAAACAACCGCATATTAAGCACATATAAAAAATAAAAGTCAAGCTACACTATCGGATATATTAACGCTTTCAACGTTACCAACGAGATATATCGTTTTTCAGATACTTTCTCTTAAAGGTGTCTGTAGATTAAAATTTTTCTCTTATGCCAGTTAAGATAGGTTGAACTTTCAAATAAATTTCTGAAAATTACCTTTGCCTAAGTTCTTTCTATTTAAACTAGCATAAAAATATCAATTTAAGCCCATAGATGCGTGTAATTGAAAGTATCTGAAAGACGAAATATCTAGTTAGTAGTGTTGAAAATATACATAATTATTTTACATTCATTGAGAGGGAGGATGTCATATTTATTCTAATATTAAATAGAAATTAATACATTTGTACATATCTAGTTCCATTTAATAAATGTGCCGCAAAATAAAAACTTATCAAATGGCAGAAAAAAAGGTACATAGAACAACTATGGAATTATTGCATGATTGAACTTCATGAACTCAGATTCGCTCCCAACCATCCAGTTCAACAAATCTCTAATTCGGGCATTTCGGGAGCGTGGCTGAAAACTAGGAAAGAATGAAAAGAATATCTCATTTCAACCCATAGTGGTGGTGGGTGGTTGGTCTAACGCCACTTGGTCATACCAAGCCAGATTAAGCGGAGCTCTTTCGAATTAAGGTTGAAGTGTGCGCCTTTCGATGTTAAAGAGTAGCAGCATTAAGGTGAAAGTACGACTTTGCTCGAACACACACGACACAATCCTTTTTAGATGGGCAGTCGAAATCATTCATTCCCTCCTTCATCCACCCGCAAGTCAGAATTTAGATCCAAATCGGAGACCGACTCATCCCTGATTCAGTACCCCCAGAGGTATAATTTGTTATGGGAACTTGGAGAAAGCAGTCACGACCTATTGAACGTGCCCCAACTGCTATGAGTCAACACGGCGGACTTTGGCTGAGGCAAGGACAGAACTCGCTACCTTTTCGGTTGCGAGACTGATGCTCTACCAACCAGGCTACCGCAGCCCGTAGTTGTAGCCTCATATAGAAGAGCGATTTCATTCACAAAAAATTATCTGAGTTTCAAGTCCTTAGAATTTTAACATTAGCTGAACTCATAGAACAAATATTTGTAAGGGTACGGGAGAAAATAAATTTATATAAAGGGTTTAAATCATTTCTTTTTGTCTTTACCATTCTATCAGAACTTTCTATGAATCATATCATACATAATAGATAACACAATTATATTCTCAAATTTTCCAAAAAGAAGAAAAAATGGTATACATTGATCCAATAGTGTAGCAAAGAATAAAATTATTTTTAAACTTTCTTATCTTAAAAAGAAAAATTTTGTAGCCTTATTTTATTTGTTCTGAAGTCAACAAGATAAAAATTTCAGAAACACAAGAAATTTTTTTTAAAGATATATTATCGGTAAACGAAACAAAGGGAACTTTTTTCTTCTCGACATTAACCCACATCGAAATAGAAGAGTAGAGTCGCCATCGTTTGACCCCACAAGATTCCGAGCCGGTTGACCCAGATGTGGTTCGAAGTAAAATGGGACCTCAATAAATAAAAAACAACACATTTCCCGCAGAGCTGAAAGTTAAAATTTACTTTTTAACACCTTTCGATTGTTTCGAGTCATCTATTTCAGGCCTCTTGTGTTTCACGCCATTTTGAACTTTCAGCGGAATGTTCGAAAAATATCGCTCTTTGTTCTCAGAATAGCAGTCAAGAAGAACTGAGAATTTAAATTCACGGACAAAGAACCGCCATTTTGAGCAGCTGGGTCAATTCTGACTGTTTAGAGGTTTAGTAAATTTCGAATATTTTTTTGTTTATTTTATTTGTTTGTTGAAAATCAAAAAAGAAATGGGTAAAAATGTAAATAACAAAGAAGAGATATCTCGAAATTAAACTATGGAATAAAATAAATATAAATTGAGAATTAAAAAAATGTTTTGTTTTTTCAGCTTTTGATGAATTTTGAAAAATGTATGTAGGTTTATATTTTTAGTTTTACGTACATACGTGGATGGTAACGGATTAGAATAAAGTGAATGAATTATTTCTTTTACTTAATTTAGTAGTTATTTATCGTTATTCCCTTTTATTTATAATCTCCTATGGCAACAGATGGTTCGCCTGGATTAATGCTGCTAAATATTTTGTGAAACTACATCTTAATCATTTCCTCAATAAGATACTTTTAAGTTTCTAAATATTTACCATATGAAATTTACACATTCTTCTAGAGTCATTTCTAGGTAACTGATACTTTTGCTTTTTGTTATTTTTAATTAATTACTTCTATGAGTATCAAAATATACGTCAAACTGTAATGGTTTTGTTCGACATTTACTTTATCTTTCAACTTCTGAAATAATTATTATATAAAAAGGAATTTATGAGAATAAATGTAAATACATGTATTTTCAAAGACTTTGGATTAAATCATTGGTTTTTAAATCGTCCTTTTACATTTAAGGTCACATAAAATTACCTTCTCTTTCATATAAGGGAGATTTAGAGGGATATGGTGACCAGCTCTTTCGTCCGTGATTCAGTTATATTGTTAAATTTAAATTCATGTTTATGATTCCTTTAAATTTTCAGATATTAAAAATTTGTTACTTTAATGTCTTTCATATGCTGTGTCCATTATGTAAGTAGACTTTTCAAACACAGACCAAACAGCTTTCAGCTTTTAAAAGAATTGCAGCACATATATGTTTTATATGCCAATTTTAAATGTAAATAAATACTTTTTTTTCAAGAGCACTGGCTTAAATATCGGTCAATGGACTGTGTCGTTTAACTTTTATAAATTTTTAAAAACTCTTAATTCGTACACGGTTACTTGACGTAACTGAATCCTTTTTCTGCCGATGAAAAAGACCAACCAGTTGAAGAATGAGCTTACTTAATTTTAAGGTGGTAAGTTCATAAGTCACATGAAAACCTCCGGACACGAATGTCCACTTTTGCCTAGCGGTTATATTACATGGCTACAGACCCAATGGTCCCGAGATTGAACTTTAAGAATGCACATTGATGATCCCCTGGTGCTAAACTAACGAACGCAACCTTCGTGGTAGTCTCGACCGGTAGCAAAAGTCGCCATAACGCTTGGCATTGAAAATCGTTCGTCTCTCAGCGACTTATTGGTGGGGAAATATTGTGGTAGTAACTTAATAAACCAGTAACAGCCACTAAACATTGGTAATCGCTTTTGTCCAGCGTGCATGTTACGCGACTGCAAATCGTAAAGTCACGAGTTCGATTTTTGGCAGAATTCAATCTGCACATAGGCGCGACACCATCAAATACCACCCGCCACAAATCATGTTCAAGAGTATGGCAAATTAGCAGATTTTAGAGCAGTGTTGTTTTAATTATCTTACAAATGATCCGCTTATTGTGCACATGACCCTTTCTAATGGAGATTAATCCCATGGCATCATAGTATTGTTAGAGATATAAATATTCGATTACCTAACGTCTAAATTCCTTGTTATTGCACCTTCAATTTATTTATGTATCTCGATCAAATATTTAACGGAGGAATGAAATCGGTTTGAACTTCAATACAATAATGTAATCCATAGTTGGAAATAAAGCAAAAAATATTTTTAAAAAATACCAAAATTCATCAAAACTTTGCATTAGTAATATATATATACCTCTAAAAATAATTTAAAAAATATTTTAAAATAGTTCAAAATTTATTTTTTGTACTAATATTTTCTTAAGTTACAACGGAAAAGTTCTAAAATTGTTTATTTTTTTATTAATAAAAATTCTTATTAAAATTTCAAAAATTTGTTCAGAGTTACCGACCTGCAAGAAATATGTGTGCCAAATTTGGTAGTTGTTGCCCAAAAGATCTGGACTGTACAGCGACGACACTATAGAAATTTTCCTGAATTCAAATCTGTCAGTTCTGTTTGTGATTACATAAAGGACAGAATATTTGTAAAGCGCATTGAAGATATTGATACTTTCTACGATAGGGTCACAGATACTGTAGTAGCCAAAATATTGTACTATACTTGACGAAAATTGAAATACTGCATTATCATTCATCGATATATCAAATGAGTTCACATTGAAATTTTTTGTAGTAAGTAGCTTTATTAAATACATTATAAACGTCCTTATAATGTATCTACATATATCTATACTACATATTATAATAGTTTTTTTGTAACAGTTTTTATAATTTTGGAAAATCTTTGACCATTTAGTACTATCATCGTAAAAGACATCAAGAACTTAATGAACTTCTAAGATTTGGATCATCTGAGCTCGATAAACACATTTTATTAAAGGTATATGTCTCTCCATGTAAATATGTTACCTTATAAATGTCATGAATCAGACAACTGAAAATATAAATTATTTACTTCTAATATGTATATTTCTATCAACTTTTAAACAAAATTCATATCAATGAAGTTGTCTCTCTATCTGTGTACAACTGAATACAATAGCTAAAAAGCATAAAATAAAAATTTTGGTAAAAAAATTTAGTACACGATTTAAATATTGAAAATATAAATCTAGATCAAATTTTGAAATAGATTTCCCTGCGGAAAAAAAAGATTGACCATTTGTCACTCTGTATATTCGACAAATGGTCAATTTGTCGAATGGACATGCATTTAAAAGCGATAACTCAAACACACAATTAATTAAATAATTGAAATTTGGTATGCGATCGTATATTAGAAGTTGTATTTTTAGATAATATTAAATTCCATTGTCAAAAAAGATGCATAAAATGCATATTCGTTTACTTTACTATAATAAAAAGTACTAAGTGTTCATCTGCTGGAATCTGAAAATAAAGATTTAAGCTTTTGTTTCGTTGAAAGTCTTGGTTAAAACAGCAATTTATATTCAGGATGGAGAGACTAAATTTTTATTAAGGAGTAGACGAATCTTCATTAAGAAGTTTGAGGTGATCATTCATTTAAAGGCAGAGAGGCAGCGCATCTTCCCCGTGATCTGAGCGCCTTGGGTTCGAGTCAGATATGATTGTTTTTCTCTGCTCTATCTGTGAGTTGTATGAATGTGTCCCCTTGTACAACAAGGTTGTGCAAGCGAATGTGATGCATGAAGTAGCTAAGTCATATTCAGCCCTAGTTGGCGTTACAGAAAAAAAAACAAGAGAAGCTTACTTGGCTTAAATCATTGACAAATAACTGTCTACGGGCTTGTAAAGTGCCACAAATAACAACGACAACTCCTTTAAAAATGTGAATTTAGATGCAGTTTCTAAAAATAAATCGGAAATCCGTCCAAAGGTGATAAGCTCACGATAATTTTCAAATTTACCCTTTTTAGCATGTAAGAGTATATATTTTTTTAGAGAATTTGGTATTTAAGGTTTAAAAAAATTTAGTCAGACTTAAGTATAAAGATCATGGTTCGTGGCAAAAGGGACGAATAACAACATTAAACATCAGAAAAAACGTTTGGAATTCAAAGCATTTGAATTTAGATTCCTAATTGCAATAATCTACTTTAATTACATTATTAAAAATACCTTCCCCAAAAACCATGATATGAAGATCCAACCAGTATGTACAAAAAATTTCGGATGATGAGACATATCATATGCATTTCAAATGACCAGCTATTGTTTAACAACTCTCAACAATCAAAATTTATGTTGCAAAATAAATTGAATGAATTGATTGTTCCCTGAGAACTTGGAAAACAGCAATGATGGATTTCAGCTTTTTTAATAACTCGTTAGAAACACCTCAATATCAAAATAACAACAAAAGACAGGAAATCTCAAGTTTAAATCTTAAATTCCACACGGGAATAATTAAATTTAATTACGAAAAACAGGTCGCCAAATAGAAACAAAATCGTCGATTTATCTCGCTTGTATTAAGTGATTTAAAAAGCCATGTTGTTATCGTCTTGCACAAAAGGTCTTAAAAATAGACGATTGAAGAAGCGAAATCCTAATCCCTTCACCTGTTCCAATCGCAGCCGTTTTAATTGTTTTCTCGTCCAAGTGGACACAATTCCCAAGTAGGTCGACCCCGTTTGCATCCCAGCCTCCTGGCATTATAATTAGACATCACTTTCCTGAATTACGCCTCAACCGCACTTTTTCGAAAGAAATCTTCTTCCGGGTAAGATTCGATTCGGAAATGTTCCATTTCCTGATTGGCGGCAGTTCCGGGTCTTGGCGAAAAACCGGACCCTAAAGAGGGGGATGGGTATTTTTATCTGTCTACTCGATTAAAAAGAAAAAGAAAAAAATGAAAACAAATTACAGCAATTGAGGTTCTCCGTAATTTATAAGAGTACGCTGTGGAAAGATCGAGATTTTTAAGTGTTCGAATGTGCGTTTTGGGCGAAGGGTGGAGCCGGTGGACCTTATGATCTTGGCAATTTCGAGTAGGTTGTTTGCTGAGAGGCGATCAAAAAATGGCTTATGTAGGACGTGAAATTGATGTGTGCGTTTATTTTTAAAAGTAGCACGCAGTTTAAAATGTTTTTAGTGTGCTGTCTCCCATAAACATTGGGTGCAAGAATATTGTGCATAATCAAAAACAAAGAAATCAAAATTCATTCGGCTGTTTTCATCACCACAGTTTTCTTAGCCATCAAAATGCAAGAGATTTTTAAACCTTGTTATATTAATAGTCTTATACTTAATGCACTTATTACAGATCTAAAGATATCAAATTGCTATTGCAAATTTAAGCGTTTAAGTAATCTATTTTACGTTATGTTTCATTGAAATTTTTTTTTTAATTTCCCCATTTAAAAGGTTTATGTGTTTCAATAATAAGCAGTACCTTTTTTTCCCATTAGATTTTAATAATGAAGGAAAGTCACGTGATTAAATAGTGAAACAATTCATTTTACTTTACATTACAATAACAAAATTAATTGCCGAAAATTAAGCAAAACACATTTTTAAAAATTAACACACTTCAGGAAAATTTGGTAAGAAAACTAAATTGGCACGATTAAAAAGATTTTTTTTTTCAGATTTCAAAATGGTATGAAAAACAATTTTGTGCTTAAATAATTTCAGAAGTTATCATAAAAAAACCTAACAATTTATCTAAATTTTTAATTAATTAAAATTGCAATTCAAATTTAAAAGAAAGAAAAGTTGTTACGAAATATATATTTTTATTCTTCCAAAATAAACTAATATCGAATTGGCCTAATTGGTATGATCTTTGATGCATAAACATAAACACACATACACACCGCATTCCCTTTATTATAAATCGAAATTCCTCACTAATATTCAAAATGATGGATATTTTAAGCTTATCTCAACATTTCTCCAGAATGATGAAATAAAGACAGTTTTAGGGATTTCAGCGTAAGTGAGAGAAAATGAGGAAAATTTAAAAGATTTTAAGAAGTTATATTCTATTAAATAGACAGTGATGGTGATTTATCATATGACAGAAAAATCAATTCAAATGTACTGTAATCACATAGTTAGTGTATCAGTAGACTATATCTAACATCTAATTGCACATTGTCTATTCTTTAATGAGTTGGCGCGTCCTTTTTCTTTAGGAAAAAAGATGAAGTAGTGACTGAATTAAGTCACTAATGCAAGTTATATTTAATTAATTAAAGTTATTAAGTTAATATAAGCTGATCCCCTTTGAGTAGATGAGTAGTAAAATAGTATGCTATTATTTATAAAGTCAAACACATAAAAATTGCACAAGAGATTAATTATGAAATTGTTTTAACTGATGATATTGATGATCTAATTAGTTAAGACTACTTGATGCTCTTACCAGATGAATACTCAGAAAAAAGATTTGGATAACCATTCGCCAAATTTCAGCGATGAAGTACTAATTCTGGTTTCCATAATATTATGTTTTCATTGAGGTTATTGTTGGGTTACCGACTAAAAATCCCCTTGGCGTTGATCTTGGTGTCAAAAATAACACCAAAACATTTACGACCATCCAATTGTAAACTTTTACCTAAAAGGCTTAGATTTTGATTTGCTTGAATAAAAAACAAAAAGAAGTACTGAAAGTGTAATCGAAGAAGAAATTATCTTTTCCCCATTTTTCTAAAGTCAGTTTCATAATTTAAAAGCTTTCTCGAGATGGAAATATTTTTCATGCCTATTTCTTAAAAACACATGAAATATTTGGATGTAACAGTTATTAAATATAAAGTATTATATGATTCTCTTATTATCTGCAGATATCTCTTTATAACTAAATTAATTTTTAAAACTACTAAAAGCTAATGTTTTCCCATATACTATTAGAATTTTTAAGAAATGTGACAACAAAATGTAAGTACGGTGAATAACATTTCATAAGGAAATAAATAAATAAAATTACTTAAAATATCTATAAATAATTCAATAAGAATGAAATTGCTTAGTTCAAATAACTTTTCTATAAATGGGTGCATAGTTTTTTATATTTAAAAAATCAATTGATTAAACATTTTTGTCAAATACTTATCAAATTCTTTCCAACACTTCATACTATAAATGAAAATTTTGACGGAAATTATTTAATAACTTGGACTTCAGTTGCACACATTCAATTTATATTTTACTTTTTAATATAAACAAGTTATATTTAAAAACTTTTTAATTCAATTCCTACTTAGGTTAACAGAAGAAAATATTATTTTAGTAGCGTTCTCTTAAATAATTTTCAAAAAATAAACATCCAAAAATTATTGATTTCCTCAAAATTTCAATTTTAACCTTCACATGAAAAACACTGATATCCTTGCATTTTAAAAATTGAGCTACTGAATGTTGATTTCAATTTTTACTATAAATCGCCAAAACTCTACTTAAAGTAATAAAAATTAATTTAATGTAATTAATGAATTAATATTTGAAAAAAACTGTATTAACATCAAGTGTCATTCACAACAAATTTTATAAAATGTATTTGAACTTAAGTGGATGAATAAGAACCATATTACTAACTACTGAAAATTTCAACTATATATATAAATATATATAGGGAGAGTGTGAACTAATAATAGGAATTGAAAAACATTTTTTAAATAACTTTTGCTTATTGCATGAATTCTGTAATTTAATAGCAATGTGATATGCAGCCGAAATTTGAAAACATGTGGTATCAAAATTGTTATTAAGTCATCTTTAATATTTTTGTGATACATTATTTGTTTTTACTAAGGACGTTCAAAGCTATTTTTCAATCAATATTTGGTGACATGCTTATCTATTTTATTACATATATTAACCATCTTGCAGGAGTTAAAATAAAGTTTAATCATCATATATTTTATAAAAAACTACTTATAAACTAAATTAAATTTGATTAAAATAATTTAGAAACAACCTTTTAATAATGCACAAAGTAAGTAGAATTTCTTTTCAAAAAATTATATTCTTCTATTTAATTCTATACAATGTTTCCCTATCTCCTTAAAAGATGGAATGACTAGTATGGAATCAAATTTTAACTTAATTTAGGATTAATTAATAGTTTGTTTCATAAAAAAGATTACTAAAATACATAAAAATGTTATATTGTCTACGGACAATATTTCAATCGCTCGCATATTAAAATAATGAAAAATAAATTCCTTTTTTACAAATACGAAAGTATAAAAGAATATAATTGGGAAATACCGAAATTTATAATTCATTACAAAATTGCAGACCAATCTATGAAGATTTCAAGTATTTATTGAACCTTTAGCTATAAAAATACGATTGTTCATTCTTAATATTGTATCTTAATATTCTTCTTATTGAATTACATTATAGAGAACCTAAAACGTAAACGCAGATAATAATATTGCTTTCAAGTACCAGATTTGCTTTCATTTTCCATTTGTTAACATAGAAATAACTGTTTATTGAAAATTTTCTTTTTCTAAAAACATTAAAAGAAAGGTTTTTCTTTAACTATTTCCAATTTTATCTAAACGAAATTGTCCTTAAAAGAAAAATAATCCAACACACTTTATATTTTGCAAGGTTTTCTAATTTATTTTCTTTAAGTATAGTGAAGCACAATGATGTCAAATGGTGAAATTTGTTTTCATATTTTTATTAGTCATAGTTCATAAATCAATGAACATACTGTAAAATTTTATTGCGAGTCAAAATTGATATGTGAAGTTTTTATGATGACAATTGCCACCATTTCGATTTAAAATTTTTGTCTCATACAAAACTTTAAAACTTTTATTCTTTTATCCTATTTCTTTAAAACGAAACTTCATGATCTATTTGCTACAGACCTATAAAAAATTTATTCTTTTTCTCGGAAATAAAAACTTTATTGAAAACTGAATACTATGCCAATTTTGGAAACAATAGCTACTTCTAAATTGAATACTGATAAAACTAAGACTGATACAAGCTATTGAAATTGCTAAAAACTAATATAACAAGTAATATTTAAAAAATTTCTATTCAATTCCTACTTTCTTATATTAATTTTATATCTTATATGATTTATGATATTTTGTCGCGTCAGTAATCTCAGACCTTGTTGGTCGTTTGACAATAGAAATTACTGGAAAAATTTACGATATAGATTACAGATAGAAAATACTGGAAAAGTAGACTAAAAATACTGACCAGATAGAAATTACTGGAAAAATTTAATTAATAAATTGATATTTTTGAAAAAAAAACTATATTAACATCAAATGTCATACACTATAAGTTTTAAAAAATGTATTTGAAACTTGAGTGGCTGAATGAAAAGTATTTTTTTAACCATTGAAAATTTGAACAAGATATATAACATAAAGGGAAGAATGTGAAATTATTGTTTTCAATAGTACTTGTCATTGACAAGCCCGCTGATCGCTGTCAATGATTGTAAGCCTAAATTAACGTCCCTTGTTTTTCAGTAACGTCAACTAGGGCCAAGAGTACGACGAGTTATCGTGAGCATTACCATTGGACGGATTTCGGATTTATTTTTAGAAACTGAATCTAAATTAACATTTTTAAAGGAATTGTTGTGGCTGCAAGTGGCACTTTATAAGCCCATCGACAATTATCTGTCAGCGATTTTAACCGAAGAAGCGCCTCTTATTTTTTCAGTTGCGCCATTTAGCACTAAGAGAACGACTTAGCTACTTCCTGCTTCACATTCGTTTGCACAACCCTTTTTACAGAGGGGCACATTCACACTACTCACAAATAGAACACAGATAAATAACTATGCCCGAACCTGGACTCGAACCCGGGACGGCAAGAATACTAAGAGGACACGCTACCCCTAAGCCAGGACGCCGGCGAGTGTGAACTAATAGTAGGAACTGAAATAAATAGCATGGAGCCTCAATTTGTGTGTGTGTGTTTCAATCTTGTACAGATTCTCATAATAATCAGAAATGTTAAGTTAAAGATTAGGGGAAAATGTTAAAAGAACACTTAGTAAAATAAAATAAAATTTACGATACAATATATTTTTAAAAAATTCGAAACTAATACAAAATTTTTAACAAAAGCAGAATTTTACTTCGTAGAAATTCGATTTGGCAATTAACTGAAACATAGCAAAATGTAAAGCATAACGAATGAATACGATCTTCTACTATGAATACAATGGAAAGGAACTGGTATTGAAATAATGATAAGTATTATAGTCTATAAAGAAGTTATTAAAATTCTTATATTTGACATCAATTTAAAAAGAATGCTTTGATATTCGTTAAAACCTTAACAATCAAAATGTGATCTATAACACAGACAAAAATGATATTCTGTAAATTTCCTACCGAGGTTTGATCTTTATTACAATTAACAATGATTTTCATCTGGAAATTTCCTACCAAGATCTGATCTTTATTACAGATAACCAAAAAAGAAAAATAATATAGATGACAAAAAGGTTAAAATGAACCTTGTAGACACTGCATTAATCTTTTTCCTCTTATAAACTTATAATCGTTATTTTTGTTTGTCATATAGTCTATAAACCAACGATGAAAAATATTTATTTAATAATCTCTCATTTAGCTCTTTTTTCAAAGTAATCTTGAAAGGCACAAGGTCTTATGAGGCACATCTTGAAGATTCTAAACACGAGGTTCATATTATATAAAAATTCTTTATTGTAGAATTCAGCCTCATTGAACATGATGGATATGCCAAACTAATAATTGAGAGTATTGATTCATAAGATACAGTGGGCTATCGATTTATAGTTTATATGTTTACATACTGTATGAAAATAATTAAAGGTGCCCAAAGTAGTATGTTTGTTTATTAACTCACTAATTAATTGATAAAAAATAAACAAACTGTCTTCCACTAATAGGCATTTTTGTAACTATTGTTCAACAATGGCATGCGATTAATGCACAAATAATAGTTTTCCTTTTAATACTATGAAGTAGCAAGTGCTTAAGTGCTGAATAATAAAATAAAAGTCTGAGAATTTGTGGCTGTCACGACTTTGATTAAGGTCTTAAATGTATACCGAGTGTATGGTTTGGCTGAGTTATTAACAAGTGATTACCAAAATAATGGAAAAATCTTGTATTTGGCATGTAATACAGCTTAGATTCGTCTATGAATCTATTCATACAAGAGTTGAATATTGTTTACAGGAATATTGTACCATTCTTCCTGGAGATATTGTGACAGTTCTGGGAGAGATGCCGGTGGAGGATATTGAATCCGTAGTGAACTCTCTAAAATAGACCATTGGTCGGGCGACCGTGCTAGCCAAGGCATACGTTTAAATTCAACTAGTGTTTATTAAGTCATGATTGGACAAGTCTCGCTACGTGGATAGGTACATTATCATCTTGGAAAATTCCATCTCTTACAAAAACAAAGTTTTCATCATAGGATGGACCTGGCCAGTTAAATTTTCTCTACACTTTTCCGCAGTGATCCTTAATTTCAGGGTTATGATTGGTCCATCAGAAAACCACGAAAATCTTTAATTATCTGAGAAGTCCAACATTTTACACTTTTGAAAAAAAATCAGCAATTACAGAACTTTAATAAAGCTAACATAATACTACCAGAATATATGAATTGCCATTTATAAAAAACTGGTGGCTCTTATTATATTCCATTGCTTACTTCACGCATTCAAAAATGTCACTTTTATTCATAAATGTTTCCTTTATTGTGATAACTACCTGCATTTTGGAGTATGTAAAAACTTCTGGAGGGATCGCCTCTGCTGATTTTCACTGCCCTTAAATTTCCCAACGCCCTTTTTTTTAAAAAATTCCATAATTATTTTAATAATCGCGATTTGTAAAAGAACAATGACAAAGTAGCCTTAAATTTCAGCTTGAAATGTTGTAGCTGTATTTATTTTTCCCCGCTCTCAGTTTAAGAATTCAGATAAAATGACATTCGGAAGCATGCAATTGCTGCATATATAAAATTTTAACCCGGAGCGTTTCACAAAATGTCAAAAATAAACAATTTATGTGAAATATGACAAAAATTCGTGTTAAGGTTAGGAATATATTTCGTGAGTACTTTTTTTTTCCCTTTGCAGCACGTGTATCCCCGAAAAAAAAAAGGCGTTGTCACCATCTTCGCAAAGGAACCACCAACAATTGTGGAATTTTAACAGGTGGTTTCGAGTACTTCCCGGAAGCTTGGCAGAAAATATTTATCTACCTGTCTGCTTGGAAATGGTTACCTGTAACATGACCGGCAAATGTCATTGCGGGTGATTACATCAGAGATAACGATCACGTCAACACCTATTGTTTCCATAAGTCAGGGAAGTGAAAGAGCCATTTTTAGAGGAAAACTAAGGAGGTTTGAGTTACCTTGTAGATTCAGTAACGATGATTTGTAATAAAAAACGTGGAATTGCGAGAAATGCAATGATAGAACAGCAAAGGGTATTTGAATAATCGTGGGAAAAGGAAATTATTCTTTTTCTTTTCAACACAACCTAAATTATGCATCAAAATTTCATAACTTTTATTTCCGAAATCATTTTTTTGGTGAAAGTTAATAATAAGAAAAAACATTTCCCCGATTGATAATATAATGTGGTGGCAATATAGTAATATCATCAATGATGCAGTAATTTCAGTAATTATGATTAAGCGTTGCTTGTGTTTAGTTACTGTCACATTTCCAATAAACAGATCATCGGGGATTTTGCATAATTGTTAATTGATGTTGATAGTTTTGAATTTTCGTTTCCATTATGTATATTAATTATATTAAGCTGAATTGCATACATTTATTTGAAAAAAGCTTAGAATTTTATATTTTCTCAAATTTTCCTCTCTTGTCCCCAGGGTTTATTTCAAGTGAAATTATTTTATGAATTCACGAATTCGCATATTTAGATTTCACTACATAATTAATAGAAAATATTTTCACTTTTTTTTCTTCAGTAATACCTTAAAAAATAACTTATTTCTGTAACTGAATATAAAGAATAAAATTTTTATAACTGATAGAACATTTCTATAACTGATATAACATTTTGAAAATATACAATCTTAATATTAAAAACAATTTTAGAAATTCTTGGAATTTTACATTTTCTCAAATTTGCCTCACACGATTAATATAAAGTATTTCCATTTTTTTAAAATTCATTAATAGTTTAAAAAACAACTTTATTTCTATAATTGTATAAATGAATTGTTGCCATATATATATATATATATATATATATATATATATATAAATTTTCCTCTCTTGTTCATAAATTTATATTTCACGATTTTAAGTTCGAATGGTTAATATAACATATATCTATTTTTCATTCTGTAATACTTTTAAAAATAACTTTCTAATTGAATATAAAGAATACTGATATAAAATTTCAAAATATGCTATCTTAATATTAAAATTAATTTCAGAAATACTGCTAAAAATTATAAATTAAATATACAATCATTGAAAATAATTCTTTTTTTAACCACTTTACCAATTCTAGAAGAGCAATCGTATAATACGTCATTAAAAATTAATTAAATAATATTCCTATAATTTAATTTATTATAATATTATTAATAATAAATTACTGAAGATGTGCAGTTACAGTTATTGTGATTCATTTATTAAGTATGAAATAAATTTCTTTTTTATATTATAGCAGTCGCAATCTTATTTTTTATGATTTTGCCACAGTTTAAGTTATAATTAAAAATAATTGTATTCTTCAACTATTAGCTTTAAATCACAATGTTTACTTAGGTATTTATGGACAAGACTATTCTTTTTGGCTCTTATTGTTTTAGTAAATTGCATAATATGAAAATCATCATATACATAAACAACGGCTAATATAATGGAAGTAAAATAAACGAATCAAACCTAAAGCGGGAATATTATTACACTCAGCTCTGAAGATTCAATGTTCCTTTCTATTTGATAAGAACATACTTCACATTTACATGTTTTATTCTTTGCTGATGTCCTGGCATAGGTCTTCCTGGTGATCTGGATGTCCCGGGCTCGAATCCTGGTTCGAGCATAGTTTTTATTGACCCTATGTTTTATCTGTGAGGTGTGTGAAAGAGCCTGCTTCCCTTTGTAAAAAGGGTCGTACAAGCGAGTGTGTGAGTGTCATCTTCATATGAGGTAGAAGTCAGACTACTGCCGATAGGTGGTCAGGGGCCTTTATCCTCAGAATCTACTGCATAAACTCGTCTTAAAATCACTGAATTCGTCAGCGGGCTTGACTGCGACAAATTCTATTAGTAATAACAACAACATATTATACATATTTTTTCCTTTCAATCAATTTATCAAAATTAATGCTACGTTTTAATCTGGTTTACATTTGCTCCTACAGATAAGTTCCAATAATTAAATATCAATCCCTTTTTGAATAAGGCTGTAATAACTATGCATTCCAGACAGGAATGCTCAGAGTTCTCCTTGGAATTCCATCAAATATCACGCATTCTTCGAGTACAGACTCATTAATATCAATCCTGGTTTCTACCCCCAAGCAACTGTTCCTCTACTCTTCACTTCACATCCTTTTAAGATGGACGGAACAATTACACCGTGGTTAGAGACATGACAAAGGTCATGTTTTCTCCGTTGATGATAACTGATTCATTCCACATTAAGAAGTGGAAAGAGCTTGACGTCCGTTATCATTCTTTAACATAAGATCTGCGTAAGTGGAAACCATTACGATTTGTTAACAAGAAATCAAAACAAACCTTTGGTCACTTCTGTGTGTCTTTGGCTCTGATTTTTGGGATAAAAATAGAAACGCGGTTTTTGAAATTTATTTAAGGTTTTTCTATTCAAGCTTCTAGTGATAATATTATTTTCTTGGATGATAGCACGAAGCCATTTGAAACTGAATTGTGTTTGTTTCCTTGGGGAAATGGATGTTTCACGGACAGATGATCTGATTTTGTAGCAGGCGTGATTTCTTAATCTTAATTCCAACAAAGGGCAAATGTGACCTGTTGGTAAAGTCGCAGTTTTAAGACTGGAGATTTCGGGTTTCGAAATTCGATTCCACATAAAAACCACCGTGTAAGTAGGGTCGATCCAGGGTAAATCACTCACACCAAATGCCTTTCTCTTAGTGCGATGTGAAAGTATGGAAAAGATTATCCAGCATAGACGTCACCTTTTCATGGGAGGTCTTTTGCAAAATTGCATTGATATTGTTTCAAAATAGGACATTAATTTAAATAAATTAAACCAAATTAATACGGAAAGCATATTTAGGGTGATCTACAAACAGCATTATATGCCATTAATTTACTCCTTGGAACATCTATTATTTATTATCTTACTTAATTGAATAATGAAATACTATTTTTTACATTTATCTGTCTATAAATCATTATAAGGTGTCCTGTGCGGCCACCTTTAGTCTTAATATAACATTAAATAATTAAAATCCCTTTTAGTTTTCTCATGATACTGTCAATTCTTTAAAACTCTCGGGCACGTTTGTACCAAATTCCATTGCTATAAACTGATTACTATTCAAGACACAACGTAATTTTCGGATACCAGTAAAATATATGCAATGCATTACTTGATTACTTGACATGCATTATTAATTAGATCCAAATGTAAACTATTTCCCTAATATTTTTTTAAAAATTTAAGATTGAACAGTTGAATTTGAATATTTTGCAAAGAAATGTGAATAAATATTAAATTTGCATATTTGATTAGAATTTTCTTTTGGAACAATACTTTAAAATTTTATAGTTATTATTACTCGAAATCATAGACACGAAGCTTTATTGTTATTTTGAATAATATAAGGAACATAAGAAATTCGTTATAAAAAATAAATTCATTAAAAGGAATGCAAAACAAGCATCTTTATGCCAATTCTATTAATAAGAGCAGATTCTTGGCCATACTTTTTACAATAGGATTTGTTAGTTGTTTCCTCTCACAAGATAATGTTGATCAGGCTTCGTAAAGCAACAGATAAAATTATATAATTTTAAAATAATCAATGAATTAAATATGAAGAGGGACTCTGAAACATAATTAAAATTTTAATAAATGTATAAAACTTTATAGGCAGTAAAAATGCAAAGAGTTGGACATGAGGTATGTTATAAAGTAAGAAAGATAATGGAGTGCAAGACTTTTGAAAAAAATAATGCTGGGATTTGAGGGCAATCTAACAGTAAATGATGGACAGACATTTGGCAATGACATTACAAACACAGAGGTGGTTGTTACCTAACAAGTTAATATGGGTTAATTTAGTGTGTTTAATGTGTAAACAGGTTAAAATAGTGTCTGGATTTTTGTTCGCTGGTGAGGGCCAAAGCTGTACATGAGGTTTGGTGATGTGAAGTTTGTTGTTTATCGCATTATCTTTTCCATTTAAAATAAAGAAGTATATATATATATATATATATATATATATATATATATATATATATATGTATGTATAATGTGTGTGTGTGTTGGGGGGTGTCGTGATGGCCAAGCAATAATAAGTCCAAATGATACTTAAGAATTTAATGGATGACAATGAAACTAGATTAATGATGAACAAATGATGATGACTAATTTACAGGATGTAATGGATGACCAAGTTCGTCTATTAACATACAAGTTCGTCTTTTAACAATACGTCGTAATTTCGTCTTCCGTTGTTACACATACGTCTTCGGTTGTTTCAGAACGTCTTAATCATGCCTCGTCCAAACATGGAATGCCTTTGCTCACGTTTTTTCCACCAGAGTGCAGCTTAGTGGCGGGAAGTGAGATCACAGGCGACGCTCAATGGCGAGAAATGATATACCTGGCACCACACACACACACACACACACACACTCACACACACACACACACACACACACACACACACACACACACACACACACACACACACATATATATATATATATATAATTTTGCGTTTGTCCACAACAACAGTTTATACTTTTAAATTTTATATGAGGAAAACCATTAAAAATAATGTCTTTGGATAATGTAATATTTTTTTATTCAATTGAATGGAAAGTTTCATTTGATAATAAGTTTAGCTTTTATCTCATTTAAAAGTGTCTTTAATTTGTTGGTTCAATAAGTTAATTTTAAGTTCATTATCAATTTTACAAATATCACAGAATGATTTAAAAACTTTTCCATCACTAAAAGTGTCAGATGACAACCCACAACTCAAAAACATTTCTCAACAGTGCCGGAACTTCAGTATCGCGATATATCGTCCAACCCATATCGATATTTTTCAACACATCGTGATATCATTATTTATTTATAAATATTATAAATTATGAATAGCATCTCTTAATATATGAAAAGATCAGAACGACTCCAAATGAAATGAAGTGTCAATTTATATAACAAAAAATATTCATTTTTATTTGACTGAAAATAGTTTTGTTATAGCCCTTTTAAGAAAGTGTGTCAATGCCAAAGCAATGTCTATATGTTATAATTTATAAGTTTGCGTTTAAAGCAAATATTTTTATATATTAGCATATGACAGTTTTTATAGTTATATAAACAGAAATTCTGTATGAAGGTCAATAAGAATGAAGAACAACAAAAACAAATACTAACCGGAAACGAAAACGCAAATTAGTAGTTAATATCGATTTTTTATATCGTTATATATAGTGAGCCATTAGGTGAAAGCGGAAGTATAAGGGAATTTCTTTTTTTATATAATACGAGTATGCGTTGACTTAAAATGCGAGCTGCGAATAAAATTGCGAATTTATCTGAAGGAATCCTTTTTGTTTTTATTTCTGAAGATGAATATTTAGCAATTAAACAATGGATAGTCAACAACTTTCTGCTAACCGCAATTATTTTTCCATAATGGTAATACAAACTTATTAATCACTTCAATGCTTATGACAAGAGCTTGCATAACAGATTTATAGACTCTTGACTCTCTTGGTATAACAGATCCACCTGAAAAGAAAACAACGATTGAATTACCAGAAGAAGCGAGGCGGCATTTCTTAGACTTGTTGTGAGTTTACCATGGATTGAGGATCATCTTCCACTTCCTGACAATTTTGAGCTTTCTGAGAAGAGATTACACAAAGTTGTAAAGAGAAAAAAAGAGTCTATTTGAAGACTATGAAGCAGTATTTAAAGAGTGATTAGAAGAAAATATCATAGAAGAAGTAACTAAGGATGAGGTTGATTTCCCTGCACATTATTTACCACATCGTCCTGTTTGAAGGATAATAGTACAACTTAAATCAGAGCTTTGACTTCCAAAGAAAATTTGAGGCATGTGCCTGGTCTCTTTAACCCTGCCGATCTTTCAAGTAGAAAAGCTGCAGAGAAACTTGTGCAGTCTAAATGGTGGGAGGGCCCTGACTGCTGATCAGTGGCCTTTTTCAGATGTTGTAGTCAATGAAGATGAAGTGCTGAAGGAACGAAAGGAAACTTATGTCTGCACCGACTGCCTGTTTGAGTGCTCCTGTTCACGAAAACTTGAATGTGAAAAAACCAGGTTCGTACTATCGTTAACCTTCCACAATATAAAAAAATTGTGCGTATGATCGGCTGGATACTGAGATTTTTTAGAAACTGTAAAAAGCCAAAAGAACAGAGAAAATGCCATACTCTGGATGCAGAGGACTTTGAAGAAGCGAAGAAACTAGTAAGGAAGATCATTCAAAGTGAAGCATTCGACATGAGAAAGACAAGAAATTTAAAACTCTAAGAGTTTACAAAGATGAGGACGGCATAATCAGATTGAGAACAATTGAGTATCGCGAAGACAGTCATTCTTTTCGAAGACCTGTAGTTCTTTCTTCTCAACACTATGTTGTAAAACTTCTAATAATCTCTTTCCACAAAAGGCATGTTCATGTGGGGACTCAAATGCTACTTAACGTGCAGAGAGAACATTTTTGGGTCTTGAATGGTCAAAAAAACTGTACGATCAATATTCTCAAAATGTGCTATCTGCAAAAAGACTTCTGGAAAAAATTTAGATGCAGAGCCAGCCCCAATTACAATAGATCGAATCAGAGACACTGCTGTATTCGAAATTGTAGGAGTGGACTTAGCTGGCCCATTGTACTTGAAAGATGAGTAAAAGACTTGGGTTTGTCTTTTCACATGCGCATCTTGAGCTTCTATCAGGCATTTCTACTGACACATTTTTGTTGGCCCTGCGCCGGTTGGTGGCAAGAAGTGGAGATTTTCAGTTATCTACTGTGACAATGGAACAAACTTTGTTGGTGATAATAATCTGCTTAGTTCTTTGGACTGGAATCAAAAGTGACCAAAACGAGATTGAAAACGCAAATTAACTGTGAATATTAATTTATTGCATCGTGATTTATCGTGAATTATTATTCCAGATCATGATTTCACTAGAGCAACCTTTTTCGAAAACTGGCATCGAAAATTGGCGCAACCTTAGTTATACGCTACGTTTTTATATCCGTTTAGATACGTGACCTATCTATAACAGTTAACAGAAATCGGTCAATATCACCGATTTTTTAAAAAGAAGAGGCAAAACAATTAATGCTACTAAAACAATCTTCAAATGTAATTACTCGATTTAAAAGAAATTATCCTATATTAAGAACCTGTTTCTCCTCCAAGCTTTTTTCTTCTTTTAAAACATTTTTAACGTCAGTTTTTCATAAGGTCATTTTTCAAATTTTATTGCTTCTGTTAAATTATATAAAACATTTCCAAAATTTTATGGGTACTTAAGTTTGTTTACCGTAACTTTATTATTATTATCATTTATAGATTACGTTAATGTGATTATTGTAAATACACCTACGATATCTAGAATTAACAATGTTAAAAGTCTTTTTTGTTTAGCCAAAAAAATTTTCATTCTTTTTTAAATATTTTTCTTAGTAACTGATTTGAGGGCATACAGTGGTTCTTTAGGTCTTTGGCTGAAATCTACGCATTTGAGATTTGATCTTCAAATTGATTGCATTTTGTATTGAATTATCAAGTTTATAAACCAGCTAATTAGCAAAAATGAAAATATAACTTATAGAATGTAACTAGTTGTACATACAGGGTGGTTATAATAGTAGTTCTACTTTGAAATAATCATTAAAGGATAATTAAGTACTGAACCAAATGTCATCAAACTTGGTATTGGTTTAAAGAAGGTCATGGCACTTCCTTTTTAGTTCCCTCCCCCCCAAATAACTCAACGCCCGGGGGAATGGCGCTGTACACAATATTATGTCTTAAATTAAGACAAAATGTGTTTAAGCTTTTCTGAAACTTGTTACAACGCATGTTAAAGGTAGTGTTCCCCATTTTTCTGAAGGCGAGTTACTACATTCTCAACAATAACTCTTAGCATATCAGGAAGAATGTTATGCACATGTCGGTGTACAGCAACTTTCAGTTTTGCCAAATTGTTTAGATTATCACCACAAACCTTGCTTTCGAGATAACATACTTTGTAACACGTTTCAGAAACGATTAAACACATTTGAAACCAACGTCTTCGTGTTCTATTTTGCTTAACAATATTCCATATAACTCAGTTTCTCCCCTACTTCTTCTTGCATACAGCCGACCACCCTACCACCACTGAATGCAGCAGTGTCGACAGGATTTGTTGTGGTCGACTACTGAATAAGTATTAGACAACCTTACATTGACCGAACTGTCAAACTAACATTCCTTTGGGGGTAGTAAATTGTTGTCTTTCTCCCCACCTGCACTCTCTCAAATATTTGGAATGAAACTATCCATCTTTAACATCATATCCTTGAGGGTTTTGAGATTACCTGATACCATCAGTACTGTACTTAAATCATTATTGGCAATCTTCAGGTCCTTCCTTAACTCTGAAATCTCCATACATTCCATTAAATAGTGGTAAACCGTACCCATTTCTCCACAAATGCATTTATTTTCCTGCGTTCTTCCAAATCTTTGGAAATATGCAGGAAACCTTCCATGTCCAGATATTATTTGGATTATAAGTGGATGGTATAATGTTATTTTAATTTTCGGATTAGGAAGTCGAAAGTGACTCTTCCTTTTTTGGACATAAACTATCTGTCAAACCATTGTAGTTTTAGTTCTTCTCTCAATTTCCCTTTTAAAACACCACTTGATTTGGGGACAATAATATCAATATTATCTTTCTGTGTTAAATTTTTGAACTTTTTGAACACAAAAGAAATTCCCATGACTTCCTTTAAACTATTACCAAGTTCGATAACATTTTGGGCCAGTAGTTTTCTTTTTATGACCATTTGAATGTGGAACTTTAATTATAACCATCATGTATAAGCTGGCATCTTTTAGAATACACAATCATTAAAGAAGGGAAATAAAGGACATTTTTCTTTCAGGTTTAGTTATTTTTTTCATTTTTATCATGGAGGGAACAAATAAATTAATTTTCTAAATGATAACCATTGTGATGAGTGTACACAAAAATTTCTCGAATATTTTCAAATAAAAGTGTTATTCATCCTCTCCCGCAAAAATTGCTGATTTTCACAAGTACTGTACTCAGCTTTCCGTCTTCGAGTCTCTGCATATATGAATTTTATATTTGACAGAATTATAACTTTAAATATGCATTATAAAGGAGTTTTTTCATCGAATTTGAACCAATATTTGATACCTAACTACAGTTTCAATAACAAAATCACATATTATAGTTCATCTATTTAAGTAGTTTCTTTCATAAATTATTGTATTTACAAGCATACAAAAATATAGACCGAAAATAAAAAGCCTATCGCAAACATATTAGATCCAAAATTTGATTAGGTTAAGTGTGTGGTTTAAGTGTTAAATATGTGTATCAAATTTTATCTCGCTAGTTTTTTCATTCTGTTGTTATCAAGTTCATATTTTTCTAAGATAGCTAGATAGACAAATTCCGTACTAATGAATTTGCTCAAAATATGCTTGAAATCTGCAAATTTGATGCAAAGACCACATCAAATTTCATTTCTAAAGGAAAAACAGACATAATTTCAGATGTATATATTTCGATCACAAGGAGAGTTGAAATATTGAGTACGAATTTTTTTATGATCATAATACTTTTTCTTTGTATATTTAGAATACAAAAAAGTAACTCTAAATTTTTCTGCGAAATCCGTTCCCATGACAACTGTGGCTATGTAGAGACCCAGATAATTCGCAAATTGATTTAAGAAAATCTGTACTTATAATAAAGCTCAACGTGTGTGTGTTGGCCCTCTGCAGGCCAGACCGTTGGACATACAGCTACCAAATTTGGTACTTGTATACCTTGGAGGTCGGGAACGTGCACATCAGAGCCCGTTTTTCGAATTTTTAATTAGAATTTGAATTAATTAAAATTTAAGCGAAATTTCTACGTTTTTCCGCTATAACTTCTGAAACTATTATTGCACAAACATGACTTTTACATCAATTTAAAGATTAAAAAATTAGCTTTCTAATAGTATCAGTGTTTTAGTGTATAACTTAAGCTTCTATTTTTAACGAATTTTTAAAGAAATATTTTAACCATGTCTTTTTAGCACGTGACTGGATGAAAAAAGAAAACAATGACAGAAGTTCAGATTAAAAAAAAAAAACTATCATCGCAAATCAAATCTAAAGCAATACAACTTTTAGCACATGACTGGATAAAATAACATGAATATAAAATGCGATATTTTCTAAAAAAATAAATGCTAGGCAAAGGATTTCATGACCGTTTGCAATATTTAAATCATTAATTCAATAAATTATCGTTATTTATACAGGATATGCATTCAAATTCCGGTCCAATGGTCTATTTGTAAAATATTATTAATAGGCATATATATAGTTTAATACTAGTAATTGATCTAAATGAAGTAAATAATTACATTTTATGTAGCTTGAATCAAACAATGCATTTATGAATAATGACTTTTAGATTTCTTCATACTTTGCTCAGAAACATATTTTACAAAATATTTTTATTAATATTTTAAATAAAAGTTGCTACATCAATCAGTCTTCTAAATCAATAATTAAAACTGACTGATTTATAAAATTAAAGAATATTATTATAAAAACGTATTCTTTTAGAACTTTCCGTCTATCATCTTAAAGAAAATATTAATTTCAGACCAATCAATGCTCGGAATTACTTCAAGGCTAATAAATATGTGATTTAATTGAAAATTTTACTCATGGCGAACCAGCTGGTTGCCAAAGGCGGCTTATAATAAATAAATAAAAATCTTGCCATGTTTTTAAAAGGGTCTGGAAACATGAAATAGTTTCTCCCAGCTCCTATAAAGAATAATAAATCCATACAGATTCCTATCCCCTTACAGATAATTCCAAAATTTTTATCACAATCGTAATAATTGTCGATACCCTGAATGTGATATTTTGAAATCGATTTTAAACTTAATTTCAGATTAGTTGAACCCAATGATAAAATTTTTACTGAAACGATAATAAAACGAGTTAATATTGCATTGACTTTCAACTGTATTAAATGTCTAGTTCATCGGTAAATTAGTTTAAAATTAATTGCAAAATTTATCAGACCAACAAAAAAATAAATTGATAAATACTTGTTAAAAAGAATATAAGCCAACGAAATTCTTCATTTACATGAAGAAGTCAGGCGATTATGACTAAATAACTAAATATACAATAGATTTCTGTACTTACAATGTTTACCTTTTGATCGAAATATCTGTCAATAGCTTGCTCTTTTTATGTTAAAAACTCTTTATTTTTTATGATTAAGATTTCTTTAACAATAATTTGTGATTAACAATCGTGAACAAAAGAAATATCGATTGTAATTGAATCAATTTGTACATCTTAAAAATATAACAAATAACCAGATTTGCTCTGAAATAATATTTTCTTAATAATGTAGTGAAATATTCTTTGGTTATTAAATCCAAATATACAATCCTAAATATGTTAACATTTTAATGCAGTTAATTCATAAGATAACACAATATTATGACAAATAAGCTGAGTACTTCACATAAAATCTTGAAGTACATTGCTTCTGGATTGAATTCCAAAATAAAATTCACACGAAGCTCCTGAGCTTCAGTTGAAATTTTTGAAGGTTTTAATAATTCACATTTCTTTCCGAATTTAAAAATTTTCAATATAAACTCACGCTTGAATTGCATTATTAGTTTTAAATTATTTTTGAAATCTGCTATCTGCTATTTTTAGTAATAGAATGCAAAATCCTCACACAAGCTTACTTAAAAATACATCATCATGGAGTTCTTTCTAGAAAAATAAAAAACATTTTAATTCAAAACATCGTTATTCACACTCTTAGCTGACGCTCATAAAAATAGCTTTTTTTAATGATTCTGAAGGCACTCTTTCTTGTCAACATTGTTATATAAAAGTTTTCTACATTTTTTAGTTAAGATATTCTAGTAACGTTAACATAAAGTTCTATTTTAAACCAATTTTAAAGTAACGTGCTTGTTCTAATTTTATTCAAAAACATTTTATTTTATAGAATGTTTTTACCTACAAGTAATTTGCACATAAAATTGCTTATTAGTTGCACATTTTTTTTGTTTTAAGAAACAATGGTTTTTATTGATGCATTTAAAAGCGAATAAATTTTGTTGAAATACATCCTTGATTTTTTACCTTTCAAAATTAAAATTATTAAAAAAAATCACACTCTATTAGATGTTTTTGAATAATTGGGTGAACTTCTCAAAAATAACTTTTACCCTTGACATGTTGTTTTTTTAAGGGAAAAAAAACACCAAAGAAAAAAAGGTACAATTTAATTTATTAACTGTTAATAATGTTGAATATAGTTTAAATAAGATAACAGATTTCTTTCCTGAAGTATAAATCATATTAATGCAATTTCAGTCATAATGACTTTTAATTTTTCGAAACAGCATGTCAACTAAATTATTGATAATGTTGTAGTGTTTGTGTAATTTCTAGAAAAAAAAAGATTAATTTATAAATAAATGAAGAAAGAACGAACAAAAAATAACGAATTAAAAACACGATTGAGAACAAGTCAATTAATTCTTGTATTTTTTTATGACAAGGAAATGGAAGGCTGCATTTTTTTAATAACACAATTGAATTCGAAATAAACCTTTCCTAGCATTTCCTATCTCCATTAAATCGAAATATCACGTTAAACAGCATTTCGAATTTCAATTGTTCCATAACTAACCACCCGCGAAAAGTTGATACAACTTCCAAACACTTCCGACCTTAAAATAAAAACTTTCCAGTTACATAAACACAACAGAATAAGTCGTTTGCAATTTCTTTGTTGCCAAACGATTAAAACAAAAGACCATCTGCCTGTCGATAATTCCGAGGAAGAAAAAAATTGAAAAGAAAAGTCCTGTTCGGGAGGGGTTAATACCTGCTGCCCGAATATTATCCGCAAGTGTCGTAAAAAAAGAAAAAAATACATTCCACCAAAGAACTTCTTCCTCCAAGGAGATGCGTTCTGTTTTTTTTCCTCGTTAGAAAGTGAATGGCCGCAAGGTTTAGCGACCCATTTCCCAATTTCACTGGGTCACTTGGTTACAGCTAAGAACTAGAAGGCAGAGTAGGGTCGGTCCAGCTCGAGAGTCGGACTGAAAAGTAACAGTTCCTCCCGTGGATCATGAGGGACCGAGTCATGAAACAAGTGGTTTTAACTCTAGTCTTGCTGTTCATAGGTGAAATTTTCGCCTCACAGCCACTGCCAACAGGTAAGATATTTTCACATACTTTATTCAATACGAAGCTGTGAAAATAAAATTATTCATACAAAGTATTAATATTATGTAAGAATATCAATTTAACAAACTTGAAATATTTAAGCTTGAAAAAAAATATTTCCTTAGTTATTTAAACATGAAAAATAGAAAATGGAAATAACATCTGAAAACGAATAAGAATAATGTAATGCCATGTGTAATAATGTAATGCCTCAAAAATATTTTTTTTTTATTTTTCCTTTATTTAACTCCAGCCAGAAACCTTTTTGCAAATAGGAAATTTCTTTTCCAATGTTCTTAAACTTCGTTAAAAAAAGAATCAATTTTCACATTTTTAGTGCTTTATTAGCAATCATGAATGAAAGTGACTAATCGATTTGTACAGCTTACAACTGAAAATTGATTTTTAATTTTTTTTAAAATAGAAAAAAAAAATTTAAAATTTTTTATTATTTCAGAAAAATAAAATGATTTTATAAAAATGTCTTGATAAAGAAAAAATATATACCGTGTTCTCGATTTTTTTAAATGGAACAATATTTATCATTTAAAAACAGTACTTCTTACATCTACGAAAACATCCTTGTGCTTGCAATTAATTCAAAACAACTTATGACTAATTCTGTATTTTTTTTAATAAAATTTGCAAAATAAATTTACAATTTGATTAAATCATGATTATATTAGGTGAATTATTGTTACGTTTGTACTAATTAATCGCCATTTTTATTGCGAAATAAGACTTCTAACACATTTTTAATTACATTTGTTTGATTTTACAAACTTTTTTCCAAGTTTCAGGTATGAATACAATTAATTTAGTGGCAAAGATGCGAAATTTTAAAGGATGAACACCATCTACTACAGGTCGGATTGATATTATTTAGCAGTAGGAGGATAGTTGTTCGAAATTCAATCATTAAATGACCTTGATAAGATTATTATTTGTCCTTGTAGCGGCAGTCCACTATTTAAAATAGTTTTCATATCCCTTATTACGTTCAGAAGAGTTTTAAAAACTACATTAATTGTATTATTACATTATTTTGATTAAATTAATAATTTCTAAAAGAATTGTATATATAGAGTTGCTACAAAATGGTAATGAAATGTAGGCGACTTAACCTATTTCCAATTTTAAAAAAATGCATTTGAATATAGTATAATATAGTACCGCTTCTTTACTTAATAACTTGTTTAGCTTCTTATTTTTTCTGTATTTTGGCTATGCTTGTGGATTAAAAATACTGCATAATTATCAACATTACAAGCATAATGTTGAATTTGAAAGATTTGTGATAAGTAATACCTATCATTGTTCTTAAAATAAGGATTTAATAATTTCATTACAATCTCTTGTCAATTATCAATAGATTTAAGAATGAAAGATTATGAATAGACCTACGAAATAATTTTAATTGCAAACTAGATAATATTAGAAAAATATTATCTATTCAGTTTTTGATACTAGAATAATTTTATAGAATAATTCGAATGTATCTTAAAAATGAAATGAAAGTATTGCCTTGAAAGTATAACTAAATTTCTACCAAATAAGATTATATTGTAGTTGATTTTTAAATATATCATAAAGAGAAACTGCGAGGGTAATATTTTATTCAAGCTTTATACATGTAGTTTATTCAGGTCTTGCCAGAATATTTAAGTATTTGAAGAAATAATAACCTAAACGCATCTCATCGACAATTTACTAATATAAGAATTTTTTGAATTTTAACATTCACATTTCAAAAAAATTCTCATTCTACGTGATATTTTACTACCGCTTCTACATAAAGATCAGAATTCAACATATCTTTATTCATAGTTTTTTGAAAATCAACATCAGAACATATAAGGAAGTTCTATAAATCTGAACTCGTTGTATTGTATCATATAAACTAAAATAGGCAGAGCTCTTCGCAGTGATTACAAAAAATAACCTTGGAATGTATCACTTGAAAGCGGTTGAGAAAAAGTTATAAACACTCTCGAATGATATTTTAAAATCTACAAGGAAGAAAAAGATGGAAATTCGATGTTGACAATAAGAAAATTGATATTCATTATCATCAGAAAGAAGTATCAATAGTAAAAAAAATGAGAATTCTTATTTATATAATAGTGTAGATAATAATTAAAAGTATTGCTTAGAAAGGCTGTCATAAAAAGCAAGGTGTTGGTGTGTGCATAATATTTATATATACTATGCGAGACTCATTTTCACTCATCCTTTCTATCTTCGATATCCCATTTGGTGAAAGCTTTAAAAACATTACTATAATAATAAACACTGTATAAATGGTACTATAATATGCATGGTATTTATTGTATTATCTCATAGCAGTTGTAACTGTTCTATAATGAAACAGAACAGTTCTTCTATCAACAGCAATTTTTTTTTCGCTTTAAAGATGAAAAAAACATTTTCAAATTCGTTTGCAATTCTTATAAGTATCGGTTTCAGAGAATTGTCATTATTCTCTTAAATCTAAGAATATGTGTCGTATTTTATTATTCTTATTACTGTTGTTCGTTAAAACTGAATTCAATAATGAATTTTGATTTTTGGCAATTAATAAGAGCAACATTAGAACAGGATAATCATCACTTTGTTAAACATGTTCTAAATATGTTATTAAGGTAGGTCTGTAAATTTTAGAAAAGATTTCCCTAAATTAAAAAAAATAATTGAATATTTTAAAAAGATATCGTTAAAGGCATTGCAGAAATTTTTCAAGAGTAAACTTTTAATTTTAAGGATTTTGAGTAAAAATAAAACATAGTAGGTAAATCAGGAACAAGTAAATTATTCTTCCAAATTTAAAATTTTTTTACAATTTAATTTATATTACAAAATTTAACCAGGAGACATTGTCTTAAATCCATATGAGATTTTAATATTTTTTTTTTCTTCCGAGACCTTCTCTTCAGTTCATAGTTTGAAGATTTACAGCTGTTTCAAATTCCAAATGAAAAACATTATTTCTCAAACAAAATCTCAAAACTTTTTATTTCCAAATGCCATCTTTTAAACTAATAATTAGTCTGTGGCTGAAGACTGATTTTGTTAAATAGTTGAAGAAATAATTACTGATTGTTGTTCAAGCTATTTCATAATCGACCGCATTGAAAATGTCTTTTTAGCAGACGAAATTAATATATATATGCTAATTTTGTTATTTCTGAATCTAACGCTATATTAAAGTAAATATTTAATAACTGCCCGCGGCAACCATAATAATTAATTTCTCATATGTTTTCAAACGTTAGTTAATTTTAACTTTTAATAACAATTAAGGTGGAATGACCTTATTTATGAATGTTTTTTAACGCGCTGCATGTATTGATTTTGAAACGTCATGCGTAAACGATAATCAAAGCTGAACATTTACATGATTGTTTTTAAAAACTGAATTTTATTAATTTGTGTAATATTTTTTATAAATTGTTTCAAAAGGTATTCAATAAATATTTATTCCAAACAAGTAATAGATTTTTTTTTAATTCTATTTCTACTTAGTCTACCAAAGAAAATTTTTATTTTAGTTACTTTTTATTAAATAATTACCAAAAAATATATAAATTGATTTACACAGGAATTGAACTCGCATTCTTCAATTGTACTTGAAAAATACTGAAATCCTAGCATTTTAGCGATTGAGCTAGCCTGTTGATTTCAATTTCCATTAAAAACTGGTAAAAACCTATTTAAAGTATTAAAAAATTAAATTTAATGAATGATTGAATATTTGAAAAAATTGTATTAATATCGTCATCCACCACAAGCTTAATAAATGCATTTCAACTTGAGTGGATCAATAAAAAGTATTTTATTAACGTTTGAAAATTTGAACAAGATATATAAATATATAGGGAGAGTGTCAACTAATAGTAGGAATTGAAAAAAGGCATTTAGTTTCCAATTCCGAGCACTTTTTAAAACGCGACACGTATATGTATTTAATAACATTTTTACTTGTTTTTTTATCAAATTTGAATTAATTTAATTGAAACCCGCTTTATTGAACATGCTCCAAATAATTTATCACAATGGGAAATTCTTGCAAATTTTATACATAAATCCAAACCTGTCACATATCTGACTTTAATCATTCTTTTCAAACGCAGGTGCAAATTCTTTGTCGTAACATTCTGTGCATCATATGAAAGAAATTTTACTCGATTCACTGATGTAAATAATTCTCCAATAGAATTTTTTCTTTGCGCGGTTTACCGTATGATCGATCAAGCAAGAATCGCAGTTTACAACCGAATGAACTTATCTACATATTTCCTTGAAATTTAACTTCCATAACAATCGCCTGTGGTGTAAAATGGTTTAAAGCTATCGATCTAACAGTCATTTCTGACAAATAGCTTAACGGAATTTATCAAAATGGAGTATTAAATACAAGATTAATATCAAATAGAAAATAATGATTAAAATTTATAGATATTTTCAGTTTTTTAATTGAGGATCATTAACAACAATAATAAATAAATAAACAAATAAAAATTATGTATCGATAATCATAAAACAAATCGATCATTGGGCTTAACTTAAAAAAATGAAAGACAATGAATTGAATTTTACGTCGTTCTTTAACACACTGACTGCCCCAAACGCACCTGTGCGTTACAAATAATATGTAATTGTACCAAACCTTATATGTTATTAGATGGCGCCTTTTCTACTACAGTTAAAAGATAGCAAAGAAGGGCATAAGATCTAATAAGATAGATGGTCCTGATATCAGGCATGGGTAGTAGCTGTGAGCTTGTTAAATTATTTTAGGAATAAAAAAATAGAAGATCCACATCTTTTTTTGGAGTATTCTTTAACTATCTATTTTCTCTGATTATTTTCTAATTTTCTATTATTACTACCTTCCGAATAAAATAAAAACTAGTTTCAAACCTGTTTTAACATTCGAATTCTGTCATTTTTTCACAGTAGTTACAACGTTGTTTTTTCGATTAAAATAATTTTTTGGACAATTTTTATTTTAGTAGTTAACTAATATACTTCCCTTTACCCAAGTGCAAAAAATATTGCAAAATCATGATAGATTCAGCTTATTTGAAAAATTTCTGTAGAAAAATTCGGAGACATTCCTCATTTATTTGAAGTTTTCATGACTTCTTTAAAATAAATTAAATAAATTGAAATAAATATATTCATTTTAGGCCATTTTTAATGAATATTTTATTGGTTTTCAAAACCTTTTTCGGTATTAATTTGTTAAATAGTTATGCAATAGATCAAGTTTTTATTTTTATCTTACCACTTTCTTTAAAATTTTGAAACCAATTTTCTTTTTAGAGCAATTGTGTTCTAAAATAAGGATTTATTTTCAAAAAGCAAAGGATTATAGTAAATAATTAAAATTATTTTTTTCCATGATGACCCTCCAAATTTGTGCTACTAGAAAAATATTTAAAAATATGTTTACTTATTGATAGCACTTAAGATGTTACAGAAATTTAAAAATGTCTCAAACTATTATCTTAAGAGTTAAAGTTCGTAAGTATTATAATTGATAGACCCAATCGTATTTGTTAAATTTATATCTCTTGAATCCAATTTTTATAATTTTGTTGGAGTTTCATTGTGTTAAATTGTATATTCAGTGATAATACAGCATCAAAATATATCAATGAAAATGTTTAAAAAAATAGAACTGTAAATTACAAATGGAAAATTTATTTAATTTTTTAGGATTCTTCCATATTTCTACTTTTAATTTCTATAAAAGATCTGGAGATTTGAATTTGATGCCTTAAAATATCTTGCATAACACTGCAACAAATACCAATATCGATTTTATTATTAATAAAATTTTCATATTAAATTAAAGTTTTACTTGAATAGTTTTTTTAAAAAATTTCAAATTAAAGTTTAAAAATACGAAATTTATATAAAAATATTTTCAATTTAACTTTCAGTATTTTTCTGAGCTAAGAAACAAGAAAAAATGGCTATAAAAGGTTAAATAATCTAAAATTGGATAAATTATCTAAATGTCATTAGCATGTTGATCCTGATTATGATATGACTGTTTACTAATCAACAGAGTTTTATGTGTATTAATTTCGTGAGTTTTAGGCATATTAGTTTCTAGTGTATTAATTGAATATACACTTGAATAAATCCATAAGTGATGGAACTGTAACTCGTTAATAGTGTGCAGCGAATATTAGTGATTTCTGCAGTTTATACGATTTGCCCCTGCAGGTATTTCTTTTCTATTATGACAAAAATACGTGCATACTTTTATATGATTTCAAAATGCTAAATACATATATATTAATACTTAAAAATTTATATTACTAATAAAACAAAGTGCATCAAGAACGAAAGGGGGACAAATCCTATGCTTTTGAGTATTATATTCTTGTTAGACAAACGAATTAATTTCCCGTATGCTAATTTTTTTAACGTATTTTTTTCTTTGCTGGTGTATTTCTTCCGAAAATACTAGCTTATTCGTTATTTGAATCATTATATTAAATTTAATTCTCTTTTTATCAAATTTTAATGAATTATTTAAAAGTAGATCATGCATTAAATAGTAACAAGACACTTGATAGTAATTTGCGCTAGTTTCTATTTCTGACTTCAAAGTCAATTGTTCGAATAAATTCAATACTTATCTCCGTTTTCAAATTTATTCTTATCTCAAACAAATTATAAACAGGAATTGACTTTTGATTTTATCGATTTTCTATCCTTTTTATTCGAAAAAAAAACGCAGCAAAATAATTAAAAAGTATGAATGCGGATCTCCAAAGAAGGCGACAAAAACATCAAACAAAGCTGAACAAATTAAAACTTGATCGCATATTGACAGTTTGAAAGTAGCGACAAAACCGTTATTCAAGCTCACTAGCGTGTGACGCATTCGATAAAAAAAATGTTTTCTGTTTTCAAAACTTAACTTCTGAAATAGCTAAACACACAAAAAGAAGCAGTGAAACACTTTCGAATTCAATGAACTCTATCGAATGACCCCATTTTTCTTTCGCTGATGAGATTGCCAATTTTCTTTTCGCGGAATTTTCTGTTATAGAAATCTTAGTATTTTGTTGTCGTCGAATGGCAACAGATCAGATGGTAAGTGGGCGTTGGGTTACACAATGAGGAATGACACTGTTAAAAACAAATTACTTTTTTGTTTTCCGTTTTTATTTTGGTGTTTTAAAAGTGCGTTTACCTGAGCTACACTTCCTTAATTCGATTTCCCCTTCATGAAAACGAATTATCATTCTTTTTTTTGTTGTTATTGTCGACAGATAAATGTCTTTCAATAAGAAACTTTAATAAAAATAAATTCTATTTAATGATTATTACTCGAAATGTTCTCATAATTAGGACAAATTACACAAAAACTCCCATAGCTCAAAATAACCAGTTCAATTTTTAATCATAGTTTATTTGCATAGTCGTAACAAATCAAAGCTTAGTTTGTTGTGCTTTCAAGTAGTTATTTTTAAACTGAAAATAATCATTAAAGAAACTGAATAAAGCCAGGTATTAAATCTGTACTAATGATAAAAACACACGTGTGCCCTTTTGTCTGCTAATGATGTACAGGGCAGATCATTGAACTTGAAACTTGGTGTAAACAGACTTTGAATTTTGGAAATGTGCACCTCTGAGAGATTCTTTTTTAAAATTTTAATTAGAATTTCTAATTTAATTCTATACTACTAATAAAAACGAAAGTCTGTATGCCTTTCTGTTTTCAAGATAGTATCATCATAGTATACGTCCTACTTTTAAAAACAATGATAATCAACTTTAAAGTTAGAAATTCCATTAACATCATGTACAGAAATGATCATTGAACTTAAAGTTATTAAATTTGATGTAAACAGGCTTTTAATTATGGAAATGTGTACCTCTAAGTGATTATTTTGACATTTTAAATAGAATTTATCTAATTCAAAACCAATAAATCTTAAATTAAAGAAATATAAGAATTTGGGCGAAAGCTTTTAAAAGTTAGCATTATAGCACATAGCATTTAAAAATATGTATTTTTGGACTAAATGCAATGAAATATTACAACTGCAATTTAAAATGCTTTGAAAATATTAAATCTAGAAAAAAAGTTCTATATAATTTGGAAATACTATCTGAATGCTCAGAGCTATATTTAATGTATCAAGAAGTTCATTACACATGAACAGGTAAAAATAAGTCATCATAGCATATGTATATAATTATTGTCATCATAGTATATAATTATAATTATGTCTTTTTTCTATTTTAAAAACAAGTGATAATCAATTTAAAAATTAGAGGTTCTGATAACACTTATAGAAATGGGATGAATATTTTAAGGAATGCTTACAAGATATGACAATACAACTGAAAAAATGTCAGTTTTATATAATTAAGTTTATTTGTTTATTTTATGCTACAATTCTATTGAACTCTGCTTAGTATAACCGATTGTAGAACGTTAAAGAATTTCTAAAAATGAACACTGTGTTAAATTAAATGGCGAGCATAGAATATTTTGTACATATCAGAATATAAGTCACAGAATGACTTAGTAGTTTCTTCAGAAAATTATTTTTAAGCTTCAAATTTTTATAGATCTATACTAGGAGCCTCGTATCATTGTGTTCATTGAGCTGGGTATCACTTGTAAAATTTGAAATTTAGGAATATTTATTTTTTAAAGGCTCTAGTTTAAATATTGGAAGATGTATTGCTGAATTATCATAGATTTTTAAATCATCATTGTTAGTGTAAGTTCACGTGACGTTACAGAATCCTTTTCCTATCAGTGTTCTCCAAAGATGTGAATCCATACCTTTTTTTTTTTGGTATACTTATTAACCAGTAATTTTTTTGATAATAAAAAAACTGTCATAGTAAAATAATTGATGATGCCGTAAAAATAAAATAAATTAACAATTTTGATTGATTTGATAATTTTACGGTGTTAATTTTATAATAAATAAGATGATATGTGTCTAGGGAGACCAGCTACCCTAAAACTACCAAATCAGCAGTTTTTTGTTTGTATTTAGAAGAATCTTGTATATTTCAATCAAATTATTGTACATTATAAACATATAGGTAATTATACATTATAGGTAAAGTCAAATACATTTTAGCGCAATAATATATATAAGATGTAAAAATTTTATGTAAATGTATGTAAAAATTTTCAGAAAATAATATGTTGTAGGTAAGCTGTATTTCAGAACAGTTGCAAATTTTGGCACATTTTCTAATAGAGAATCAGACGGTCACTAACAAAAGTATTTTTCATAATTAACCGAAATTTACCTAGATTTCAAATTATGACTTTTACTTCTGTAACTTCACAGTGTATTATTGCTCAAGCACTATTCTTATACCATTTATACAAAAAATTAATCAACTTTTTAATTACATTAATTTTATTTATTAAAATTTTTTCTGGTTTTAATAAAAATTTAAAAAAAATGTTTTATTTGTACGTCTTATGTTGCAAGGTTCGTGTGCGCTCTACTACTGTGCATATATACATTTTTTTTTTTGAAAAAATTTTGATGAAATGAAGATAAGGCTATATCAAACCTACAAACTTAAAAATAATCACGCAATGATATTTCGCACCAGATATTCGAATGACCCTTAATATTTTAAAGAAAAATTATCCGATATAGGTCGATTGATTCAAAGATACCAGTGAATTTTATTTCCGATGATAAATATTCTTCATCATTTTCATTTAAACCCAGTTAGTGATAAGTATTAATTATAAGATTTGTTTACTTCAATTCAATGGTGCGTTTCAGTAGTTTTGCTGATGTAACGAAATGCATTAGCTCTAATTGAAGTTCGTTATAATGCCAAATTATCAATTAGAGTTAAATTAGAAATATTCATAGATTCATCAGTCCTCATTAGTAATTCTTCATGGCTCGTTATGGTTGTACCGCATTGATCCTGTTATCTTAAACAAGTCACGCAGTCAGTGTTATGTACAGTTTGGTATTTCATTTGTATTCAAAAATTAGATTAGAGACCTGATAAATCTAAAGGAAACTGTGAAATAAAATTTTTTATCTAAGTTCTTTTTATGGTAAAGAAGTAATTGAGGCTAAGAAAAGTTGTCTCCCTATCTAGACGAAAAACTCTTAAGTGGAGAAAAACTTTATTTATTTTATTCAACAAAGATCTTATTATTTTTTTTCCAACTATCCATTTTGATTAACTTAAACTGCTGATAGTTTTCCCTAATACTATGTATTTTTCTACACGCCACATGATAAATAAATTGTGAAACGAAATATTACGATTGGTATTTTATTGCTAACAAACACTGGAGCTAAAATCTGAAACGGTGTTAAAAATAACAATATTTCGATCTTGGATGAAATAATTTTTTTTTTGGTCTTATTCAGCAAAAATTTCAGAATTTTCTTTATTATTTATCTTGATTGACTTGGATTGGTACACGCCTCTCTAATACAGCAGGATTACGTGATTTCTATGAGTATCACATCATAAAATAAATTGATAAAAGCAGCTGGCAAAAATACCTCTTTCTGTTTACATTCTATTGATGCTGACGAATTAATTGAAGTTAAATTTTAAAAAAAGCTGTAATATATCTCGAACAAAAGAAAATTCATTTGCCTGCTTAAAAAAAAATCATGAGTTGCGTTAATATTAATCTAACTTAATTTATATTGCTAACAGACTTCTTTAATCTCACAGGATAATACGTTTTCCCTGAATGCAATATAATAACATGAAATTGTACAATGCACTCATCAAAAATACACCTTTCAAATTACATTCTTTTATCGCTTAAGAGCTAACATGCTAAATCAAAAGGAAAGCTGTCCTTAATCTCTGACAAAAGATTCTAAAAGACAAAAAAAAAATCTATTTATATTTTTTAGTAAAAAATCTTGTGATTTTCGTTATTATTTATCTTGATTGACTTAGATTGCTAACAGCCTTCCCTAATACCCAGGATCAAATGATAAAATTAATTCAATGGCAAACACATGATAAAAAATGCTTTAATTTACATTCTATTATCTCTAAAGCACTAACTGAGGCTAAATCAAAAGGAAAGCTGTCTTCGATCTTGGATAAAAGAACCCGAGAGGTGAAAAATTCATCTGTCTTTTTCTCAAAAATTTCATGAATTTCTTTATTATTCATCCTGGTTGACTTAAATTGCTTACAGCCTTCCCTAATACCACAGGATCAAGTGATTTCCTGGGATTACACATGATAAAATAAGTCGATAACAAAACCATTTCCCTTTATAATGAGTAGGAACTGAAGGGTTTGAGGTTAAATAAAAAGCAGAGTAGTGCCCGTAAAATAAAGTAGTAGGTTTAATTTATTTTTATTTGAAGTTTCACTAAAAACTTGACTTGGTGATTTACAACTTATACTGTTTTTTTACAACTTACATTTTCAGAATCTTCTCTTTATGTTTTATTTTGCCATCAGTATGCAACATAAAGACTTTAGTCTCTTATCAATCAAAATATTATATTAACATTGCTCTGCTGAAACATTTAGTTTAAATTTCCCTGCTTTGTTTTATAGATAAAGCCTGGCTCTTTCACGATTTCAAATATATGAAACGAATATTTTCAGTCTGCATCGAGTGTTCGTTACACTCACCATTTTATTGTATTGTTTTATTATTATGCCATCTAAAAATTATTTTGTACACACAAATAATTTTTAGGAGATTCCTATAGGACTACCACCTATTTTGTACTTAGGTACAATATCAGTCATATTTTGCTGTAATCTATTTTTGTAATGATTTTATCTCATTAAATTACAACGGATATATAGAAGTTTTACGGTTTGTTAATACCTTACAATTCCTCGCGTTTTGTAATATTCTTATAAAAAATACTCTTATATAAAAGTGGAGAAGATAGTGAATGCCACGAGTGTTCAGATTTTTATTTTCAATATTTCGCACAATATGTGTTTCCGCTTTGCAATACATGGTATAATATGTCGAAGAGACTAGACCTTTTTGATATGTTAAAATTTTATATAGAACTGCAAAATTAATAATAGGATCAAACATGGAATTCATTTATCTAAAGCATTGGGTTTTACAGGTAGCGTGTTTACATTCATGCTCAAGTACAGATTGACAAGCAATTTACTTCTATACAAGCTTGATCATGTACAGATTGGCAGAGGTTTGACTCATGTACAGACATGCTCAAGTACAGACTGACAAAGTAACTCATATATTAACATACTGATGTTTAAACATGATCATATAAAGATAAATAGACGATTAACTCACATATAGACATGCTCATGAACAGACAGAAAGAAGTTTAACTCATATACTGAAATACTCATGTAGAGCCAGAAAAAAAGAAATATATTTTTATGCAACATTAGCAAAAAACATTAGCATTGCTTTACTTTTCCACAATATTGTTCTAAATTTTTAATGCCGATTAATACCCTGAATATATCGTAACACTGTTTTTTGTGCATTTTTTGCTAATAGATTGTAGACCTGTACTGGCCCCGGTGGCTGAGAGGTAAGTACTCGGCTTCGGAGCTGGAGGGTTTTGAGTTTGTAACCTGATTCCATCGAAAACCATCGTGTTAGGGGGTTTGGTGCATGTTAAATCCATCGGGGTCTAACGTCCTCCCACTGGTGTGGTGTGGAAGTTTGGAGAAGGTGGTATAAACTCAAGTGTCGTCCTCATCATATGATTGCAGTTAAAAATTCCAATATCCGTCTCAAAATAGCCCTAGTCTGGCCTCAAAACGGGACATCAATATAACTAAACAAAGCTGAATGGTGGATCTTATGTTTCTTAAAATTGATGGAAAAAATCAGACGTTCTCTTACGATGTGACAGGATTGTTGGTCCTGGAATATCTTCAGCATTTTACTACTGTCAAAATTAAAGTAATTACGAAAATATCCGAGAAATATTTAAACAAATTTGGAAACCATCTATTTTATATTGAATTGAGAATATTATTAAAAAAGAGTAAATTTGTACGTAAGATAATATTTCTTTAGAAGCTATTATTATTCCTTTTATAAAACCCTCTACATGATTCTCAGATTTTATTTCTGAAAATTTAAAGTTAAAAAAAAATGGTACCACTATTGAAATAAAAAGAAGTCTTTTGCTAACAATTCTTGAAACAATCTGGATATCAGAAAACGGAAAAAGAAAAAAAAAAGCATTTCTTTCTTTTCCGTTGTGAATAATTTTTAAAGCTGTTTTAAAAATTGAAATATAAGCTTTGCAAAATACGAAATTACATCTAGTATTAAATAATCTATTTTCGATGCACACTTATTCGTACTGTTTTCTCAATTACAGATGACAGCAAACCCGACGATGAGGATGATCCCCTTCTGCACACTCTCCACAATGTCCTCATCTCGAAAATGTCCGAGGCGAGGAGCACTGTCCTGCACGGAAGCCCCGCAGGACAAGTTCTGGTCATGGATCCCTTTAAAATGGAGCCTCTCTCTCTGACCGTCCAAGAGCCCAAGGGATTTGTGAATGTATCTTTACGAAAGGTATGTTTGTTCATCATTTCTGCAACTCTTACTATATTGAATTAATTTACCGGCAAATTTTTAACTATGTCTTTGCATCACGATGTAAATTTTGTACAGAATTACCAAACAAAAGAAGATGTTTTTAATTTGCCAGAAATTTTTTATTATGTCTTTGCATTACAATGTCAATTTGGTATAGAATTATTGAACAAAGAAGACCATATTTTTAATTTACCAGCAAATTTGCACATTCATTGTGATGTATGTTTGGTGCAGAATTACGGAACATATAATGGAACATATTAAAAATTAAATCGCTTGGAATATTTTGAAATTTAAAAAAAAATTATACACCTTTTAATTAAAAAAAACATTTCATTGCAATGTTTTTAAAAAAAATAATTCGTCGTATATATGTTTTGATACATAAACCTAAAAAATTTCAGAACTCTAAGTGAAAAATTCACAAAAATGCCTACTAGAAACCACTGTTCCCTTAAAATGGAGCTTTGAAAACACCGATACGATATAAAAGGGTTAAGATATTAAAAAATGCTATATTAAAAATTGCTAAATAATTCTTAAGAGTGTAAACAATTACAGTTGCAATTATTCCAAATTAGTAATTAGCGACTTCATTCTTTTAATTTTTTCTTTTATATTTCGTTCGTAACTGCACTAAATTCAATGAAGTGATCCATAACTAGGTTTAGAATATAATTTATAAAAACAAAATTAAACACAGAAATAAATTTACGTTAAATAAATTTTAAGAGATGCGCGTTTTGATCGTTTATTAAGTTTGAGCAAAAATTATTTTACTTTTTCGCTTACAAAATAAAATGTACTTTTAAATAATTTTAATATGCTTCCGTTTTTTTGATTTGCCTTATTTCTATTGTAAATCTTTATCTTATATACATAGACATTTCGGTAATTTCAGGCAAAACACAGTACTAAGTAGGATACCATTGAACTTTTATTATTAGGGAATTTACCTCAAAGATATTGTGCAGATATAAAGAAATTACAAGTTATTAGAACAAGGCGGAGATATATGATAGATATCACATAATTTCTCAATAAAACAAAAGAAGTTTAGAAATCACTTATGTCACCAAGATATGTACCATTTTCCGTTGACATGGAAAGATACAATTCCTAAATAATTTATTAATTCATGCTATTTTTTTTGGTTATATAGTAAATATTCACTTGTTTTCAATAAAATACGTGTAATAAATTAAAATAAGGAATACTTTTGCAATTCCACCAACTACCGACAAAAGTTTCTTCTGAAAAATTTCAGCTTTCGATTTAGTATGTGCACATTCATCATGGTATTTTATCACGATTTAGGATCTTTCCAATTAATATTATGATAAACAATACATATCATAATCCCATTTCTTATTCATTTTAACTAGAAATACTGGCCCCCTCCAAAACTTCCGTGCATATTCTGTTATAAAAGTACTGCGCTCTCATCATATCACATAAAATTGTGCACTGCAATTCAAGGCCGTAATGGCATCAGTGCTCCTATTTTATTTTCAGAGAGGTGCAAATAATATTTCTGTGCTTCTTAAAATAATAATAATAAACTGAATATGCATTTTGTACTTCTTTTTATCAACCGACAAATCAATTAAGTTTTGATTAGAGTTACGATTATACAAATAAATCGTTGCAATGTTCAGTTATCACGTTGGTATGCATGCGAATGCACAAACATACAGTCATTGAACCTACTGACTAGTAATCATTGAACAAATTCACAAACTTACAGTCATTGAAGCTATTTAATTCAAAATTTGATAAGAATCTACACTTTTGACTCTAAATCTGCTCACAAATTTTATCCATCTTAGTTTTTATGAGTTGTAATTCTGAAGTTTAATTATAATCGAACAAATAAACGGATAAACTATACTGATGGATTTTGTTCAATCTACAAATGTTATTTTAAATCCACATATTAAATGAACAAACATAGATTGATTCACCCTAGAGGCTAATTTAGTTTAAAATTTGATAAGAATCTAAATTTTTGACTCGAAATCTGTTCGCAAATTTTATCCATATTAGTTTTTACGAGCTGTAGTTCTGAAGTTTAATTATAATCTAAAAACTAAGCGGATAAACAATTCAAGTTCAATCTACAAATGTTATAGCTATAACGACATACATAATTAAAAAAATATGTTTTTGGACTTGGGAGGTCTAAACGTGAAACTTCTTCAACATCTGGAGTTCAAATTTTTTTATAATTGCAATGCTTTCTTTTTGTTTACGACAGAGTAATGTATAGCCCGTTTTCGAAGAATTTTGAGTATGAATTGTAAAATTGTAGATATGATACATTGTGGTCATTGAATTTCGTTCTTTTAATAGGAAACTCAAATATTGATAAAAAAAAATTCCCAGTTTTTACAAAGTAGCGTTGGAGGTTGATCTGTCTGGATATGGTTAATCGAGTCTGAAATATCGTTTGCAGCTATTAATATCAATTTAACCCATTCTGTTCTAATGGTCAGATAAGTTCCAAAGATCAGAAGTAAATCCTATTTTTCCCGACTTATTGTAGAAAAAAATCATTTTTACATGGGATTTAAAACTATAATCATGTAAAAGTGGTGTCAAAGTCAGCCAACGAAAACGTTGGTTATTATTTAGTAAATATATAAATTACCTACACAGCTGCATAAGATGTTTTGTTATACATTATCGTTCTTATGAGACATATGTTCACATACATGTATGATAAATTCTTTTTTTACCGTCTCTTCTTTAGGTAAAGTTATGAATCCTAGGTTTTCAGTGGATTTTTCAAAAACATTTTAAAATGTTAATTTTAAATTTTCTTTTCAATTCCATTAAAAATAAGGATTTTACACCTAGAAAACTATAAAAAATTCTAATGGTCCATTAATTTGATGAGCATTTTCTTTACCTTCATAAATAATAAAGATTATTTTGCGTCCGAAATTTCCAAAATATCTATGAATCGGAAATTACTATAATTTAATGTAAAAGATAACCCAACAGTTTTTTGTTTCTGCGACTAGATTTAAAAGAATGAAAATGCCAATAACATTTCAATTATATTGTAATTTGTGCGGTTAAAAACTTTTTAAAATTTTTTCAGTCATAACTTCATTCATATGAATCAACCAGATCTTTAGTCATCAGCTTACTTGATTGAAACTATATCTCTACCAATTTTAAATGGTTAATATTAAATTTTTTGAAAGAAAAAGCTGAAAATTACCTAAATTCAAATTTTAAATACCTTTAAAATTTGAAAAATTAGTTATGATTTTGTCCTTGATCTCTAAGAATACTTGTGCTAAATTTGATTAAGATTGGATATAAACCATGGATTTGTATAAAACATCATACAAACAACATTCAACGAACAAACGCTATATCTATTACAATTTTTGCCGAATTTATGTAATAATAAAAATGCAACGTCATTTTAAATTGTAGAAAAAACATCTTTTTTTTAAAAAAAACAATGACAGCAAATTTTTTACATTAAATAATTAAACTTATTTATACCTGAAATTCGCCTCTGTGGGAATGATTCTATTTAGTATATCCAATTTCTACTATACACCAAATTCTCATGCCAACTTCTTTTCAATTGCAGATGTCTGTAGAAGGGCTGGGCAACTTCCAACTTCGGGACATCGTGACCAACCTGGACATTTTGCGTACGTCAGTTCTACTCAGGTTTCCCGAGGTGAGGGTGAAGGCCACCTATAAACTGAAGGGTTTCCTTAACCCACCATTTTCTCAGTCCCTCTCAGACGAAGGGCTTTTCGAGGCCAAGATTCCCGATGCCATGGCTACGTGGATTGGAAAGATAGACCTCAAAGATCCGCCAAATGCAGGTAAGCGTTTTAGTTTGTGGACTGAATAAAAATGAAACATCATGTTCTAATACAGTATATAATGTAATGAGAGATAAAACATTCGGTTCTAATTCAATATGCGATAAAATCCTCTTCTAATACAATATGTATAATACAGTAAGATGAGATCAAATATTATGTTCTTATACAATGTATATATATAAAATAAGAGATCATATGTATAAATAATGCAATATATAATGTGATCTAATATTATGTTATTATTCAATTTATAATGTAATCGAGCCAAACATTATGTTCTAAATAGGCAGAAAATACAATGAGATGAGATCAAAATTATGTTCTAATACAATATATTATGCAATGAAATGGTTAAAATAAGATATTTTATTGATTATCTGTGGTCTTTAAATTTGTGTTCAAATTTGTTAATGTTTCCATTCAAAAAAATATTACAATGAAATGAGATGAAATAATATGTTCTAATTTAATATGTAATACAATGAGTTAAGATCAAATATTATGATCTAATGATATATAGAATACAGTGAAATGTTTAAATATATTTCTTTGAGTATCTGTGATCTTTGCATTTCTATTGAATTTATTCGTTTTTTTCGTTAAAAAGATTTCCTTTAGTTATTTAGTTCTGATAACTCAGGAAAAACTGACTATTTTAGTAAAAAAAAAATGTCCATTGAAATTTCAAGGCTACTGGCTAAAATTTCATATAGAAGAATCATGAAATAAATTAAGGCAGTTATAATTTAACATAAGTGTACATTTTCTCACACACAAGAGAAGATTTAAGTTTTTGTGCAATAAATTAAAAAAAATTCTTTTTTCAAGCAATTTATCTTTCCTAGTAGAAAAAATAATGTACACAAGATGTAAGTCTTTTAATTATATTGTAGCGAATGTATGTAGCGAAGATTTCATACTTTTTTGGATTAATCTTTTAAATGTTTCAACAGGAAAGATCAAACATACAAATCAATTTTTTTAAATAATATTAAACTTAGAGTTTTCAAAACAATGGTTTTTAGATTATCTATTTATTAGAATAAAATGTCGAGCAATATTGTTACGGTATTTTTATGATAAAATGTGGTTTTTAAAATATCAAACAATATTGTGAGCTAATTATGTATACACAGGACATAACATAACGCCATCCTGTGCCACCAGTGCCTTTAACACTAAGTTATGGTTTCTTCTGTGCCCATCCAACTGGTTGGTTGGATGGGCACAGAATGGAAGAAAGGTGAAAAAAGAGAGAGAAAAAAAATTAAAGAAAGAAGGAGACAACAAACCATCCAGGTATCTCCAGAGAAAACGATGTTAAATCCTACACGACTGTATTCAATTTTTGGTGAAGTAATAATTCGATGGAGGGAACATTAATACACATTAATACAAATGCTGACTATGATTTAAACTTACAGGGAAATGAGATTACTAACTAAAAATAAAAAACTGATAAATTACATTGAGAACATCTGTGTGACACGTATCAGCAAATAAACAATCACTGTAGGGTCAGAAATGTGTAGCATCCTTCTGGGTCCTGTGGTTTGTTTTCCTTCTTGAGAACTGCAATTTTAAAGGACTTTTGAAATAATTTCGGCTAATTTTGATTGGCATTTTGGTCTCAACTATTATATAGCCCTGAAGAGGTCTTGTTATTTCTGAATATGGTTTATTATAAAGTGAATGGTGAAAGGGTTTTCGATGGAACTCTCCTGTACCATTCTTCCTCAAGAATTAGCTTTTTCATGTGCCAAGACAGAGTTTGTAAGCATTTGGTGGCATAGTGAATTGGGGATCCTATCTCCCCACAGCTACAGCAAGAAGAGTTGACCAGATGGAATCTGTGTAGGTATATTGGGAATGGACTGTGTCCAGTGAAGAAAAGGACATCCACTCTTTTCCAGTTGGTCGGAAAGTGAAGAGAAATTTTCGGTATTATGTTGAATGCGGACTAGCCTGCTTCGCTTTCTTCCCATTCCCTTTGCCATCTTAAATATGTATACACATATAAATTTATGAAAAATTGCTTCAAGTTCCCGTGATAACAATAAATTTTAAAACTAAATTTAAATAAATTTCTTCATAAGTAATCACAAATTTTATACTCCTTAATTTTATACTTATTAACCTTAAAGGACACGGAAAAACTGAATGACTGGATCACCACGAAAGCAACACTGGATGGAATCGTTTCTGAGTTCAAAAGACCATCACCAGCCACGGTAAAATCCTTCCTTTCGGAAGTATATCCCATCATCAATGGGATGCTTTATAATAACTGAAATAAAGTGGGCTCGATAGCTTCTTTTAGTATATGTTGGCAAAGTTTCAAAATAATCCTGTAAAAATTCGAGTGTTTTCCTTAATTACAAACAGGATGAACACAAAGAAGCAATTTTACATAACTTATGATCTTATTTAATTTAATTTCTCATTTTCTTTATTCATACAGACATATAAATTTGATTTATCATAAAAAGAACATCGACTTGAAGTATAAAATTTTTATATCAACTATTATATTTCTATAAATTTCGTATATTTATTTTTACATTACTTAAAAATATTCAATAAGGTAATTTCTACTGATAATAACTCACAGTTTACATTAAATCAGTAGAGACTTTTAAATGTCAGTAAGAATTAAGAATCAAACTTCGTCCCACCTGCAACAATCGATTTTGTTGAAATCTTTTGCATTCCTTTTCCAACAAAATTTATTCTGTTCTGTTTAGTGTTATAAGGACAAACGTTGACAAGTTGCAATTTATTTCAACAAAAGAATAAAATCTCGTTTCACTGCATTATTCTTTCCATTGTTTGCAGCCGGAAATTGAGGTCACGAATTTGGCGATGAATATTTATCGATCTTTGAAAAATTACATATGATTCACTCGCGATGACAGCACGCAAGAGATATTTTCCAAATTTCACTTTTAAATTTATCTACGTCTGAAAAGTTTTTGTTTTCAAGAGACCAGTTTTGTGATTTGTAGTAAGAACGGTACCTTAAGAAAGTATAAGTTTAAATCTGCGAACTTTTTTAGCTATTAAAAACTTTAATTGTTCTGGAATTTTAATATTAATTTCAATTTAATAGTTGGCAACGATTAATGAAACAATATTTTACAGGAAAATATTTTTTAATTAAATAGCAAATCATTTTTCTTTCATGAGAAACGATAGTGTTTTAAAAGAACTAGTTTAATAGGTTTAAATAAGTACGGTTATTTTAACCTATTAACTTATTCACAGTTTTAGTTTAAACTATTAATAATTTAGTTCTTGAGTCGAAATTCAATATTGCATGACTGAATAGGTTTGCCCATAAAGCAATAGCCTTACGAAAAAAAAATTATGTTCCATTTGGTATATTTATTCGAAAATAATGCTGATTCCTAATCCATTTTTAAACATTGTCTAAAACAAACAATGAATTGTAAACATTTTAGATTACCAATTGCCGATTTCGCCGATCAGCTGTTTATCCATCCTATTGGATAGGATTACTTAAATCATGTGAAATAAAATTTTCTAGACCATTGTCGTGATGGAGACTATGTAACTCAGTCATAGTTTTTCCAATTGAGAATGCACATTGAAGAAGTATTTTGGAAACTTACTGAAACTTACGGACAGTAATCATTATAGTTTGACCTTACGATTTATGAGTTCATTAGCTATAAGTTATCATGAGATACCAAAACTTGCGGAATCACAAAAGTGATTGGGCTTGGTTCATTGTCATTTCTTTATTGTAAATATAGGCGAAAAATATTTAAATCTCGGTTAACTTGATTTCAATATTCCAAATTTATTTATCGATATATCAATTCGCAATTTCGATGTTCTGCATTCAAGAAACTAGAATGAAGGATACCATTCGCAAACAATGACTTAATTTTTAAATTAATATTTTATATTATTTCATCACGATTGTTGAAACAGTGAATGCATTAACCATCAGCAATCTTTGATAAATTTTAAAAACATGTGAAAGCAAACAAGGAAAATTTAATTTGGTCTTAAGTATTTTTATGGAGATATTTATATATTAATGAATACAATAAGTATATATAATATACAATAAATATATTAATGAATTTTCCGAAAATTATAGCGTAGACATGAAATTAATATTTAGTATTCACACAAAAAATGTTATTTTTTCAGTTCAAATCAATCATTTACGAGATAAATGTTTATAAAATCAAAACGTAAAACTTTCAGGTTCAAAGAATTCATTAAAATATTATTAATACAGTAATTTTAAGAAACAATAAAAAAATAATGCTTGAGAGAAGTTATAGTGTGGGTGACGCTTTTTATAAATTTTTATTGGAAAATGTGAGATAAGATGTATAAGCATATATTTAGGAAACAAAAACAAGCTTTTAGTGAATATTGACATTTTTGTATTGTTGCCAGCATTTAAACAGAGCAGAAATAATCATACATTTTGTTTCAGTTCTGTTTAAAAATTTGTAAAATCTAAGGTATCCGACTACGTTCAAAGGAAAAATTTAGAAAAATTGTTTTTTTAAAAAACTATTCATGGTTTTCAGATGTATTGTCATTAATGAACACTATAAATACAAAAACAATTATTTAAAAATCTAATATATTTTTATAGGACAATTTATGGCAAATTTTTATGGAATTTTAAAAAAATGGTTTACACTCTATATAAAATTGCAATGCAGCAATGCTATTTTTCTTTATACCAAGTTATAGAATATAGTGATGAATGAAATGAACCAAAATCTGAGAAACATTTTCAGATGCAAAGAAGTTATGGGGAAAACATACGCAACTATGCATTTTCCCCAATTAATTTTTCTAAAAACATTTATAAATGGAAAAGTATTTCCCCAACAAGAAAAATTTAGGTTCATTTCAATGCCCATATGATTTGAAACATGCCCTGAAATTTTTATATAAACATCTCTATTAGTTTTTGAGATATCATGTTAACAGTGGAGAATTTTTATTAATATTATAAGTTTGAGAAAATTGAAGCGAAAGACAAATTTTAGCTGAAACCTCTGTGATCCTGGATGTTAAGTCAGGCCTTCCTTTTCCTAGAAAATATAAATATTTTTGGGAAGAAAAAAAGTCTAAACTACCAGATACAATAAAAATTAAAAAAATCATTATTGCGGTCGATAAACAATGTTTTTAACATAGTGCCATAAGTGTATAAAACCGATAAATGCTTTTTCTGGCTCTAAAAAGTGAGTTATCAAAGATAAAAGAAATAATAAGATATCATCGTTAAGAGGTTTTAAGAAATAGTGAGATTGGTGACACCTTTTATTAAATTTTGTAAGAAAATAAAAGATAAAACTTTAATCATATAATTCACTCATGAAATAAAAAACAAATTTTAGTTGATATTAGTATTTTCCAGGATCTAAACAGAACAGAAGTAATAAATGACTTTTTTTCAGACATTTTGGAACAATTTAGAAATTTCCACATGCATTTTAAAAACAATTGATTAATTTTATGAAAAAAAAATATTATCAATCTTCGTTAATTAATTGTGTGTCAAAAATGTAAATATTTGAGTTTAATAATACAGAATGGTCACAGGGCCTTTTCCTGCAATTATTTTATTAGGGTGTCCTATAAGCTTCTTTTTTATTTCTAATATGAAATGAATATAGACTATTTACTGTTTGAGATACTATTTCTTTCTTTACATAAGAATTTTTTTGCCCTGTTGTCGTCTTTCATCTCTCAGGAAGCTACATTATGCCTTCTTTCCACAACTGGTTTTGGACAAGAAATAATCCTCAAGATGCGCTTTTATTTTGCTCATGGATCAAAAGCTTTTATCATGAAGATTATGTTTTAAGGACAGAAAGGAGTAATAATCAGATGGAGCGAGATTTGGAGAGTATGCATAATGCGGTAAAACATCCCAATCAAACTGTAAGAGCCTCTCTCTTACAACTATTGCAATATGTGGTTGGTCTCGTATTGTCATGACGAAAACCTCGTCATTAATTCTGACCGTTTTTATGCTATGACAGTTTTCAATTGATGCCGTTGACAGTATTTCTTATAATTTATTGATTCACCTTGTAGAAGAATCTCGTAGAAAATTACGCCTTTTCAATCTCACCAAACAGATAAAAGAACTTTTTTGGGATGTAGTCCAGGCTTTGAGATATTTGAGGGCATATTGTCGTTACAACAACACCTTTGGGACACTAATACTTTATGGGATATTTCAAGACTTTATATGAAAATAAGCTTTTAAAAAATACAAAAGTTCTTGATTTCTTCTTCAAATTCTATATAAATAATAATTCTTTTAAAGAACACAAAGGGTTATTATTTTTATATCTATCATTGTTGAGAAATAAAAGTTACATAAATGATGATAGAATGAATTAGAAAAATTTCTACAGCTCATTAGAAAGCTTGTTACTTTCTAATACCAAGCCTTTCAAGTTCAGCTTTGGGTTATTTCCTAATATCATGTTTTGAACTTGCTCAAATGTATAGAAAAACAATATCTTTTTGTACGGGGTTTATATTACAGCGACTCCTAATTTTTTTCAGATCTTTTGCTGAATAAAACAAAATATGTAATGTCCTAGTAAGTCAAAATAGCACGCATGGAATGGACACAAACACACACACACACACAGAGAGAGAGAGAGAGTGAGAAAACCTTAGAAGGATTACTTGTTTCAAATGTCTGTAAAAATGAGTTACACCAGTGGAATACAGATGGATCAACCAGCTTGCAACTAGGGGCACTCGTTTTTTTCCTTAAACAAAGCAGATTTATCTTAAATGTGATGAGAATCTTGATTAGTTACATGAGTAAATATAAGTAATAAGTATACAGGGTATTCACTTCTACCATAGTCGAGTAGCTTATTTTGAATCAGATAGAGATATACATATAATTCCAGTTGTAGATATGCTTAAATGGCCAGGAAAATCATGCTTTATACTTTTTAAGCAAATAAATATTTCTCAAAATTAAAATCAATCAAATCAAACATTTTATATGGTCCCCGATCTAGAGAATAAAGAATTGTCGAAGTTCTAAAACATGCGATAAAAAGTTCCATCATTTAATGATTAACCAAGTAATAGCTGTTTAACGAGACTGGAAGGGAGGGGGGAGACACATCTCGAACTGAGGATGAACAGCTTCCGACATGGAGGTTAGTTTTCCCCGCTTTGGAGGGTACGTGAAAAGGTGGGGGGTTGGGTCCTCCCATCGATGACGGAATCAATGACCTTAGTGAATAGTTGTACCAAGTCTGGGGTGAGCCCTTAGGACTCAACCATAGTTCCCGCCAGTGTTGTGGATGCGGCGGTCCGGTCATATATATATATATATATATATATATATCCTTCGAGGCAGATCAGAAAGTCAGTGATAGGATTTACTGACTTTGTAAAATTTGTATAAAACTTCTCTTCGTTAATGTTGCAACCTTGTGCAATTTTAAACAGCTTTTTGTTATTGTCCATTATAATAACTATGAATTTAAGGTGTTGCATTGCTAAGAAAAAAAGGTTTGAATGTTCCAATCTTCGCCAAAATTTCATTGCAAAATTGAAAAAGAAGTTTATTGGAAGTGAAATAAGCAGTGTTAATGCAAGGAGAATCAAAGGATGGTTTTCCTATATCAACGTCTCGTTTTAAATTAACACTTGGGCTATTTTGGGACTGATATCGTACTTTTGAAAGATGGTTAGAGGGTGAGGATGACACTTGCACGGGCACCTCTTATTCAAGTTTCCATACCACGCCAACTGAATAACATTTGGCCCCAACTAATCTAGCGTACACCAGGTTTATTCTCACAATGGCTCTTTGGGTCTTGAACTTGAAACTCCTCAGTTCCGAAACCGAGACCTTATCACAAGGCCACCGCGATCTGAAGAATAAAAAAAAAGTATTTAAAATTAAAATAATCAATGTTTTTAATGAGGATCTAAAGATAAAAAAACATCACTTACTTATTTTATTCCAAATCGAATAAAAAATAAAGGTATCAGAAATAAAATGAAATGTTTCTTTATTTGCAGGGGCTTCCATCTTGTCCCTCAGTCAGGCTGCTTTCCGTACCTACTGGGAGAGTGCCAGCCATGCCTTTACTAGTTTCTTGAAGAAGAACCGTGACGCCCTAGACAGTGCCGGGGAGCTCCTGCAAGCCGTCAGTGCTGCGGTGGTCGAAAAGGTACAAAGACTGGCAGAGGAAGGTTTGGAACAAGCAATCGCCCACGTTATGGGCCGCTCCAAACAGACTTCTTGGTTTGAAATGTACCCACCCAGGCCCACTCTCGCAACCACCACCATAATTGATCCTGACTTTGCATTGTTGGAAGGTTTGATATGAATTTTATCTCATTCACTTAAAAATGAAACAACATCATGTGAAAAGTGTTATTTATAAGAGTAAAAATTAAAATTTAATTCATATATTTAATTTTTGACCCATCAATGACATTCCCGTCTTCCGTGAATGTTGTATATTCAGTTTTACATCTACTACTATTCAGTTACAGTTAAACATCCATTATTTATGACATAATAATAAAGGCAGGTATATTAATAATGTTGAATGCTTTCACTTTTCTTTTTAGTATTAAATGACTTTTTGATACGTCATTTATATAAATGACTTTTAATACGTTATTCATTGATGAAAATATCACATTTTTTACAAAGTATACCATAGAAGAATACACACAATTGTATACTCCAATAAAACATTACAATTATTATTCTCCATAATCTAGAAGTTATTAAACAAGATGACTATTAAATTTAAGAAAGTATGAAGTTAATTAGTGTAGTCAATAAACTGTACGATATTTAGAAACAACGCATTTTGTTGGAAATTCACTTAACCGATACGATATACACAAAAATTAAAAACAAAACTTAAACTAAATGCACTTAAATGATAAAACACAAAATCATCCAAAAAACATTGCACTTTTATTACAAAACATTGCAGTTTTTTTACGTATTTATTACAAAATTTGAAGAAATCTGATCAGATCATTGATTATGGCTCTCCGAGGTCATTCATATCATTATTTAGTGATATTTCTCACTATCAAGTAACATTTCTATCGATATAGTTTTCACATTTTCCGCTCAACTCGCATTGTTTCTGTTCTGAAAATGAAAACAAAGGAATACTACAGAATCTGGGCTGATGAATGACTACAGAATGCTTTTTATTTATACAAATAATGTCTGAATACATGAACCAAAATTTGAGGATAGGTAAAATAAATATAAAGAAGCCATTTATGTATAGCAATATGATTTCGGAAATAAGTGTAGGTGGAATAAGTAAGTGAAACAAGTATAAGCAAGGCAGAAAAATATGGATTATATGAGATTCTAATCGACTCGCATGAGAACTTCGATTCGAAAATTTCGGTTACTGCTGTAATAACTTGTTAGATAATACTTTATGAAATGCGGAGTATCTTCTAAATATTAGGACAATAACTTGTTACATTATAACAGGCCTACATTAATACTTGTGGTAACACATTTGCGTACATATTGTAATGCTATGTAAGTAAAGAGCTTTCTTTCCATTTTCTCAACATTTTTTTCCGCCAAAACCTTTTATTTCCGAAACCATATTATGCAAAAAAATGCTTCTTTACACTATTTTACATACCCTTTATGTCTGGCCCATGAAGTCAGCGACATCATGTACACTGAGTGGACAAATTATTATGACCACCTCGTCAATACCTTTAGCCCATTAATACTACTAACGTTCTTCCTGGCATAGATTCTGTGAGATGTTGGTAAGAGAAATAATCTTTGGAAGGAATTTTACCCCATGCCCAATGAACTGCACTTTCCCATTCTTTCAGATTAGATGGCACTGAATCCAAATGTCTGATGTCCCATTCGATCTTATTCCATAAGTTCTTATTTAGATTGAAGTCTATTTATTGTGTGATTCCACGGAGGTAGATAAAGGCAGCGTCATGTTCTTCTAACCATCTGACGACAAAACCAGCTGTTTGACAAAGATTATTGTTTTGCTGAAAGTATGTATACCTGCCAGGATACACCATTCACATAACAGGATGTACTTTATCTGCGAGAACACTTAAACACCCTTGGATATTCAAACGATATCCTACGGTAATTAAAGGACACATGTAATGCCAAGAAAACATCTTCCAAACCACAATGCTGCATCCACAAATTTGAAGTGTTGTGGCAATGCAGTTGGGGTTCATGTTTTAGTTCTATTTTCACCATATCTGAACCTTGCCATCTGCATGATGTAATTGAAAACGTGATTATAAGACTACATAACCCTTTTCCAGTCATATACTGTCAAATCCGTATGCGCCTTTGCAAATTGAAGACATCTGCTCCTGTTCAAGATTGACAGCAAAGGATTTCGAACAGGTCGTCGGCTTCCATAGAATAAACGGTAAAATGTGCGCCTCATAGTTCAATCTGAGACGTTCACAGTTGCTCCCTCATTACGATTCATCACTATTTGACCTAATGTTGCTCTTCTGTTGGAGTGGACAACACCGGAAAGCCTCTTTTCCGCTCAAGCATTCAGTAGTCTGGGACGACCACAAGCCTGACGTCGAGACCATGTTTTCCACTTGGTAATCCATTCTCTGTTCTCATAAATAACTGCTGTTTTCGAACACTTCACAAAAATAGCCGTTTTGCTGATACTGGTTTTGACGCTTCAAGCATCTATACACACAACACCGCTTCATGTCCTGCAACTATAACCCTCTGGTGATTTAAACAATGTAATGATCATGGAGTGGGAGAGACATGGAAAGAAGATTCTGTTCTATCCATCTCTGTCAATATTGTTCGACGCCTGACATTTATTGATTGAAATATGGTTAGGGATTTTAATATTAGATAAAACAAAGCTGAAGGAAATGACCCTTTTGAAGTTCAGATTTGGAAATGAATTTGACTTATTGAACTAAATACCATGCAGGAACTGAAAACTTGTGCCGATTTACAGAAACAGAGTTATAGTTTGTTTATAATTACAAGATTCTAAATAATACTAATAAAAATATTTAAAAAAAAAACTGGAAACGAGGACAGAAAAAGAGAGAAAGAAAATAGACAGCAATACAACAAAAAAAATCAAGTACCTACAATCATTCATCCTCCAAACTCAGGGAAGTCACGTTTTTTGCCTAAATCTTCTAGCGTAACACAGTGCCATTGATGGCTCATTTGCCTTACCTTCTTTTTTGTAGCTATCTTGTCTTCTAGAGGCAACTCTGTGACGCTATAATTAATTTTGCATAAAACTATCAGGTGGTCATTATAATTTGGTCACTTAGTGCATCCAATATAATATTTCTATTTCTCTTCAAACATTTGACACTTAAATTATTCACTTTATTTCCCTGTAGAAGACACGTCCCCTTTCGTGCCTGTGAGGGAAGAGCCCAGACCCCACGAGGAAGAGCCACCTTCCGAGGGCAGGAGTCGGCGTCGCAAGAGGCAAGTTCCTTGTGAAAATGGCGAGGGACTCGATGAATACGTCGACACCCTTCTCAGATTCGGAAGGCGTCTTATTCGATTTCAGGTGAATAATCTCTTGTTGCGTCATAAACTCTTATAAAATGTATTCTTGATATCAATATTGGTATGCTCATTTCATTAAATGCATAGACATCACCGTTCTCAAACATTTGCATTTAATAAAAAAGGATGATTATGCAATAAAGAAAAGAAGTAATGACTATATATATATATATATATATATATAATTAAGTACATTTTTTGTTTACTTAAAATGCCTTAAAATTTTGAAATATTAACTGATGTTTCGCTTAATTTTATTAATCAGATGGGTGTTTGCTCATTTCGTAATTTTGATTTTACTCAGAGAAATTTCGGAAACAATTATCTGAGGAATTTTTAATCTCTTTTAAAATGAAAAATAATATGAATTTAGAAGTTGAATCAATTTCTATTCGAAAGAACGATCCACATGTAAAGACATCTACTATTTTCCTTTCAGATAGCCAATACATGATGGAATAACATACAAATTTTAAATCTGCCTGCTTTTTACAAGTACTTATATACCACTTTAAAACATGACAAAAATTTGAAATTCAAACAATATCATTTCAAAATTATATAAATATTTTGTTGTTATTCTTAATCCCAAGTAGTATATCTGAGCAACACCATGAAACCAAAGATCTCTAAAAACAATAGCGGATGCCTTAGAGTCTCAAAACTATTAAAATGTAAACATTTAAGAACATGATTGGGGGAGTTTTGATCTGCCTTGCACCAAGGACATTCAGCAAAGATCTTCCGTCTGTGCTGGAAGATGAGGGATTTGGTATGTCCATTCAAAAAACGAGAACTATTTGCTGCTTTCTAGAGATATCCGGGACTCTTACCAAAGTTTCAAAAGTAAATTTCATGATAAATGGAAATGAACAGCTTTCTTAAGTCCGGGGACCTGGGATACAGAAGTAATTTCAAATTTTAGAAGGTATAACAGTACACCTAAATTTGTAAGAAGCAAAATATGCCCGAAAAACAAAATTTTATACAACTGATACACATTTTGCTTTTTTAAAACGGATATTTAGTATTCCAGTTTAAATTTCTTGGTACTATTGGAAATAAGTATGTACTTTCAAAAGAAAAAGTACTTTAATATATTGTAAAAATCATATTTAATGATGATTGTGTTATTTTTGGCCACATAGGAATAAAATATTAGTTTTGTCAATAATTAATTAAATAGTTAAATATCCCCAACAGCAGTATAGGTATTTGTTACTGTTCCTGTATTAGAATGAATAAACTATATAAAGATTAGAGAATTTGTTATCTTTCTATAAAACACTTTCTAACGGGATTATTTTGTATCCTTCAAATTTTTTACTTTTTTTTTTTTAGACTTTGTACAATTTTGATGTGGAATTAGAGTTCCGAATTTTTAATAATTAATTAACAATTAAAGATTACCGAATATATATATAATACATGAAATGTATAATGTTTTTCTGTGTAGTAAGAATGTTATAAGAATTTATCTGTAAGTACATGATCCCCATTTCATTAAAATTGAATTAAATAGATTATATTTTAAATTTGAAAATAAATTGAAAATCACTCAAAAATTGATTTTCAAATTATTGCGATTAATTATTATGTTTACATCATCCAAGTAATTTGTAAAATTATACGAAATAACTGCTATTTTCAAAATTTTTTCGAATTTTCAAAGAAAATTTTTTTTTAAAGTAACAAAAATTATAATGATGAATTTTTAAGCTTAGCTATTTTAATTTTTTAATATTCTATATGTTTTGCCGCCGTGCTCAAACAAAAAGTGAGAGAGAAGGATAGATAATATGTATCTCTAAGCTCTGATATTATAATACAAAGTAAATTAGAATTTTTTAAAAATTTCAGTAAAACATTTATTTATTATTTATAATGTATAACAATATTAAACAGGATACAAAAATAATAATATGGGCAGAAAATTTTATTTCCTCGCAGTACAACTTTTGAATTTATGGTGAATTTTCTGAATTTATTACAGGAACCTATCCCCTTCCCTAACACTACTGTCAAAATTGACGACATGTTAACCATCTTCTTGTACAATGGAGGTATCAGAGGAGCTTCCAACATTTCCAGGAGGAAAAATGCTTACGTCAAATGTACGAACTCGAGGTAAGGCAAATCGACTCAAGAAGCAAAATTTCAATAGCTCAGAATACCGAGCTCTTCAGTACACTGAAAAATCAGATTTCTGATGCTCTAAAGCAGTGATTCCCAAAGTGGTCTATATCGACCCCTAGGGGTCTATGACAACCTGCAAGGGGTCTACGTCAGCGAAAAAAAATTTGGGGGTCCATGAAATGAAAATGGGGGTCCACGATAGTAAATCTCAACACATACACTGATAGTACCTATTTACTCACATCATACTATCTTATAATATCAAAACATTTACATTATTCATAAAAGTACCTATGAAGTAAAAAAAATTTTATATACGTTTATAAAATTGTGTAAGCTGTAAGCTTATTTAAATAATTTTATTTTGCTCATAGATGACTGATATCATGTCCGAATCTAAAAAGAAATGTAGACAGTACAGTGTTGATTATTATGTTGTTGTACAGTGTTGATTATTATGACTCCTTTCCATCGTCATACCTAGTGGAAAAGGGGTTTAGCGCTGTTACTAATCTCTTAACGAATAAAAGAAACAGACTGGACATCATTAGCCGAGGAGATTTAACATTAACCCTTACAAAATTGACGCCAAATGTTGATAATTTATTGTTAAAGCATCAGGCTCATCCTTCTCATTAAAAATCTTGACTTTTTGCTTACGTTAGTTTATTTTATGTTTATTTCATGTTACATAGATTTTACATAACAGATACGAAATTTTATTTTGAGTAGTATAAATTTAAATTCAATTAATAAATGTATAAATTAACATGTGTTTTACTATAAGTTTTTAACAGTAAACTTCACCACAGTTAGAAATTTACAGGAAATCAATATCAGGTAAGTAGGGGGTCTATTCAATACGGAAAAACATGGCAAGGGGTCTACGACACAAAAACGTTTGGGAAACTCTGCTCTAAAGTATCTATCTCAACGTAGATCCAAAATCCAACACTACTATAATCGAAACTAATGGATTTTTTTTGGTATAAAATGCGCTTTCCTGTAAATTCCACACAAAAAATATTTTAAAATGACGAAAAAAATTTGGTCATTTTATTTTTTATATATTGTATTGCTGGCTTTCTGAAACAGGGGTAGTGTGTCTTCCCCGTGATCTGGGCGTCTTAGTTCGAGCAGGGTTGTTATTCTGTGTTCTATCTGTGAGTGGTGTGAATGTGCCCCCCTGTAAAAAGGGGTTGTGCAAGTGAATGTGAAACATGAAGTACCTAAGTCTTACTCTTAGCCGTAGTTGGCGATTCTGAAAAAAAAAGAGACGCTTATTTAGGCTTAAATCGCTATGTCGGTGAAGTACCATTGGTAACAACGATAACATATGTTGTATTAAAACTATTTAAAATATCACAATACACATACACAAAATTCACTTCTGTGATAAAAATTTAAGAAAGAAGGTTTTTTTAATAATTGAAGTTACTCAAGAAGGATTACTGCTGTCAATGCCATTGTTTTTTGTCGTCTTATTTTAAAAAGTTTAAAAAATTATATTTTGAAATATTTTAAATATTAACAATTTAAAATATTTATCTGATATTATGAGCATAATATTCTATAAAAGCTACGTGAAGTTTCCTTAAAAAGTAAACGTTTCAATCTTTGCAACGTCTAAATTAATTACACTGTAATGTGTGAATCAAAAAGGATAATTTATCACTTAATACCTTGAGAAGGGAAACATAGTTTTAAATGCACACAAGACATTTATTCACAGACATAGACAACAATTAACATGAAACACAAACGAAAAACAGGTTTAACAGTTTCAAAACCAAACTAATTTTAAATTGCTAAATATCAAGAGTTCAGGATTCGGCCATCACACACATGACAAAACCAAAATCTCCTCTCCTTTCTCGCTTCATCCTTTCGTCTTTTATTCCACCTACTCCCATCATCTCACTTCAGTTTAACTCCCAATACAGCTAAAGAGACTCCAACAAATTCGGCTGTAGAGGGACTTGCCTTTAAATGAACTGCAGTACAGTACAACATGTTGGAGCAGTCCTTTGAACAACGAACTACAGATATTTTTTATTGTGTTTTGAACATCTGAATATGTAGAAGTAAATTCGAGATTATTTCGGATCACCATGAAATTCGTGCTGAACACTTAAATTAGCATTAAGTAAACTATCGTTTTAAGAATATCCATTTAATAAACTGAAAAATATGTTAAAAGGGATATCATTGACTAAATGAATGATTGAAACCATATTGAGATCCATTAAGCTGTGTATTAGAAAGACTCTACTGTATTTTAAAATCTCAAATTCCAAATTATTATGTACTTGCAGGAATATCGTGACTGATACTTCATTTGCATATTAAGTGAAGTAAGTGTTGCCGATACTTATCTAATTATCTGAAAACTTTTCTAAAGGGAAATCGACGATTCAATAAATGATTGAATTCCACAGAAATGTTTTTGAACTGGGTATTAAACAGACTTTTGGTGAATTTAAAACACAAATTGGCAGAATCAAATTCCACATACTAATAAAATTTTTGGTGAACAATTCAATTTCCTAAAAACTAAACTACCAATCACCAAGTTACAATGCCCAAAATTACCAGTTTTGGTTAAAATAACGCAGCTATGGCAATTATTACCACGGAAAAATATTCTTAAAGAGTGAAATTATTTTTGAAGGCTCATAATTGAGGAGATAGATACGAATTTACTGTATATTAACTAAATATATTGGGTCGTTCGGAAAGTCATTTCGTATTTTTGTGTCAAAATGAAAAGAAATTTTCGTTTAATGAATAAATTATTTATTAAATTATAAAATTGCCATTCTGGTCTAATACCTTTTGGTAGTAACATGATTACACGCTCATAAAAGTTTTGGTCTTTGCTGTAAAAAAAACTGATCGAGGTGGTTTTTGGCCTCCTCATTTGAAGGAAAAATTTTGCAAATCAGTTCTGGTACTGATGTACTGTTAACACATCTTCTCCACACATATTGGCTAATTTATTTCTGGCTTGAACAGCATTTTTACCTTTTATATAGCAAAAAAGAAAAAAATGACGAAAATGCTGTTTATTGCTCTCCATATTTAAAAGGGCACCATCCAAAAACTACTGCGAAGAATCAGCTGCACTTTTTCACACTCAAGCCTTGCTATATCAGCTCTTAAAACATAAAATGATTTTGCGGTTTAAGTATGAAATTGGGTGCGAAAAATGCAATTAAATCCTTTGTCGGGAAAAAACGAAATTACTTTCCGAACAACCTAATAACTGTACTACTGTATATTAATATTCAGTACATGCTAATACTGTATATTAGGATAAAAATAATAAACTAATCTCATTTTCTTTTTTCAGTACAACTCTTGGCTTGGTCGTTCGACTGGAAAACTTGAGGGTTAATCTGAAATACAGGGTGCTTCAGGATTATCGTCTGCTCCTCTTTAACGGAGATGGGGATGTCCGAATCAGGGAAGTCATCGTCCTCGTGCAACTCACTCAACTCACCGGGCCAGACGGAGACATTAGACAACGTTTGGACAGGTATAATTTGAATATGCCTATTCTAGAGATTAATTTCAGCAGGGAGGATATAAGTAGCGAATGTTTTGCCAATGTATTATGTATTATCTGTACAAAACTATACGCAAAAACTTTCCACATTGAAACTACTTTGGTTTTCATAATTGCTGTCGCGAAATTTCCTTAATATTTTCCATTTTATAATTAATTTTAAAACAGCGTTGATATTGTGTTGAAAAAAAATTTATTGACAAAAATTTATTACCGCTTTCTTTATCATAATATATTATTAGGTTGGTGCGTATGAAATGTCGGATTCTCTTTACATGCGGACGTTTGTCTCCCTGTTTTCGTTATACTTTTGTCTTTGGCATAACCTCATTCATAGTCGTATTGTCCATTGCCAGAGACTCATTTCAGCAAAATAGGTTTTCTCGAAGGTCTTCCCTTTTGTTATTTCTTTTGAGTTTATTGCCAATATGAATTCTGCCGACATTCGCGTCACTTTCTTATATGAGTACAAACTTGGTAATAGTGCTGCAAAAGCTGCAGCAACATAAACCAAGCGTTTGGGGAGAATACGGTTAACGATCGGAAAGTGCAGCGTTGGTTCGAAAAATTTCGGACTGGCGATTTTTCACTGCAAAATGAGCCGCGCGGAAGACCCAAAACGTCTGTGAAGAATGATGACCTGAAGGCTCTAGTGGAAGCGGATCCAGCCGTATCCACGAGGGAACTTGCTATCAGGATGAAAGTTGACCATACAACGATATTGAGACACCTTTCTGAGATTGGCAAGGTTAAGAAGATGGACAAGTGGGTACCGCACGCACTGACAGAGCGAAATAAGCTGGAACGAACTGGAATATGAAGTTTTGCAGCATCCACCCTATTCACCGGATCTCTCGCCGACCGATTTTCATTTTTTCAAGCATTTAGAGCTATTTTTAAGGGGCAAACACTATGAAAATGAAGACAGTCTAAAAAACTCGATATCAGAGTTTATTAATTCTAAAGACCAAAATTTTTTTAAGACAGGCATCTACGCTTTAAAATCTCGTTGGGAGAAGTGTATTGAAGCGAATGGAGCATACTTTGATTGAATAAACAGCTTTTGAAGAAAGATATGCAGTTTTATACAATCACTTAAGAATCCGACATTTCATACGCACCAACCTAATAGATTATATAATTTGTATTAAAGTATTTCAAAAACTAGTTAAATATTTCACTTACATATATTATTTAACACATAAACACATACGCAGGCACGCTCAGCATTATTTTTTCGTATGCATCTTTTTCAAACAGTAATGCTTGATCAACATAAAATACCCAAATAATTCTACTCTGACTAATTTTCTACAAAATCTAATCAATCTATTGCGGAGATTACAATCGATTATTTAAGTGTTTTGAAATAAATATTTTTATTTCATGTTCATTGTTTTTAATTTTCTGACTCTGTTACCTTGGCTAAGCAGTGCTTTAAACTTGGACTACTCGTTCGAATGTTTTGCTATATTAAATAAAATATCTAAGACTTAAACATATTTTACGTATAAACAAATCATACTAAAAGTGCATAAAGGATTAATTAGATTTACTCGAAAAAAAAAAAACCAGAATTTTTTCTATTATTTTTTGTTATTTAAGAAATATGACCAACTCATTTTAGGTCAACATCAATCTTTAAATATACTTATTTTTTTATTACATGTATGTTCGACATCAGTAATAAAGTAACCAGATGCCCCTGATAAGAAGGAATACTTTCTGGACTTCTATTTTTGTCCTTACTTTACTCAATGCTTTAATCACCCTGAGGGGCGTCACCTCGTAATTAAGGATGAGATTTTCCCAGCATAGTGATTGGTTCTCGTCACTCTGGTGGGTACACTAAAAAGCTTTCTGGCTCCTCCCATCGATGACGGGAACGTTCTTCCTTAGAAAAGGATTGTACCGTGGCTGGTGATGGCCCTTAAGACTCAACCATAGTTCATGCCAGAGTTGCAGTAGCGGCGGTCTGGTCATTCAGTTTTTATCCATATGCCATCAGGAGCTCAGAGAGTCAGTGATATGACTTACTCACTCCTCTATATTTAAAATTTTCCCGGTTGAAGTTAAAAAAAATTATCATACTTATATGCGACCTCCTTGCATTCATTTTACACAGTAAATCATATAAATGCAGTCATTATATGTTCACTTTTCTGTTTACAGACTCAAAATATGGAAACTAGGTCATGTGACAGTTCGTCTAAGGGGATTGGGCAACTTGACCTCGGCCCTGTCAATGTTATTGACTCACCAGATCAACGAGGATCCTAAAGCAGTCATCCCAGTCGCTGAGGCCCAAGTGACACACGTCATCCGCCAGCAGCTCAACAACATCACCATCCCCATCTTCTCACTCATTTAACAAGCATTCATTCTGCAACAAACACCATCGTTCATTTATTTTCATTCGTGTGCCTTTTGCAATCATTATTCACTGGCAGGGTCATGAGCACAACTGTATGGCTATTTTTAACCCTTTCATTACTGATTCGGCCCAATCTACCGTACAAATTACGTACTAGCAGGACCGTTTCTGTTTCAAACTAGAAATCCAAGATGTAAAACAAATTATCATTTACATCTAGTGCTCCTCTTAACCCAAATAGTAATCTGTACGGGTGTATAGAATTTACATGGTCGGTTGTGCCGTGTCAGTTAGGAAAGGGTTTAAAGAAATATTTTGGAATAATGCCAAAAAAAAGTATAAGTATTGGTACTTTAAAATTTACTTTGGCATTTTATCAGAATGTATCTTTAACGAATGGTCATGCAATGTATTCATTGTATTTATATAGTCATGAATAGAGTTTTTAGTATATGGAATGTTTCATGTTTAAGTCCTACTTATCTTAAAATCGTCTATATATTTGTATAATAAATAAGTTTGGGAAGTAAGTTTGCTCCAATAAAATTTTTAAGAGGCAGCATTGAATTTCATTTCCAGTAATATCCTATTAAATACAAAGAATAATAATCGATTGTATACATATATGTAAATTAATTTTATGGTTATGAATGATCATCTGACATAATTTAAATCTTTTTTGTCTGTAAACTATAATGATTGTTTGAAGCTGATTTAGAATTTTTATTTTTATAATTTGTGCAGAGAATTATTAAATATGCCATATTTTCATAATTTCTATTTTGTGGTATAATTTATTTTAGTCTATTATATTTTAAAGAGGTTTTTTTTTTAATTATAAAATTTCATAACATAACTGTAACTTTTGCTATGTGACCTTGTAAACAAACGTGTAAAAATTGTACAGAATAAAACATTTGAAATATTTCTTCTTTGTCATTTTTTTATTGTTTTTCCCACATATGGCAATTCTGTATGTCAATATCCATCATGCATCATTCCGACTTTAACACAAAATTGCAAAATCTTTTTTTTTTTCAAAATTTGAGTGTAATAAAAAAAAATAATGAATATAAATTTCTAATGTTGCAGTGGTTAGCCATTAAATTATTTCATATATGTTCGTTCTTTTATAGTTTTATGAAATTCATTTTTAGCAATAAACTCTCAATTATTTGAATTTATTTTCATTTCTTAATATATTTTTGTAACATTTTCAAGCAGGGCTTCGAACCGTAATTTTTTTTGTTCCGGTTTTCGCTCCGCCAAAAATAACGGTTTTCGGTTCAGTTCCGGTTTTCGCTCCGCCAAAAATAACGGTTTTCGGTTCAGTTCCAAATGAATAATTTCATTTTATGCATATTTTTATTTGTACTAAAAAGATAATTCTAATTTAAACCGTGTTAATTCAAAATCGCGTAAAAGTAAGCATTGAAAAAAAGAGGTTTTGGTGTATTTTATTATTTTATTCAGTGTTATCGAACAAATCATAGACAAATTTTACAATATAGTCTGAGAAAATGTGCTGTTAGTATACAGAACAAATAGATTTTAAAAATCAATACACTGGTACTTACGTTATCAGTAATTCAACATCAGAAGACAGAGACGTATGAGGACTTGGCGAAAAAGGTGGCCGTCAGGGGCGCAACTGAGTTTGGAGCGCAAAACAAAAGAATAGAGAGCCGGTTGAGAGTTACACGCTATTTTTTATTTATTATATATCGAAGATATATCGAACCGAAATAAACCGATATTTTTTTCGGTTCAGTTCCGGTTTTCGTTCCGACCAAAATAACGGTTTTTTCCGGTTTCCGGTTTTCGGTTCAGTTCCGGTTCGAAGCCCTGTTTTCAAGTCATTAACTTTTTATTATTTTGTTGAAAATACTGAGATAATTTATGCATGTTAAACATAGGAAGTGATATGCTATTATGAAAATAGAAACTTCCTTCTAATACACTCTTCTTTAAAATAATTTTATTAATGAATTTTGATAACCCATTAACACTCTTAAAGCTTTCTAGCAAGAATATCCAACCAGTGAACTTAGAAGGCATGAATCATTATTCTCTTTAAAAGGCTGTTTCCACTTGTTGATTTAATATGATAATGGAGTATTTATAATACCATTATCGTACACTTGATAGTGATATCTTTGATTTTTAATAAATTCTATTTCGTAATAACTAGCAAATGTTGGTTTAAATGTATTAAGTAGTTTCCTGTAAACTGACACCAAAGACTTTGCAATTTATCAGATTTGAAGAATCAATCTCTAAGAGCTTTTTTTTTTTCACGGCAGATGCCTCATATGGTAGAAAAGTATTTCTACTAGCCAAAGATATTGTACAATATCTCTACAATATTGTTCGGTATTTTGTGACTGTATAATAAAGTGAAAATATTGCAATAATATTGCAGGGTGTTTTCCGCATGTAAGGAAGTGTTTACTATTGCATTTAATTTGGCATAGAAAAGTTTCTTCTGTGAAAAATGGCAAAAAAGGATATCATTATAGTGTACTAGCCGCCTTTGGCGACCAGCTGGTTCGCCATGAGTAAAGCGTTCTAAAATTTTCAATTAAATCACATATTCATTAGCCTTGAAGTAATTCCGGGCATTGATTAACCTGAAATTAATATTTTCTTTAAGATGATGGACGGAAAGTTCTAAAAGAACGCGTTTTCCTAATAAATTCTTTAATTTTATAAATCAGTCAGTTTTAACCATCGGTTATGCTTCCAAAATATTAAAAAAAAATTCGATGATGCTGCCAAAATATTAAATATGTTTTTTAAAGAAAGCGAGAAAGGAAAAAAGTATTAAATTAATGATACAGATATTGCAAACGATTACATAAATATGCCATTAAGTCGGGATTTCAATGCATATCCTGTCTAAATTCAATCAGGTTTACCGTAAATAAAGAAGATTTATTGAGTTAATGATATAGATATTGCAAACGATTGTAGAAACCTTTGCTTTGCATTTATTTTTTAAAGAAAAAATCGCATTTTATATTTCTTTTATTTTATCCAGTCACGTGCTGAAAGTTGCATTTCTGTAGATTTATTTTGCGATGATATATATATTTTTTTTGAACTTCTGGCATTCTTTTATTTTATCTAGTCACGTGCTAAAAACATGGTTAAAATATTTCTTTAAAAATTCGTTAAAAATAGAAGCTTACGTTAGAAATTTAAAAAACTAATACCGTTAGAAAGCTAATTTTTTAATCTTTAAATTGATGTAAAAATCATGTTTATGCGATCATATTTTCGGAAGTTATAGCGGAAAAACGTCGAAATTTCGCTTAAATTTTAATTAATTCAAATTCTAATTAAAAATTCGAAAAAAGGGCTCCGAGGTGCACATTCCGGACCTCCAAGGTATATATGTACCAAATTTGGTAGCTGTAGGTCCAACGGTCTGGGCTGTAGAGCGCCAACACACACACACACGCACACACACACACACATTGAGCTTTATTATAAGTATAGATTTAAAATGGCAAAAAAGGATATCATTGACTAATTTATCGGCTCCATAAATAAAATATCAATTTTCAAATCTTTTAGAAACAGATATGTAATCTGTCTTTTGACACTTACACTGAATTTCGATGCATGTCTAGATTTTATAGATTTGACAATGTATTCAAAACAAAGTTACAAATAAAATATTACCCAAAACGCGTTAAAACGATTGCCTGTCTGTCGGTCTGTACTTTCACTTGCATGTAGGCGCAATAACGAGATGGCTTATGTCACTGAAATTCTGTATGCATTCTTGCAAAAACTGTAGTTTTTTGCCAAATTTTGTCATTCAATCGATCGGCAAAAAAGATATTCAAAATCAATATTTTCATGACAGATTCAATAAAAATGCTAGATTTATAGCAGAGGTCTATATTTACTTATAATTTGTGGTGGTATTTTAATAAGACAATTACAGCGTTTGTACATTGGGATCACTTTTTGTAAAGTGAATATGCTAAGAGGCTGCAAATAGTAAGATAGTTCGATCCTTGGCGGGATTTAATTTCCATATTTTCGCAACTCCACAATATTAATCGCCACAAATTATTCACCAATGCCAAGCAAGGTACTCAGTCCTTTCTTACTTAAAACCCACAATTTGATGAGTGGGATGCGAGATAAAACCTTTACTGGAGAGTATGCAGAAAAGCTATCGGGCAGACCATTCCCGTTATTTTGATTGCTCTTTGTAATATATTCTGGCATCTTATTCGTTATATGATGACTTTAATTGCTATTTTGTTCCTTTCCCTGATGTATTGACTTAAAGAAAAATAATTTAAAAAATTTAATACGTTTAGCACATTTTGGCCATTTTGTTTTTTGTGCCATCAAATTCGGAAATCGACAGAGACCTTTTCGTGTAACGATTCTACCAGGGATTGCCTAAGCAACAGATTGATATGAAGTTAAATTCTAATTAAAGCAAATAAATCACGACTGGTCCAGCATAGCCATTTCTGATGCTTATCTTCTTTCAGAAAACAATATATAAATGGGATGTCAGCAATCAACAATTAAACTTATTGCTTTTATATAAATGAAGCGAAGCAAAGATTTTTTCTACCGGAACAATGCAAAATATTTTTTTATGATAGGGTTTGTATCTAAGATGGTTTTCGTTTTCAAACTTGCTTGCTTCCCTAGATGCATTGACCCCGTTAAGTTGAAATTTCATCTAATTTGCCTCTACCCTGGATTTTCGGTAGATCAGACACCGGATTTTGAATCTCTATCATATAAGTTGAGCCCTTACTATGTAGGTATCGTAATCCCAACAAAACTATTTCGAGAAGAAAGCTTATTCTCGTTGTTCTGGAGGAAGAGGGCTGCAGTGACCAGGTGATAAGGTATCGGTTTTGGAACCTGAGAGTTTCAGTTCGAGGCCCGATTGCATGGAAGAACAATCATATCAGCAAGTCTGGTGGACGTTAAATCCGTCCGGGCCAAAGGGCCTTCCTCTTGTGTGATGTGGAAGTTTGGAGAAGAGGATTACCAGCTCAGGTATCGTCTTCGTCATCTGACCATGGTTCAAAATTTATAAAGTTACGGTGTCTACCTTTCATTTACTGCCATCTAATTATCATTTGTTTAACATAACATGATAATATTTAGTTCCTGACCATTCAGCCGTGAAATTTAACACAACCACGCTTCTTACTACGAATTAACAAATGGAAATATGACTAAATTGTGTTCGGACATCCATTGGTAATCTAGTGGTTAGAGAGTTTACTTTCTGCACTCTAGAACCCAAATACGAATTGTTAAACTTTTTTCAATGCTTCCCATTATTTATCGATTCTATTTATATGCAAATTTCATACATGTAAATTTTACCTCCGGTGGATTTTCTATAACCATTCAAACATGTGCATAAAATTACTTCAACTAAATAAATCTTCACTGTCACGGCTGTTAGTGCAGAAAATTTATGTTTAATATACAAACGTTATTTGGGACAACGTTGTAAATAAATTTCTTTGAGGCAATAATTAGAATAGCAGCTTCCTGGCGTAAGAGTAACTCGTCTTTCTCGTGACCTGGATGATCCGGGCTCGAGCCTTGTTTGGGGCATGGTTGCTCTTCCCCTGTGAGATATGTTAAAGAACCCCCCCCCCCTGTAAAGAGGGGCTGTGCAAGTGAGTGTGTGAGTTTCATCTTCATTTCAGCTGAAAGTCAACCTTCTGCCCTTTGTTGATCGGGGGTCTTTGCCTTCAGAAGCTACTGCACCCTCTTTCCGTGGTAATACTGACACAACAAATCATCATCATTAATAATTAGAATAAATAATTGAACTATTGATTTATTTGAGACAGCTTCCTAAAAAAAAAAGGTTATGCTTCTTTCATTTTCATAGCAAAGTCAAATCATTAAACTATTTAAATATTCTTGATGTCATTATCATTAACATTAAATCTAACCCTTCATTTATATACCATCGAATCCAAAAACTTAATTGGAAGATACACAGTCGAGCTTTTTGTGTTCTACACATTTAAATTCTATGATTGTAATCATCGCAATAACTTATTTTCATCATCATTAAAATTCTTCGAGATTTAGAAGGTGAATATCCCCCCACACAAAAAAAATTCTTTCATTATTTGAAAATCAGTGATTTGTATGCTAATATTTATATTTTATTATCTTTGAATCTTCATCTACGTTTTAAAACCGATAGATAAATTTTTCTAGTTTAGTTACATTGATATCGCGTTTTAAAGCAATATTAAGGCTAATTTGGGACAGGCTTAGTAATTTTGAACCAGCTCAGCTGGCACTCCCCTGTCCAAGCTTCCACACTACACCACACCACACCAACTAAAGGGCATTTAGCCCCGATGAAGTTAACCCACATACATCACGGTTCTTCTTTGGAATCGGGTTTCGAAACTGAAACCTTCCTGTTTAGACGCTATCTTACCACCTGGCCATCGCGACCCTCGAAATACAAGTCTAATATTTTTATTCGACTTTCCTATTTAATTGCTATTGAATTCGCTTTAACCATTTCTTTGGCGTAGTTTAGCCAAAACATAGCTCTTGCTCTACTAAAAATGAAACAGAATATCAAACCAACAACATTAGAAAAAAAATCTTTTCATCAGAATATGGTGTATATCTAGGCAACTATCCAAAATA
>JAPMOQ010029593.1:661092-688506 GCA_026543055.1 Argiope trifasciata | reverse complement strand
GTGTATTTCACAAAACTTGCATCCCTATTCGTCATTGTTAAATTCATAAAATTTCAACTAATGACTTTGACTACTTCCTTAGGAAAATGGATGTTAAACTTTTTGTGTGAAATCGCTTGTTATCAACCACTTGATGAATTCAACAAAGTAAACAACCACTTAGAGAACATTTTAGTCATAAATAAAATTTCGTAACTTTTGAAGCTGTCATCTGTCAGTCACTGCCCTTGAACGATTAACACTTGTTACTAAAATTGGAACATGCTGATCAAAGTTTTAAGGACTAAGGATGATAAGACTGTTGCTTCGATTGTCGACAATGTCATGTTTCTAGAAATGAAATTTATTTTGCCTCATCCAATTTAACTTTTGTGAAAGATTTATGGAGGAATCATTTCGTATGCCTATCAAAAGATGATTCCAAAGTTCGAAATGATAATCAGGGTGCCTTCATATCAATTCTTGACAGCTGCTTCGATTCCTTTTATAGTGTCATCAGCTTATAGAAATCGTCACAAATTCCCATAGGGCTCTTGGAATATTGGTAGATATCTCCTGCTTTTGTCTGCTTTTCTTCACACGTAAGTACTATAAAAAAAATTATTCTATTGCTTTAAAATTCGCTAAAAAATAAATTAACGATATATAATAATTAAATTTTGGGGATATATTATTGCATTATCTTAATAATAAATTATATTGTAATGATATTTAATTGATGAAATTTTTTAAATCCACCTGATTAAAAACATTTTTATAAAAATATTTTGTATTAATTGAGAGAAAAATAGAGCAAATAACCTATAATTTTCAAAATGTAGAGTATTAAAAAGTTAAATGAAAGATTTGAAATTTGTGCCATCGTGTAAAAATGTGTATTATTTCTAAGAAACGATTAATTAAAATTTGCCACGTAATCAAAACATAATTTACATGTTTTAATTGAATTTTTTATAAGCCATAAAAATGAATAAATATATGCATGTTTTTAACCAAACATAAAAAAGTAATAAAAATTTTTGGTTCCAAAACTAACAATAAAATAACTATAAATAATTGGTAGCCTGTCGTGTTCATTTATTCAAAATTTAAATCTCATAACTTCAAAACATCTTCATAAAAAATACTTTGGAAATTAAAGATACTGTAATGTTCCATCTTTTTTCAGATGTTTTCAGAACCAAACGATATTCCTTAGAAATTGTTTTTAAATGAAATTTTAATACAGTTTTTCCAATTTTTTTACGTATTTTGATCAAATAGCATTTGCTTCAAAAGTATAAATATAATTTATATTTTGAATACATAACAAATGAATAAAATTCTGGTTTATTAAACACTGATTGTGTATATTGAAACAATTATTTAATATACTTTTTAAAAAATCACGAGCATTCTGTACTTGACACAACTTCAAAAATTTGATTTACAAGTAATTGAATTTGGTAATGAATATTTACTACGGTGCCATCTGGTGATAGATTACAGAACTTTAAATGAATTGTTTCAATTGGAAATTAATATTAACAAAAAAAAACTAGATGTTGTTTATTTTTCTATTAATAACTTCAATAGTATGTCAAAAGTTGATCAAATAATTTCAAATCATAATGAAAGCAATTACTCAGGACTTCAACCATATGTTAAAAGTTGATCATATAATATGAAATCATAAAAATAATTGCATAGAATTTTTAAAATAGCACTTGAAATTTTTCTCAACATTTCAAGAAAATTATTCTTATTGATATTTATCTTAGTTCAGATTTTTGAAAATCCAATTTGAAATTATGAGTCAGAAAATTTCCTGTTTAGCTCCTTTCTTATATTTTTATTTTAGAAAATTTCATTTTAAAATTCAAATTATCTGATGTAACATGTTTTAAATTGCAACATTTATGACCCCTTTATTTCAACTAGCATATAATAAAATAGTAATATATTTATGTAATTAATATAAACTGTAAAACGTTGCAATTTTTAAACAATTCATCTTCGAGTATCTTTATCTGATTTCAAATACGTTTCTTTTAAGTCAATATCAATGATGAATGCATTCTTGTAAAATATGTACAGCGTGGTCATAAAAAATTTCCTTGATTACAAAATAACTATTATACAAGAATCATTGAGTATAACTGTAAAATTTGTATTATCAAATAGTCGGTTCATTTAATATTTATTAGTCCAATAGCACGTTACTGGATAAACTTAAAAAATATATAAATGTGATATTTTCTAAAAAAATAAATGCAAAGCAAAGGTTTCTATGATCGTTTGCAATATCTATATCATTAATTCCATAAATTATCTTTACTTACAGTAAACCTGATTGAATTTAGATAGGATATGCATTGAAATCCCGAATCAATGGCATATTTCTATAATCGTTTGCAATATCTGTATCATTAATTAATTAATTTTTTTTCTTTTTCGCTTTCTTTAAAAAACATTTTTAACATTTTGGCAATATCACCGAAAAAAACATTTTTAATATTTTGAAAGCATAATCGATAAATTATTAGAGCATTAAACTCAAAAAGTTTTTCCGAATAAAGTTACCGACTCTTTAACTACTAATAACTGAATCTTTTAACTTTAACTATTTTTTAAGTTTTGGCTAATGAATATGTGATTTAATTGAAAATTTTAAAACGCATTACTCATGTCGAACCAGCTGGTCGCCAAAGGCGGCTAGTGAAAATTAAATGTAAGTGCTCATCAGTCCTGAATCTGCTCACAGGAATCTGAAAACAGGATTTTCGTTAATACATGGAATAAAATTCTGTAATAATCATGATCAATTACGTACTAAATATGGAAATATCTATTATTTATTTCATGATTCATTATAAATCACATTGTAATAATGCCAAAACATAATTTTTTCGCATTTTATTTCGAGGCAACATCTGTTTTCTAGAAACAAAACAGACATGTGTGTATATTCGCACTCTACTAAAGATAACTGTTTCACTTTGATCGATCGATCTGGCAGGGATATTTTAGAAGGTTAATAGTGTAGAGGTAAAAGAGATTTTATCAAAAAAACCTTATTTCAATTTTAATTTATTAAACATTAAAAGGAATTTCAAAGCACTTTCATGAAAGTTTTGCATAAAATTTCATTTTACATAATTTAAAAAAAAGTGTTAACACCACATTAGATTCGCACACCCATTTGTTTTCGTATTTTTTTAAACATTTTTTTTCTGTAATTCTCACCAATTGTTTTCATTGTTGCAATAAATTTTTAACCACTTTCATTGTTCCATGAAATATTTAATTCCAATATTTTCTTTACTGGTTTGAAAATGATGGAATATTTTAATATCTATGCTGATCGTCTGTCGGTGTGCATGCACGAATGTACGTAAACGCGCTTACTGATAAACAAAACGTAATAAAGGAATAATAAATAAAGGGAATTTGTGCGTAATCTTGTCAAAATTTTGGTTTTTCATCAAATTTTAGTTTTAATTCGTCGACAAATTATGTCCGAAATTCAGACTCTGTTGCTTCACTATATTATGATGCATAAAATACTCCGAATAAGAAATAAAAATGTGAGTACTCTCAATTATTACACGGAGGCAGACAAAATACTAGAAGGAGAAAATAAAACATATTTATTATCGATTATGTAAGAAATTTTAGGGAAAACAATTCCTGTTGGTTTCATTTCGGACATTGAGCTACTTTTTGATAATCAACATTTGCTGTGCCACCATTTGACTCGAAATAGAAACGAATATTTCCTTTTTGCTCGTAATGCTTTTTAAAAATAGTAACTGTCAAATAAATGATGATTAACGCAGAATGAAAAACCATTGGACTAGTTTTCATTGTTAAAAATGAGTTAGTGCAACTATAACCATTACTTCTTAAGGACGAAGCATAATTTAAATCGGGCAGTTAATACTTTTTCAGTTCAGACTCGTAATTTAATTGAAATACGAGAACTAACAAATTCTAAACCAACGGATTTAGCGATTCCAAAACCATAACAAAGCCGACATTGTTTTGAAAAATTTAAGGAAAATCATTTAAATAAAAAAATTGTCTCAAAATATTATTAAATTGAATTTTATGTAATACAAGCAACCACTGCTAGATGTTTTCGTTAGAATTTTTAAAAAAATGTGACCATACACCAGAAGTCAGAAGATATGAAAAAATTAATCATGATGTCCAAATATATTTAATATAAAATGGGATTTTTAGATCACGTGATTATGAATTCTTATTTATTTTAGTTTAGTTACCTAAACGTCTCGTTTTAAAGCAACACTAGCGCTATTTTGTACTGACTTCCTGATTTTAAGCAGTGGTCCGATGACAAGGACGACACTTGAGTCATTGGGAGGACGTTTGGAAGGAACGTGCACCAGACCACTTACATGACAGTTCTTTGTGGAATCGGTTTTCTAACCTGAAGCCTTCCGTTTCCGAATCCGAGTCCCTACAGCCAGTCTACAATGGCCCTTTTAGAAGTTCCTAATACCGATGATATGAAATGAATGAAGTAACTTAATGAAAAAAAACTTAAATTGTTTTACGTATTAAAAATCAGCATTGTAATAATAATTGCATTATATTCCTTATTGATCCCATAAAGCTCGTAATTTTAAGTAGCGGTATTTCCTTATTGCTCCCATAATAAAAGGTGTTTTATTTTATGTTCTCCGTCTAATATATTATTTCCCTACTTGTAAAAATTTAGAATGCTCACATATTTATTTTACTTTTTGCTCATAAGTATTTTATGCTTTATAATATAATGAAGCTGAGTTTGCCTTTTGGACATAATTTGACGATAAATTAAAACTAAAATTAATCTGTCATCAATCTTTGATAATTCCATTTACGTACATTGTAACGAATGGTTAAAAAACCCACTTGGGAGCTGTTTCTCATTGTAATATTACCGCACTGATATCGTGGATACACAAAGTCTGAGATGTCTTTTGTGTCATTAAATATGGATTTGGAATGAAAGCAATAGTTTTGTAGCATAGGCGGTAGCACGCATCTGCGTGATGCTGTAATACGGTAATGGCTAATTTGTATTTGTATTTTATTTATTTATTGCTTCGGTAATAATGACATCTTAGTGAAATCAAAAAGAATAATCTTAGCGAAATCAAAATTGCAAGATTATATTTACCGATTTAAGTCCATTCCTACTTAGAAGAATTTTTCCAAATATTTCGTTTGGCAAACTCAAACGGTCAATAAAGTTAAGATAAAAGCAATGTGAATGTTTTATAAAGCTCCCTTTTCCCCATATTCGATTCTAAATCTTAATAATTCTGTAAAATTTTTATTTTTAATGGTAATGAGAGCATTAAATACATATATCATACTAATATTTTGTTTTCGTTTTTGAAACTGACATATTAAATTTTTATATTCCATATTATAATATAATCGCGCAGATGAAGAATTTTCATGTCCAGGAAAAAAATGTTATTGAAAAGTATTGATAAAGAAAAGCTTTATTTTATATTTACCAGATTATTATTTGTTACCATTAATATTAATTTATTTTATTTACATCTTAAACCGAATCTATAATGGGATTTTACCAGATTAAGTGTCATTGTATTTATTAAATAAAATTAAAGACTAATACTGAAGGATGTTAAAGTTCATTCTCTTTAATCAAAATATAGTTCTTTGGTTTTTAAACGGCTTCTGAAACCACCATAGAGCTTTCCGCAATTTTAAATTACATTGATGTTTTTATCTATTAATATAATTAATGTTACCAATTATTTATTTTCTATGCATTTAATCTCTAATGTAGTCCTAAAGCCAAAAGTTACAAAAAGGCATTAAATTTCTGTTTAATATGTGAATATATTTTCCTAAAAATCAACATGTAAAATTCCTTGCCATGCATGCTTTAAACCTATGATGTAATCTTTAAGATCGAATTATTACATGAGTGACTTAAATAACCAGTGATCAGTTATTTCACATGTGACAAAGAATGAGTCCCCGATTCGATGTTTGTGACATAATTAATGGTTTAATCTAGTTTTAGTGCAGTAACTTTAATGTCCCCTTTAAAGCAAAACTAGGACAATTTTGGATGGACCTTGTAATTTTGAACCTTGTTCAGATGACGAGAACATCACCTGAACTGGCACCCCCCCTCTCCAAACTTCCATCCCTAACCAGGGGAGGGTGTTTGGTCCCAACGAATTTAATGTGCACAGGACCCTCGTACATAACGGTTCTTTGGTGGAATCGGGTGTCGAATCCGAAACCCTCCGGTTTCGAAGCCGTGACCTTGTCACAAGGCCACCGCGATCTTAAACTAATGGAACTCTGTCAAAAGCATAGAAGAAAGCTTTGAACTTTCTTTAATTTATTAATGCATTAAATAGCTATTTATCTAATGTCTTTCTTGAGAAATGCATACTTTAATTTCACCTTATTTTTGAATAATTCTGGATAAAAAATATTTAATGTTATTTTACTGTTGCATATAACTGCGTAATGTTGTGTTACTGTTGTGTATATATAAATCATAGTAACAGCGGTTAAAAATGTCGCAAATCAATTGCTTAAAGACCGATTAATATTTTTACTCAATGCTTTTAAGTACCACATCCATTTTTAATAAATTCTGTTTAATAATGTTGATGTGAATTTTCTATTTCGCATATTTTATGCATTTATCAATTAATACTTGAATCCATGTAAACATTTCAAATTTAAAAATAGTGTATAATATAAAGGAATAATCTGTGTTCTATATATAAAAAACTAAGAAAGCGCTATTAATATAAAAAACTATATTAATAGCGCTTTACTTATTTCATATCTTGTTAAATACTGACTTGTGACCGCAGCGAAAAATGCATATCTCAAATAAAGGATTTTCATGCAATTGGTGAATAATATTAAACACGTATTTAGCATTCATTTTAAAAGTAAAGTAAGCAATTAAGACATATTTTAATTTCTCTTAAAACGATATAAATTTGTCGCTTTTTATTTCACATTATGTAGATTGAAACTTCAAATTGAAAACTGAAATATAACAAAAAATAGCAATTTTTTTTAATATATAGATTACAAAATTAAATCTACGTATTCAAATCGACATATTCATATTTTTGAAATATAGTTTTAGTTTGTAGATTGTAAATTCAAATTAAAAACTGTAACATTGCAAAAAGCAGTTTTTTTTTTATATGTGAATTCCAAATTAAATGTACATATAAAAAATATAAATATGCAGATTTGAATATTTAGACTGAATATGTCGATTACAAATCAAATCTACAAATCAAAAATGTTAGTATGTGAATTTGAATATTTAGATTTAAGTTGCAGATTGCAAATTAGGAATTGAGGACTGAAATCTTGCAAAAATAATCAGAGAGGGCATTTTTTTCCAGGTTCCTTGATACACCATGAAGCTACTTTCAGCAACATTTCTATGTGTTGCAGCTTTGCTTATCAGTAAGTTACATTTTATCCTTCAAAGGGAATATTTTCCATCCTTAATCATTTACCTTCTGTCCTTCCTAAATTGAGTTAAATAAACAATATTAGAAAAAAAGGTGTTTGCTTACGCTATTAAAAATATCTTTGTTTGAGCATTGTGAAACATTTTTAAGTAAGTATTAATGAAATTCCTCTTAAAATTTTAAAATCAACTTCCCCATAGAATTTTAAATTTATTTTTTATAAATATGTTGTAATGATTTGATTTCATAATCTTTTATTTCCTGGAAATGACTTCGAAAAACTTTATTTTATGAAAACTAGGATTTTGAAATTCAAAATTTATTCAAACAATTATCGCTAAAAGGGAAAGCAACACAAATAAACATGCATATTTGGAAATATAGCAATAGATTCTTTATCTGCCAGTTACAACGTGCAAATAAATTATTGCTATAATTGAAACTATCCAATGTAAAATAATCATCAGGTTTAAACTCATTATATCTCCAAAAGTTTTACAACTGTGAAAAAGAATTGTACTTAGAAAAAGAAGACGTTAATTTTTTTCAAAAGTTTTATTCTAACAAGATGGCAATGAATATAATTTTAAAAAATTACTAAAAGATCATAAAATATATTTGTGCAAAGAAAATTAAATAAACACGGGAATACATACATTCTCATAGATTGGGTTTAATCCAAAAATAGATACAAATTTATAAATTTTTGAGTGAAAAAGATGTTATACACTGTCATCATTGATTGCATATTTGCACAGTTATAATTTTTCTCGGATATAATTTCTCTCTTTTTTTCCCCATCAGTTTGAGAATGGTCTGAAACAAATATTTTTCAAAATTTCCAAGTGTAATATTTGATTCAAAAACTTTCTTCCTCTACATTAAAAATGGTCACAAGGAATTGATGTCTTTATGATTGATGGGAATTCATATAATTTTAAAATAATATAATCAAAGTTTTAATACAAGTGGATGCCTCTGGTCTATCTTTAAGCATTAAAAGACAAATATATTTCTTTAGTATTGAACTATTTTAATTATTAAAATTGTAATAGTTTATCTATAGAATGTAGGTTTAGCTTTCTTTATTTTTCCTTTTAATCTTCTTTCAAATTTTCAATTTTTAGCCAATTTATAACCTATTTAACATATTCAAATTTAACCTTTTCCCATTTTCCATTCTCCTCAAGAAATAAGATACATCGACTTTTCATAAAATAGACATGCAAATAAAGTATAAAATTCGAAGTATAAAATTTCCCCTATGATTATATTATTTAGATTTAAATAATTCTGCTACTTTTGAATCATTTAGCACCAAATAGTTTAAGTAAGTTTTTTCATAGAATTTAAAGGAAAATGAAGGATATATATATTAGAAAATACATCGGTTATCAGTCTCTAATATTATCACCCATATATTAATCAATAGTTAATAATAATCAATTCATTATGAACTTACTTTTAATGAACCTCATTATGAACTTGACTTACCTTGCCTTTTAACTTAATAAATAAATAAAAAATCTTAAAAAATAAAAAGAATAATTTAATATTAGAAAGAGAATTTATGTAAAAATAAATAGTAAAAATAAATAAAGATGTAATTAGTCACTGGAATTTTTAAATTGAATCACCAAAATCAAGAAAAAAGTTCTATTCATGATGCTCGGAGATAATTATCTTCATTCAAGAGCTACTGGTGAAAAAATGCCACTTTTACGCCCCAACTTTTGTTCTTTTTTACCACATTTATTCTTTCTTCTTTTTCACTAGACTCTGGTTATCATCATTTTCCTTTCTACTGAATCTTTAATAACCCGTAAAAAGTTTATCAGTTAGTTTATATTTTTTTTCAAAGAAAAGGAACCCAGATCTTTATTTGAAGCAACGATATTGTAATGTAAAAAATAAATTAAAATGTTGGGTCTTTTGGAAAAAATCAATGATGTAATAAATAATCAATTTCTTTTATTCAAAGCTAATCATCATCATACCTAATTAACTGAAAGACTACTAGCTTTTCAGCCCTGTTTCGATTTGTTTATTTGATATTTTATCGAAAACTGAAACTTCTTCTGTGCTCAAACACCACAAATGTTTCTAAAATTTTAAACGATGCCATGTTTGACAAAAGTTTCGATCACTTTTTCCTGATTATTTTGGTTTTAAAGAACTATAAAACCTAATTAGAGCCCATATATTTCCATCATACGTATATCAGAACAACATAGAGGAAACTAATCCCGAAAAGTTTTGGTGTGTTTAGAAAGCGAAAACTTTTAGAGAGTAAGTGATTTTTGACAACCTCCTGGAATAAAATAAGTAGTATTTCTAGTGAAACACGAACTAAAAACATTAAAAAAAGACCAGTAATTATATTTTCGTTGCTATTGTTGAAGTTTTCTTGACTGCTCTGGAAGAAGATTTAAAAATATATTCAAAATCGTTTACATCTATTTTATTTCTGACATGGCCATTTTTAAGATCGATTTTATTCTGATTCTTTTGCTTGATTCAGGCTATTTTATCTATCCTTTTACAATTTTTTGGATTATTTGTGAACTTTTCCTAAACCTCATTGAACATTCTTTTCAAGGCCGTAAATTCACGGCTCTAGCTGAAGATTTCAAATTCGAAACGCGATTTTGTTGTTTTCTTGGATTGTGGACTTTGCAGAATTCCTGGTTTCTAAAATAGTTTGTCGTAAAAATATTAAGTAAAATATGTCTAATAAGGTAGTATCATTTTGCCAATAAATTTATCCGGCGTATATCTAGTCAGGAAATTTTTGTTTTTCCGCATTTAACTTTGTCACATACTGATGAAGTGAACGAAATCTGAAATTCTGAATTCATCAGTGCGTACTACTTTGGGTATTAAAAATATCAAGATTATGTGAATTTAAGAAAGTTATAGCATACTATCACTTTGATATTTTAAATGCAAAAACTTAAAAGTAAGGATGAAAATCTGAATTAAAAAATGTTATCATTTTTGTAAAGAAATTATAAACATTCATAAAAATATTACAGATTTTCCCATTCAAGTCCACGCAAAACGTATTTACCTTTCTATTCAAATGTTTATCGAACGTGCTGTAAAAATTAAAATATAATGATGAAAATAAAACTACATAATGATGAAAATAAAACAATAAAACTAAAATAAAAATATCTTTCTAGCTAAAATCTTTCAAATTTTACAGCGGGAAATCATAATTTTTTTCTTTTTCCTTTCTTGAAAAAAATAACTGTTTTACAATTCATAAGAAATCTGATTTTTTTTTGTCTTGTGTCTTGAAATCGCTCTCTTATAATATTTCATGAAAAATAATCCATGAACAAAAATATAAAAAATAAATTATTCTTCATTAAAGATATATATACAATATTTTAATGATTTTCTTTTTTTTGCTTTTTCAAAAGTTACGATTGAAAAGATTTTGTTAAAAAGGCATTTTGTTTCATTTTGTGAAAGAAATCAGGGAAAAATGCATAAATAAATGTTTTCCATTTTGAATCCTTCCTAAATTCAATATCTATTGCAAAAACTATGATTACTAAATAAACATTGAAGGATTCAAACAGTTCAATACATTTCAGGGGCTATTCTTATGTGCAAAATTTTTATAAATCTTTCTCTCACATTACATCATGGCTATAGTAGCGTTATTTCATAAGGTTTATAATTTAATATATTTAATCATTTTATGAAATATTTTAGACTGTTAAAAGAATTTTTTTTACAATAGAAATGTTTGGTTTATTGCGCAATACTATAAATTGCATAGCAACACAGGTTACACAACATTTTAATGTGTTTCTATGATCAATTATAAAATAAAAAATAGGCCATTTCTACATTTAAATTCAAAGAATGCATGTAGTGATTTCAGATTCTTTTGAATCAGTAAACAATATGTTGCCTAGCAACTGTTATTAGACAAAATGAAAAGTATAAAGAAGAAAAATCGAAGATTTTCAAAAGAAATGTTTCCTATACACGTCAATGCGATCTTAAATTTAAATTCAGTAACATCAAGAAATTAAAGTAACTAAATCAGATAATTTATGCTCACAAATACTTAAAAATTTTGATCAGCTGCAACTCTAAAATAAAATTTTTCTGGACAATAAAACTATTTTATGATATAATATTAAATTTATGCATTAAATCCTCACAAGTTCATGCATATTTTATGGCAAAACCTACATCATTTGTCTTAATTTATTCACCTAAATTGGTTTACCTGATGCTATTAAATAATACATGGCTCACTAATGAAGTGCATTTACATTATGCATTAAATAAAGTCTGCATCTAATAGTCGTTCAGATAAAAAGTGCTTACTATTTTCTTTTGAGTCTCATCTTGCTTTCTTGTTTATGTTGAATACTAATAGAAAATGCCGGCGTCCTGGTCTAATTTTTAAAGTTGGATTTTAATCTTCGATTATAAATATACCAGCGGGTGACCGAGCTCCGCTCGGAGAAAACAGGTATCGAAGCTAACTCGAAGATTTAAATTTTCAATTGTGATTTATCAAAACAATACATGCCATAAGAAAATTTGTGAAACCATTGGTGAAAAGATAACCGGTTAAAGTGCACCATTGTAAACTATTCTAAACAAAGTTAGAGTTTGGAAAGGGAACTATTCTATACAAAGGTAAAGTAAAGGTAAAGATTGAAGTGTGTTGAAGTTCAATATTTTTGAAAAATTTATTTAGAAAAACCAAACATATATACATACATAAGAAACATATTATAAACCTATAACAGCATAAACATAAAACTTTATTAGTTCGCCATATTGGCTATAGATGGCAGCACGTTACCGCTTGAAAATTTAAGTAGCCATTATAGCGAACTAATAAAGTTTGAAAATATCCTATCTGTAACTCCGAACTGCTCGACAGTTGGGCTTCAAAACCGGCGCCAATCGATTCCTCGTGGCCAAAAACCCCAGACCCTCAAGTTTACCGGAGTTTATTAATTCTGGGGCGATTTTCGATTTGGCAACCATTCCTCGTATTATAGTATTAGATATAAAGTATTTTGAATCTTGAATTATTTTTTCTGTAATAAACTTTTAAATTTACGTACAATACGTAACATTTTTAAAGCTCGGGCCGGTACTAATTCTTAATTTTGGTCAATATCAACATTTTTAAGGATCTAACTTGCAATAGTAGAGCTATAGATGTTTTTCTTCTCGTTTTTTAGTATTTACAGCTGTTTTTTTTTTTATTTTCTCGCCCAATCCTTCCACCATATTAGACAACAGACGTCCTGACCAAGGGCTAGTGCGTCTTACACCGTGATATGGGTGTCTCGCGTTCGAGTCCCGGTTCGGACAAGTTGTTCTTCCCCCTGTGCTATATCTGTTAGGTGCGTGAAAGAGCTCTTCCCCTTGTAAAAAGTAGTTTGTTGCTATTTCTAACGGCACTTGCCAATGATAAGCCCGTTGGATAAAAAATGGACCCTTTACTCTTTTAGTACAGATTATTTGAAACGACTTTTGTATCTGAAGTGTATATTACTTTTTTAATGTGTGAAGGCTGTAACTTTTACGTAAGAATTTATTAATTTCTTATTATTCATAAACTATACTACTACATAATATTGAGATAACCTAAGCTAATTAGAATTTTTTTCAAAAAAAAGGAAATTTAAATTTAAACAAATATGAGGCGTTCTGATATGACAAATATACCTCACGGTTATAAATATACAAAATGAAATGAAATATCTAAAAGCTATAGTCAAAAGCATTTTTAAAAATAGGAATTCAAAAACTTAATTTACTTAATGCTAAATTACAATCTTTAAATTCGTTAGGAATTTAAAAATTGTAGATGTTTAAAAAAGAACTCTAAATGGTACATTAAAAATATCTCCTGAAAATTTGAAAAATAACTTCTGAAAATTTTAAAAATATTTTTAATGTATAGTGAGAATTTATCAACCTACTTAAACTCTATAAACATATTATTGACTCAAAATGTCCCACTGATACAGCAACCTATATATAGAGAAATTTGTCGTTGCAATAGATCATATTACTGGTCACATATATACATTTTTTTGAAAAGGTAGTTTCATTTTCATTCATTTTGATTAATAAATTCCCCCAGGCGACTGCCGAGGTGATGACGAATCTTGCAAGAAACCCAACGTCCACGATTACCTGGACGAAATGCTAGTGAAGGCCCGAGAAGAGTTGCCTGACCCCATTCGTCTGCCCCCAAGGGCAACTTTTGTCGACCTCAGTGACGGAGTGCTGTGGGGTCTGTCCAACCTGACTCGACTAGGGGATGCAGAGGTGCAGTGTGTCGATGAAAATACCATCATCGTCAAGGCGAAACTCACTACTGACGAATTGAAGGTAAGTTTTTGGGACATAGTGAAAATCGTTGATGCACGATTAATTGAATCTTGAATCAATCGCTTGATCCAGAATTTGAGTCAAATGATTCAGTAATTTCAGAGTCAAATTTTTCTACTTTTGTTATTCTTGTGTACAGCCGACCACTAAACGAAGCAGTATCGATAGTATCTGTTGTCGTCAGCTGCTTCCTTTATCATAATACTGACCGATTCATCTGACATCCACTTCGTGGCGACTGACTAATATTCACCAGGTCCATCTCTGACCTACCTCCTTATCTTCTTGTACTCTTATCACCCTGTTAAGCGAGGAGAAAGCCACACACGAAAGAATGTCTCCTCAAAATTTTCAATATTCTTCCAAATTCTCATTCCACAATGAAAGAAATCCAAAACACTTTAAAATTGTCAAATAGTTTGTAAAAAACTGGCAATTTTTAATATCATGTCCCTTAGTGTTTTAAGATTTTCTCTTGTTATCAGTGCTGCACTTAAGTCATTTTTAAGATTGTTTCTTACTTCTTCGATTCCAATGCATTCCCTTAAATATTAATAAATAGTTCTAATTATTCCACAAATTCAGTAGTCTCGCAGTCTTCCAAATCAAATATTACTACTTCAAGTTTTGGTAAGTGATTGATTCAATTAAACTTGATTCGTGTTTGAAGATTCAAGTAAACCAGCAATTGCAGTTGTATTGTTAGTGGTGGTATTTCCTTGTTCCGACGTGTTAATTGAAAAAATTAAGCATGAAACTGATTATCTATCCAATTAGTGCAACAAAACGGTGTTTATGAAATAGCTATATGCCTACATACAAAAAGATTTACTACGAATTTTCGGAACTTACTTTGATTCCCGTTTAAAAGCCCTACCAGAGTATTTTTCTACACGAAAGCTCAAAGCTGATATTGAAAATTTGCATGTCGAATTCCCAGAATATCTAGTTACAACTAAAGGTCTAATGTTGATAGGTCTTTATAATATCTAAAAATTGCCAATTTCAAGCTGCGAATAGTATATTTAGTAACAGAAATGTATTGAAATCTCAGAATGCCTTAAGACTGAAAGTAATTATTTAAGTACAGCACTGATGGTACCAAGTAATGTCAAAATCTTGAAAGACATGCTGTCAAGTATTGTCAGTTTTTTGCCAACTGTTTGAGAGTGTGATGGTGAAGAATAAGGACATTTATTAACTACCTTGAAGAGAATGTTAGTTTGACGGAACGATCAATAGAAGAATGGACAATGCTTAAGACAGCTGTCGACCAGAACAAATCATGCCAATACTGTTACGTTCAATGGTGGTGGGATGAACGCTTGTACGCAAGAAGTATATTTAGTACCCGAATAAATTGGATAACTGGCTAAATACAAACTACATTCATTAATTATATTTGTTGTTGTATAAAGTAAACTGCAGATTGATGATCTTTGAAGCTCAAGTGAAGTACACATAATTTTAAAACTTAAATTAATTTACTACACCCAGTAACTCAGGTTATTACTTAACACCACACCAAATCTCTGTTTCTAGGACACTTATGGCTCCTTTCCGGTTAATTATAGATGTAGGTGGACATAAGAATGACAAAACACGAAACATAACAGAGCATAACAGAAAAGATAAAAACTAGAATGGAGAATATCTGGAGTACAATAAAATGCGGAGTGTATTAAATAATACCTTAACAAATTTATAAGGTTAATCTAACTGTAACAGTTCTCTAGAATCAATTAGGAATCTGATCATATTTTTGATTACTTTTTGGAAGATGTATTAATAAGGACTCTTTATACCAAATGTTTTCAAGAAAATATTCTAGGTTATTAAAAAATAAATGAAGCTCCGAATAATATTCTTTTTTTCCCTTTTATAGGGCCGTTACACCTGGCAAAAGGAACGTAGGAACCAGAGCCCGAGGGAAGGGTACGTGGTATTCATTTCGCACGATTTCCAGGCCGACATTGAATTCCGTGTCGCCAAGAACAACGGTGAGGTCACCCATCCCCAGCTTCAAAGGTTCGAAATCAAGCGATTCAAGGACGCAAAAATAGAGATCACAGGCATGGGATTTTTTACCTGGGCTTTGGGAGAGATGACCACTCTTATGTCTGGAGTGTTCCAGAGGGCTATCGGCCACGCCGTCCAGGGTCCACTAGAGGAGGCCCTCCAAAGGAGGATGAGAGAAATCGACATCCAGTGCGCCAAGGACTACGACTTCACCAAGTTTTGTAATGAATGAGATGTAATTCAATAAAACTACCTGTTGCATTTTACTTCCTTGTATTTTTAACGCACTCTTTGTCCTTAAATCGTTTCGATCTTTTTTAAGGTATCCGACTATGTTCAAATGAAAAATTTTGAAAAATTTGATTCTTTAAAAACTTTTTAAAATTATGGTTTTAAATGTGATGTAGATTCTAATACAAAATACTATAAATACAACAAAATTATTTCAATATATAATATATACTGAAAAATAGGAAAAATATTTGTTATAAATTTTAATGAAATTCAACCAAAACGGTTAACACTTTACACGAAATTGTAATGCACCAATTCTTTTTTTCTTTGTACAAAAATTTTAGAATATAATGATGAATGAAATGAACCAAAATCTAAGAAAAATTTTGGGATGATAAAAAGTTATGAGTAAAAATACACGTGCAATTTTTCCATAGATTTACAGTTTAATTTTCCTGAAAAAACCTATAAATGAAAAAGTATTTCACGAACAATAAAATTCTTGGTTCATTTCATTGCTCATATTATTTAAAACACACGTCGTAACTTTTATCTAAATACCTTTATTAGTTTTTGAGATGTCATGTTAACAGTGGAGAATTTTTATGAAAGTTAAAGCTTTGAAAAAATTGAAGTGAAAGACAAATTTTAGCTGCAAAAATATCTGACCCTGGATGATAGGTGAGGGCTTCCTTTTCCTGAAAAAGATAAACTGTTTTGGAAAGAGGAAAGCATGAACTACAAGAAATAACAAAAAAAACACATTCGCCTATGTGATCGATAACTAGTGGTTTTAACGTAGTCGTACATCTATATCTATACTTATAATAAAGCTCAATGTGTGTGTGTGCGTATGTGTGTGTGTTGGCGCTCTACAGGCCAGACCGTTGGACGTACAGCTACCAAATTTGGTACATGTATACCTTGGAGGTCCGGAATGTGCGCCTCGGAGCCCTTTTTTCGAATTTTTTATTAGAATTTGAATTAATTAAAATTTAAGCGAAATTTCGACGTTTTTCCACTATAACTTCCGAAAATATGATTGCACAAACATGATTTTTATATCAATTTAAAGATAAAAAATTAGCTTTCTAACGGTATCAGTTTTTAAAATTTATAATGTAAACTTCTATTTCTAATAAATTTTTAAAGAAATATTTTAACCATGTTTTTATCACGTGACTGGATAAAATAAAAGAATGCCGGAAGTTCAAAAAAAAATTACCATCGCAACATAAATCTACAGAAATGGTACTTTCAGCTCGTGACTGGATAAAATAAAAGTATAAAATGTGATATTTTCTTTGAAAAATAAATGCAAAGCAAAGGTTTCTACAATCGTTTGCAATATCTATATCATTAACTCAATAAATCTTCTTTATTTACGGTAAACTTGATTGAATTTAGACAGGATATGCATTGAAGTCCCGACTTAATGGCATATTTATATAATCGCTTGCAATATCTGTATCATTAATTTAATACTTTTTTTCCCTTTCTCGCTTTCTTTAAAAAAACATATTTAATATTTTGGCAACATCATCGAAATTTTTTTTAATATTTTGGAAGCATAACCGATGGTTAAAACTAACTGATTTATAAAATTAAAGAATATTATTAGGAAAAGGTGTACTTTTAGAACTTTCCGTCCATCATCTTAAAGAAAATACTAATTTCAGGTCAATCAACGCCCGGAATTACTTCAAGGCTAATGAATATGTGATTTAATTGAAAATTTTAGAACGCTTTACTCATGGCGAACCAGCTGGTCGCCAAAGGCGGCTAGTTTTAAATAAATTCAAGGAAAGAATCGGGAATGAGAACTTTTATGCAGTTTTAATTTATCATACACAAAAGCATCGGCCTATTTCTAATAAGCTACCATCCCCGACAGCTTCCTAGGACTGCTAGGCTAAGAAGTGACATCAAGCATTTCATTTAAAAAATTTTATTAAAACATTTATAAAATTCCCTTGCACCACAAAGTATCACATGAGGCTTTCAGAAGTTAGTATTCAACACATTACAAAAAAAGAAGAAAATTTAAAAGTTATGAAGGATTACAGGTGTCAATAATAAATTTACAAAAATTTTCAAAAGCACTTCTGGTAAAAACAAGTTTATGAAAACCTGGAGGCCAATTAATATTAATGGCCTGGAGAGCCAGTCTTGTGTTTTGTCTTGTGTCCGGCAAACTTGGAACATAGAAAGAGCACATGTTCAACGTTTTTCTCGCCACCAATATTACAATCACAAGTAGATGATGGGTGCAAATTAAATTTATATACAAATTAAATTTATACAGATTGCTACCATGACCAATGAGAAATTGAGTTATTCTATAATTAGAATAAAAATGATATCACGACAGTCTTTTATAACTGAATGGGAAAAATTTCTTTAATTTGCTACCTTTATTTGAAATGAGATATTCTTTATTCCAAGACTCCACCAGGTTTTCTCTCGTAATCTTCCTGTAAAAGAATTTAGGAATGTTAACGACAATGTCGAAAATACAAGCTGTAAATAAATAAACTTTAAAAAATATTAATTATAAAAATTATAAAATATTATTGGGTTGTTCGGAAAGTCATTTCGTTTTTTTTTTTTTTTTTTTTGTCAAAATGAAAAGAAATTTTCGTTTAATGAATAAATTATTTATTAAATTATAAAATTGCCATTCTGGTCTAATACCTTTTGCCATTCTGGTCTAATACCTTTTGGTAGTAACATGATTACACGCTCATAAAAGTTTTGGTCTTTGCTGTAAAAAAAAACTGATCGAGGTGGTTTTTGGCCTCCTCATTTGAAGGAAAAATTTTGCAAATCAGTTCTGGTACTGATGTACTGTTAACACATCTTCTCCACACATATTGGCTAATTTATTTCTGGCTTGAACAGCATTTTTACCTTTTATAGCAAAAAAGAAAAAATGACGAAAATGCTGTTTATTGCTCTCCATATTTAAAAGGGCACCATCCAAAAACTACTGCGAAGAATCAGCTGCACTTTTTCACACTCAAGCCTTGCTATATCAGCTCTTAAAACATAAAATGATTTTGCGGTTTAAGTATGAAATTGGGTGCGAAAAATACAATTAAATCCTCTGTCGGGAAAAAACGAAATTACTTTCCGAACAACCTAATAGAATAATAATTTTTGTCAAAATGCAATTATTTAATATCTAATTGTTTCATTAAGTTCAACTAATTATCTTAATACTGCGTTCATTTTTTATAAATAATGAGTTCCTACTTATAAATAAAGTAAATAATAAATATTTAAATAATAAGTAGTAAATAATAAATATTTAAAAAAATATTAAAATAAAATTTACTCTAAATAAATCAAGTGATGATTAAATGAAAAATGTTGATTGGAAGGTGAAATTAAATTGAACTATTTCTTAAAAAAAGAATCGAGTAATACAGATCGACAAAAACCGCAAAAATTCCTGAACCCGTCACTGCATAGAGATATAACCTCAAATGTTTAATATTGTGTTAATGAAAGGAAATCTATAAAAAAAGACGAAAAATGAATTGCCAAATGAGAGAGAGGCAGATAGGGACTAATCATCAAGTAGCCGTCAAATCGCTAAGCGAGATGAGACTGTCAGAAGATCAAGAACAATTTACAATTTCTCTCCTTAGATTCAGGCTGTATTTTCACCACTATGCTATAATTTAACTAATATTTTTTTGGAACGATGACTTGAGTTTAGTTTAACGTCACATTTTTAAGCGACACTTGGGCTATTCTGGGACGGACCTCATAATTTTGAACTGCGGTTAGATGACAAGGACAATATCTGAACTGGCACTTCCTCCTTCCAAACTTCCACACCACACTAGCGAGAGGACGTTTGGCCCCGACGAATTTTACGTGCACGTAACACGAGGTTGGTTGTTTTTTTTTTTTTTTTTTTTTTTGTGGAATCTGGTCACAAACCTAAAATCCTCCAGTTCCGAAGCGAGACCTTAACTCAAGATCACCACTGCCCGGACGATGCCTTGGCATACACACTGAAAAAACGACGCAGTTTTTATTTTCTCCTATACCAACTAAACAGAAAGTATTGCAATCTTCAAAAAACGTCGTTGATGGATTTCCACGTTTTAGACCACCCTGAGTTCTAAAACACCATTTTAAAAACATGCATGTCTCTCTGTGACAACGTCAACAATATCAGTGCACAAGATGATGATATCGGAAAGGGGGTGCAGTAGCTTCCGAAAATAAAAATCCCTCAGTATCCGAAGGCAGAAATTTGATTTCTAGTTCAAATGAAGATGACACACATTCGCTTGCACTTCTCCTTTTTACCAAGAAGCAGATTCACACGTCTCAGAGATAGAGAGACGAACAACCCTAACCGAACCGGGACTCGAACCCAAGACGGCCGGATTACACAGAAGACGCTCTACCCCTAAGCCAGGACGCCGGAGGGTGCACAAGCTAAATACAAAATAAAGAGAACAAGATGGATTACATTATGTATATAGATTTAAAATCTAAAGTGTCTATGTTTATCAAATTTTCAGCCAAACACAATGAGGGATTGGATGTATGTCGGCTTGTAATTTCAGAAGTATGTAAACTCGATGGCACAAAAATGCAACGATTTAAGAGTATGAAATCTGGTAAGTGACTTTTGTCTAGTTCTACATTAAATTTTGGTTTCGATCTGTTGAAAAAACAGGCGTCTAAACACAAAATCGATTTTCGGATATTGTTAATCATATACCAGGATGAAATCATCAAAAAATATATCGAGAATGACATTATGGATGCAGTACAAAATGCAAGATAAATGTTAGCATCAGTTAATTATTGAATGCCATGCAATGCATTCTATTATTTGCCCAAGGTTCATAATGTTTTGCAAGTGTGGAAGATAATGTCTTTAGAAACAGTGTGTGATAAAGCTTTGAAGGTACAACTCTCTCTAGTTTTCCAGTTATATAAAAAAATTCATCTTTTCTCCCACGAGATGCTTTTATTTTTTATTTATTTACTTTTTATTTTTGGTTACTAGCTTGTACCCGGCGCGCTGCTGCCACAGAAGAAAAAATATAGTTTGGAATTTGAAATAATTACCTTGTTTAGTTAAGAATATAAAAAGAATTATATTTATTTTCTCGTAGGCAGTGAATACACTCATTGATATTAAATGCTATGTATAGCAGTGGTATGAATAATATTAATTTTAATTTTCGATTTTACTGTTCAAGGGCTTTAGGATAGACAATATGTTTCGTTTTTCCATCTTCAGCAAAAACAAATTAATTTATTGACTGTCTAGAAAGTGAACATCTAATATAAAACTGGTTATGTGAAAAACATGGAAGTTTTTGGTTCAAATCGCATTGGAAGTATTTAAATCAAAATTGTATTGAATTTTTCATTAAAATTTCAAACTCTGAGCATTGATTCCCGTAAAATTTTCTCGCATACCGTCTAATAAAGCTATTACTTCAGATAACGACTTACATAGTATTTGAGTACAATAGCTACGAAATATTTACCTCTAGTTTGAATTTAGCATCTTTCCTAAATCTGTTGTGTCTCCTTGGCGAGTTATTTGGTGGTTGATCCTTAGATAAAAGATCACAATTACTTTATTTTAGATAATTGTGCTATGCCTATAACAATTGCGTAAGGGCAAGTAATAAGTTGTCGAAGTTTTATTGATATCGGATGAGCGGTACGGCAAATCATTAGTACGAACAGGCAAAAATTCATTTTTATGTATTAGAAGATTAATATTTTTTATTCTGTTTCAAGTTGTCGTAAAAAGAAACACATTTGGCTAATTAAATAGGATTTTTTTGTTAAAAGTCACGTCTTAAAGAAAGGTATGTAGAAATGTTGCCCAGATTTTTTATATGAAAAGATTCCTCATTCTTTATAACGTATTACATATTCAAGGTTGCTAATCTTGTAAACATCATTTTTCACAACATATTCTAAACTAAAAATTAAGTACATAAAATACAAATCATTTTTATGTCGTAATTGAACATTATCCAAAGGTTTTCAAGTGGGAAATCCAGTATTCGAAAAAGTTCCTCAAACATATTTACTCGAAATATAATTAATTATGTAACTGCTGGGTGATGCAAAGAAAAACAAATCATTATATTATTTCCTACGTTTACTTTAAAGTGGAGATAAAGCAAAATTAGTTAACTCAGAGGATGATTGTGTCATTTTCTTTGAAATAAGTAAAAAGGAAAAATTCTGAGAAAATTTTAAGAAATATGATAGGTATTGCGATGTTTAGTGAATTAAATGTTGCCATTCCGTTAAGTGAAGGATACTTACATAATTAATCAGGGTGAAAAAAATGCGAAAAACATCCAGAGATTTTATTAAATATAATCATCTGCCTTAAATTTTTGGGAAACTTAGAATAATCTTTATGTGACTTTTTAAATAAAAATTATGTGAAAAATTTAGAATCATGAGATACTTTGGAGCTGAAATTCATCAAAGAATTGCTTAATATTTAATTAACTTAAATTCTGGATTGAAAAGAAATAATTCTACTTATCTTAGACCTAAAATAAACAGATAGCATTTCCCACAAATCGAGCATTTTGTGTTTGCTAAAAGTATCTAAAATCGGGAGACTGATATGAATGAAATTAAAATCTTGCTGTTTAATGATCCATATTGAGTATGTTTCAGTGAATTGAGCCTCGACCCACAAGGTCATGAAAATCGCTCGCTCGTCTTTGAAAAAAAAAAAAATATGTCGAAATGCAATTGAAGGGTTTCCAGCAAAAAGGATGTAGCTCCAATTAGGAGAATTTGGAGTTACATGTACTATCGTGTGGTAAAATAAAAACTTGTACGTTTGGTGCCAGAAAGATATAGCTCCAATCATTAGTTCTCACGTTCACAAGCTATGGAGCTCTTTGTTTCATTAGTATGTTACTATATAGAGGTAGCTCCGGGTGCTACCGCCAGTAATCTGTGAACTTGAATAATTGGAGCTACCTCCTTTTTGCAACAAACCCTTCAATTTACAGCACGGAGTGTGGCGGAAAAAGTACGGTCGCCATCTATATGAGTGTTTTAAGAATATTGATATAAATAAATTTATAAAATAATAAAGCATGTGATTAACCATTTTTGTTACTTATATTTATCTGAAAAATTAATAGAAAAATATATTTAATAAAAGTTTAAGCTTAGATTGATTGATTTTTATTCGCATAAATGTGTCTCCCTAAAACTTTCTCGCATACTCTCAATTAAACTTGTCATGTCAGAGACAACATGACAGAGAAGGCCTTTGGTGGCACTGGCATACAGTAATTACAAAATATTAAACTTTGCTGTAAACCTGGGGCAGCAGGGGCCTGGTGTTTAGGTCTCGGCTTGAGAGCCGTAGGGTTTCAGATTCGAGACCCGATTCCATGGAAGAACCATCGTGTAAGGTGGGTCCATTTTTACTGAATCTATCTTGTAATTCTTGTCGAAGATTTTGGTGGTGAACCCCTGGCAAGCGGTTAATAGTTTTTGGAAATCGAATTTGTGGTTCCAACACGTTTATAACAACCGATTTCAACAAAAATTTGTCACAGAATTACATAAATGAAAACAACAAAACCCCATACGAAATTTTATATTTTTAAATCATTGTGTCTGAATTATCAGTTTTACATTTTTCTGAAAGGCACAGACCCAAAGATGGGCGTTCCTTTGGTGGATTTAGCTCAAAATTTGTAAGGTTCTAGACCACAAGTGTTAATTCTGCTTAACGAATTTTACTTATCTATCTCTCTTTGTTTTTAGTTATTGTGTTAACCCTTTGCAATCAGATGACGCCTCTTTCTCGCCATTTTTAGCCATCATTTTGACGCTTTATTTATTAATTTTTTAAGGTCTTTATGGATAAAAAATATCTTTTGAATGGCCGGTAGATCTAGACTAATTTTTCGAGAAATTTTAACTTAAGACAAATATTCATTTTTTTGCAAGTTAAACTAGGCCTTGTATTAGACGAATAATTATGCATCGAATTATATTTCAGAGTGCAAAGGCTAAATTATATTCGAACAACCGGACAGACATCCTTTGTGCAAATTTTGCTCTAAATTTTATAGAAATGTACAAGTGTGATATAAAGATCATACACCAAATTTCATCCGCTTAGATCAAAGCTTTTTTAAAATTATCTTTGCCACATACAGGCAGACATTTTCCAGAGATATGTTTTTCGAACTAAAACGTGGAGACTCGCCAAAATATCTAGTTCAAATATTTTGGCGATTAAAATACTTACTTTATACTAAACATACTAGTAAATATTAGGGTAAAAATAATTAATCAAGTGCCTTTGAGAACAGGCCTCGATGTAATGAACTAATTGAGAATGCCGGGATCAAATATGGATTGTCGTATCATTGAAGGTAATGTAAGCAAACAATTATATGTTATTTAATTAATAATTAATCTAAATATTTAAGAATGTCTTAATTGCATTAGGCATCCTTTTTCAGGCATTTATTTTAATCCATATAACATAAAATAAGAAAATTTTATACTTCCTTCTCTATGTCTAATGCGTGCATCGTTTTCATTAATTTCTTTATTTATACATCTAAATTTATATTCAGAAACCAAATCATTCATAAATATTATAACTTGAAAGAAATTTCTCAGGAATCCATAAGCATCTCAAGTGTTCCATTGATTTTTATTTGTATATATGCAATTGGAGTTCAATAGATAAGTTTCATATAATAGCTTTTTTTTGAAAAAATCAATTAAATATTTCTAACTGAAAAAAAAAATACTGGAATTCATAAGCATCTCAATAACTCTATAGATTCCTCATTAGATTAGTTTAATAGACGCCCCAAAAAGTTGGTTTTCATTTAAAAACATCTTTGATAAAAAAAAAAAAAAAGCATTTAAGTCGTTCATAAACGCTGCAATTCGAAAGAAATTTTGTCTGGAATCCACAAGCATTTTAAGTATTCCATGAACTCTTAAGCAATTAAACGTTAACATTCAAAAGAAATTATACTAGTAATCTCTAAGTATCTCAAGTGTTCCATGGATTTTTAATTAGATCAATACGGTAAGAAATGCTCAAAATGGAAGGTTTCATGTAAAAAGTTATTATTTTTAAAAAATATCTATGAAAAGGTTAAGAACAGAATATTCGAAAATCTCGTAGAAAATGTTGAATAATTAATGAATTTAAAATATAAAATATTTATAACGTTTCAAAAATTAATAAAGATTTTAACAAATGTTAAAAAAAGAATAATAATTGTTTGCGAACTCTCTGTTCTTTAATTTAAAAAAATCAAGAAAATTAATACTTTAAACTTAACTTTTACTTAAATTAACAGTTACTACCTACAGTTAAAAATTGTATTTAAAATAAGTTTAAAGAAAAACAACATTTAAAATGGCTGTTTTATAGATGCATTAACAGTGAAAATGAATAAAAACTTATATGAAATAAAAATTTAAATTTAATACTGATTAACTGATAATAAAGTTTTGAAAAAAAAATAAAAATGAATGCTGTCATTATAAATAGAAAACCGTGGAAAATTGCAAATCTCCGAAATATTGGGAAATCAAATAAATAAATAAAATTCCACTTTTACAAGTATGAAACATTAACCTCTATCGTGAACATGCCATTTTAACTGCATCTATCGCATAATTTTTGATGAAATTGTTTGCGGGGAAGAATTACAAATAAGATTCCGTAACCACGATTATTTATTGCATTTTTGCTATTCTACACTTAATTACAAAATTCCACCTTTACAATTTTGGAACAAGAAGAGTTTCATAAAGTTATTTAATAGAATTAGAATAATCATTGAAGCCATGGTTATTTATTACATATTTATTATTCTATACTTAATTTTTTAAATTCCATTTTTGCAATTATGGAACAAGAAGAGTTACATAAAATTATTTAATAAAATCAACTCTGCAGCCATGATTACAGCAGTGGCCAAAATTGTGGACACTTTTGAGGAATTTTATTTTTTCAAAATTTGTATGCTTATAGAAAATATAATTCAGCAAGCTCTTACAGATATATTGCAATCTCTTACATATTGTTTTAAAGAAAATTTTTAACTAATTTCAATACAAAGAGCAAAATTCAATTATTTACTATACAAAAAAATATGTTAAGTGGCAATAATTATCGAGATACATTAGATGCTGGCGTCTGATGTGACTTGTCAGTGTTTAGTAGAGAGCCTTTGTTTTTTATTACAGCTTCACACTAATGTTTCATTGAGCTGAAGAAAATTTTAAGCTGTTCCTCCGTTATAACATGATGCCAGGGAAATATTGTAATCTCAATTAATCGTCTTTTATTTGATGAATGCATCATATGCATGAAAGTTTTCAAACGGTGCCATAAGTTCTCAATAATTTTGAGGTAAGGACTGTTTCTTAGCCACGATAATAATTCAATTCTCTTTATACTAAACCACTCTTCCGATATTTTTGTTCGGTTGCAAGGACATGAATCCTGCTGAAAAATAAATAATGCGCTTGATGGAAATTGATCACTGATGGAAGATTAAGTTTTGGTTCTAGAATAATATCAGTGTATTTTCTTGCCTTTAATGCCCTATCGATAACATAAAAGATACCAGTATAGTCTGCTGACATGCATGACCAAATCATAACACTAACTGAGTTCTTCATGGTTGCTTGAAGACAGATTCTAACTCTTCGCCTATTCATTATCTTACCTATTTTTGCCATCGCAGCCGAATAACAATAAGTTTGTTTCAACACTCCATATAACTTGATCGTCACTGATCATTTGTCCAATTAATGCATTCCTTTGTCCACTGTAATCTTTTTATATGCTGCTCTAAATTGAGATAAGGATTTTTCTTTCAATTCTTTTTTTTTAATCCGACATTTAATACTCTTATCTTTACTGCTCTGGAACTGACATAAATGCCAGAATCATTCAAATGATCTCTGATGACATTATTCTATTTTGGAGACATAGTCTTTTTTATTTTTCCGACATCACTAGATGGGATGCAATTTTTTCAGCCCTTTCGTGCTTTTTTTTTAAATTTGTCTCCTGATATGGTAAACAAAATTTTAGCACTCTAGCCATATTCACTAAACAGCTCACCAGTCTTGCAAAGGTTAGCATACGAAAGACCACAATCATGTAACACAATACTCTTAGTTATCTTTTTAGGTAAACAATATATTGTTACAGTTTTTGTATTTAAAATGTGTTTATAATGCTAAATTATGT
>JAPMOQ010029593.1:620051-651557 GCA_026543055.1 Argiope trifasciata | reverse complement strand
ATCCTTTGTCAGGAAAAAACGAAATTACTTTCCGAACAACCTAATACATTGGCATTTAAATAAAGCAAAGTTTCATGAAAATGTGACAAAAGCAAGAAATCGAAAATGGTGAAACAATATAATGGTTAAAATTTCACTGCAATTATAAAAAGCATTTTTTAATTTTTAAAAATTAATTTAGAAAATGTTAACTAAGAAAATATTTTATCATTATAAAAGCAGCATCTTCGGGTGTTTTTTTAGTTATTTTGACATTACTTAAAGATATTCTAGAAGTTTTCTTAGTATATTGTTTGAAAGATTTATGCAATATGCATATTGCCATTTATAGATAATATTTTTTCATGCTTATAAGCTTTTTTATGCAATAATAGCTTTTAATTCGCCTATAAAACTTTGATTTATTTTTGATTTTCATGTATTCCCTCTTTCACTTATTTTTAAGTCGAATGCATTTGATAAACTCTTCTTTATTATCCATAAATACATAGTATTTTAATAATAATAATAAACCCTGTCATACGATGAGAATCATTGATTGAAAATTTTGGCTATTGTACAGTAATTTCTCCTTAAGTTATCGAAGAAAATATAAAGTGTAACATGATTTATAATTAATTGATAATATAATTATAAAAGAGTTTTAAATCCATTTTTTATTGATAGATAATAATATTTCTCAAGATGTAATTGTGTGTCAAATTCCGTAGCTAGAAATCCAACGGAATGTTGCATTATGTGCTAAAGATTTTTTTATCACGAGTTAGTTTACTAAGACAAAAACTTATTATATTAAAACGAAAAAAGTGCTTTTCATCCAATTTTATTAGCTGATAGAACGAAGAAAGTTATAATAGTCTGCTGAATGAAGTAACACATGTTTCTTTACTTATTAGGGGTCGTAAAAAGATCTCTGTGGTTAAGGTATTCGACTACAGGCGAAGAAATGTTTTTGAAAAATTGGATTTTTAAAAAACTATTTGTTGTTTTTAGGTGTATTGTCAATTATAAACACTATAAATACTAAAAACAATTTTTTAAATATATTTTTAGAAATAGGAATATTTGTAGTAAATTTTAATGAAATTGAACCAAAATGGTTAACACTTTACGAAAACTTGTGACGCAACAATCCTATTTTTCTTTTGTACACATGTTATAGAATATAATGATGAACGAAATGAACTAAAATCTGAGAAACATTTTGGAATGTAAAGAAGTGTGGGTAAAAATATACTTATATATGCAATTTTTCCATTAATTCCCAATTTAATTTTTCTAAAAACCCCTATAAATGAAAACGTATTTCACCAACAATAAAGTTTTTGGTTGATTTCATTACCAATATTATTTAAAACACTAGCTGAAATTTTTACTTATCTACCTCTATTAGTGTTTGAGATATCACGTTAATGGTGGAGAATTTTTATGAAAATGAAAGTTAAGAGAAAATTGAAGTGAAAGACAAAATTTAGCCGAAAACATATATGACCCTGCATAATAGGTCAGATATTCTTTTCCTATATAATATAAACTGTTTGGGGAAGAGGAAAGTTTGAATTACAAGAAATAACAATAAAAAAATAATTCGCCAATGTTGTCGATAACCATTGTTTTTAACGTAGTCGGATACCTTAAAAATCTACGTTTATGGATGAAAACACAATTCCCTTAAAATTAAGGTATCCGACTACGTTGAAAACATTGCTATTCGACCACATTGGCGATGTTTTTAAAAAAGTATTATTTCTTGTCATTCAGACTTTTCTCTTTCCAAAACAGTTTGTTTCTTCTTAGAAAAGGAAGGTCTAGCCTATTATTCAGAGGAATTTTAAGCAAAATTTATTTTTCAGCTAAAATTTGTCTTTTACTTCCATTTTAATTTTCATAAAAATTATCCGCCATTAAAATGTTATACCAAAAATTAAGACAGGTATTGACATAAAAATTTCAGTCTGGGTTTTAAATAATGTAGGCAATGAAATGAACCAAAAGTTTTATTGTTGGTGAAGTACTTTTTCTGTTTTAGATGTTTTTAGAAAAACTAAGTTGCGAATTTATGGAAAAAATGCATATATACGTATATTTTTACCCGTCACTTCTTTGCATCTCAAAATATTTCTTAGATTTTGGTTCATTTCATTCATCATTATATTCTATAACTTGTGTACAAAGAAAAATGGGATTGCTGCATTACAATTTTGTGTAGAATGTTAACCGTTTTGGTTAAATTTCACTAAAATTGACCACAAATTTTCCTATTTCTCAAAATATATTATATTCTCAAATTATGTTTTTGTATTTATAGTGTTTATAATTGATAATACATCTGAAAATCAAAAAATATTGTTTTAAAAAATCAAATTTTTCAAAAATTTTCCTTCGAACGTAGTCGGTTACCTTAAGTTTTTCGTACCATATGGATTACTGGAATCTATAAAGAGATTTGATTCAAATAAATGCATGCATTAGTACTTTAAATACACTTGAGATGATAATCTTGATGAAATTGTTTGATAAGGTGCATAGTTATTTCGTCTGGCATTTCTCCATATCGTCAATTTTGTTTTCAACTGCCTGTTGATAATAGTAAATACATTGTAATCCTCCCAAAAAAGCATATATTTTTTGAATAAATGATTGATAACATATTTCAGTTCCATTGTTAATCTTTCAGTTTAAGGATGTTAATAAGGGAAAGGCTTCAAATTGTTAACCGCTGTTGTCCAGAAATTGATCATAAAACTGAAAAATCAGCTGTAATCTCATTCAGTAAATGTTGCCGGTAGTAGTTTGTAATTTCTTCTGAGATTTAGACATTAGGGTTAGTTACAATGTAGTTTCCCTTACAAAAATATTATTTTTCAGTTATAAGTCAGTTTCAGCTCCCCTTACAAAATATTACAATTCAGTTACAGTCTCCTTTATAAAAATTTTATGATTCCAGTTCCAATTCAGTTTCAGCTTTCTTTACAAAAATATTATGATTCAATTCCAATTTCAGTTTTCCTTACAAAAATATTATGATTCAGTTTCTTTACAAAAATAAATCTTTTGAGGTGAAGCTTTGAAAGCGAAGGGAAAAATCAATTTCATCTGTCCATTTTTGGATCCATCAATCGGAATTCCATTAAGGTAAGCCTTGGCTTGGTATTAAAAATACTGAATAACCTTTCCATACTGGAATTAATCTTTTTTATTCCAGGATATTTCTAGAATTTGCGATCTAACCCATTTCTGTTTCAAATTGAGATAAATGTTACCAATCGTAGTATTCTCAGGGAAGAAAGATTCATAGAATCCACATGCTAATGATTTACATAGAACAATTAACATCTAATAAGTCCACATGGGAATCTATTGTCAAAAATAATTAATCATATGACGAATAATTGTGATTATGACTATTATTTGAATCTTAATTCGTGAAAAAGTATCGTTTCTTGGTAAACCAAGGGGAGTGTTTGTCTCAAACATTTCACAAAGAATTTATAATGGTTGTAATATTATCCTCGCAAGATTTTGAAAATTAGGCAGCAATTTATTAAGCAATTTATGCCTTAGGTTAAAAAAATGGAATTTTTGCATGAAATTTCTATATGTTAGGTAAAAAAAAATGTTATAATAACTTTTATGTGAAGGGTGTTCCAAAAATGGAACATTAGGCATAAATGGCTTAATAGAGTTTAGATTTTTTTTTTCAAAATCCTAAGTCAAGAGTGCAAGAGTTATGCACCTTTTAGCATATTAAAATTAATTCATTATACATTTCTGACACTTTTTCTTTGACGAAATTAAACTAAAATTTGACTCGAATCTATAATTGTATTCATAAAATGACATATCAGATTTCATTTAAGTTATTGCAATTTTCAATAATTACGTTTACACGCATAAGGAAATACAGAGTGATAAACGGTCATTTTTTGACAAATCTGGTTCAAAATTGGACGTGGATCTGCTAAATATTACATGCTAAACATATGTGTTAAATTTTATCAGACTAGCTTTTTAAATGTGGTGATTATTAAATTGTATAAAAATGTACAAATTTAATGTATAAACCATTTGTCAAATTTCCTTTATAGGAGTTTTTCAGTAATCTTGTTCTTACACAGACAGATAGCGGTAGTAACAATAAGAAGTTTTTTGGACTTAAAGAAGTCTAAAATCAGTAGATTTCTCAAAATCTCTAATTTGATTTATTTAATGTCAATTACAATATTTTTTGTATACTTAATAAACGTGAAAGTGTAGAAAATATGTTCTACAATTAGGCTAGAAAGAATTTCATGCTTATGCACTTTGCACATTAAAAGTTTCTAAATCCTGAAGAAATGGCATGCTCATATAACGTTCTTTGATAACAATTTGAATGTATCTTCCTCATACCCAATAGAATATTTAATATAATCGTTACAAATATTAGAATAAAGTAACTTTAAAACCAATTAGTTTCTTGAATAATATAAATTATTATTGTTACATGATTTTACTAAAAAATGAGTATCTGCAATGATACTATGAATATATCTTCCTCACTCACTATTCAATACTAATCTATACTTATAATAAAGCTCAGTGTTTGTGTGTGTGTGTGTTTGCGCTCTACAAGTCAGACGGTTGGACCTACAGCTACCAAATTTGGTACATGAATACCTTGAAGGTCGAGAATGTGCACCTCGGAGCCCTTTTTTCGAATTTTTAATTAGAATTTGAATTAATTAAAAATTAAGCGAAATTTCGACGTTTTTCCGAAATATGATTTCCGAAACTTCCGAAAATATGATCGCACAAACATGATTTTTACATCAATTTAAAGATTAAAAAATTAGCTTTCTAATGGTATCAGTGTTTTAATGTATAGTTTACGCATCTATTTTTAACGAATTTTTAAAGAAATAGTTTTACCATGTTTTTTTGAGCACGTGGCTGGATAAAATAAAAGAAAACAATGCCGGAAGTTCAAATAAAAAAAACATCTATCATCGTAAATCAAGTCTAAAGAGATGCAACTTTTAGCACGTGATTGGATAAAATAAAAGAAACATAAAATGTGATATTTTATAAAAAAAAAAAAAAATAAATGCAAAGCAAAGGTTTCTATAATTGTTTGCAATATCTATATCATTAACTCAAAAAATCTTCTTTATTTACGGTAAACCTGATTGAATTTAGACAGGATATGCATTGAAATTCTGACTTCATGACATATTTCTATAATCGTTTGCAATATCTGTATCATTAATTCAATATTTTTTTTCCTTTTTCGCTTTCTTTAAAAAAACATATTTAATATCACAGAAAAAAAAACATTTTTAATTTCAGGTCAATCAATGCCCGGAATTATTTCAAGGCTAATGAATATGTGACTTAATTGAAAACTTTAGAACGCATTACTTATGGTGAACCAGCTGGTCGCCAAACGCGGCTAGTATCTAATATAATCGATGCAAGAGTTAGATAACGTAAAAACAGCTTAATAAGAAAAATTAAATTTTTACATGATTTTATTAGAAAAAGGGGGATCTGACTAATATTTTTAGTATGTATGAATCGCTGCACCAATCATCCTGTTGTAATAAACTGTGAATTCCTGTACTAATGACATCTTTCCATGCACTTACTCATATTTCGTCAAGTTGATTGTGACCTACTTGCGTTAATCATCGCATGATAGCATCTTTATCTAAAATACATGTACAAATAGAAATAAGCTATATTTACAAATCCATAGGTTCTTTGACTCGATAATGTATATGACGACGGCCAATCAAATAATGAGTAATGTCAATCAAATACGATTATTTCCATACAACAATTTATATAACCTAGATATTTTTATTCTCTTCTTCTTGACACGTTAATAACACACTGCCATTTTTGATTTGTTGCCAATGTATCATAACTTCTATTGCTAGAATTTAGTCAATGTAGAAAACGTTTTTCTTTAATTTTTTTTAGGTTTAACAGGAATTTTTTTAATGATATTCGCTCTGATAAGGTAATTAATCTTTCTTCGAATTAGATGCCAGTTTGTGGTATTCCTTATCACGTGTATTATTTCGTTCAGAAATATTTTTGCTGTAATTTTTTTTTGCTAACTGCTCAAAATTTTGAGATTTCTTGCACTGCAGTATATATATTTGTTAGAACTATTAAATCAGAGAGTGATTGTTAATGGAAATTCTACAATTTTTCAGGCTTGTTAGATCTAAATTATGTAACACGAATGCTGTGTAAATTAATGATTTTTTGTACATGGAAATATTTTTTTTATTTGTAAAACCTGCCTTAGAAACATATAATATTTAAATAAGGATTTAAATTTTTAAATGAAATATGCGAATGATACTGAGAATTACTTTAATATTTTTACGAATTCCTTTTCTCATAGAAGAATATTGCATGCGAATACACAAAATTCTAAAAGAGTGTATTTAATATACAATGTGGTTATAATTAATGTCCCACTTTAAAATGGTCGTAAAAGAAAAGCAATTGAATCAAATGTTATCAAACCTGGTAATAGTTTAAAGTAGGTCATGGGAATTTTTTTCCACACACACAAAGTTTAAACACTTACCACCAGGGAAGAAATGACGCTGTATGCAATACTGTTAAACAAAATAGATACCAGTTTGTAGTAATAGTACCAAAATAGATAAAGAGGATACCAGTTTGAAATGTTAATCATTTCTGAAGCATATTACAAGCATGTTCAATGTGGCTTCTACCATTTTCTGAAAGCAAGACAAATTACTTTACTGTATACCAGCGGGTGACCGAGCTCCGCTCGGAGAAAACAGGTATCGAAGCTAACTCGAAGATTTAAATTTTCAATTGTGATTTATCAAAACAATACATGCCATAAGAAAATTTGTGAAACCATTGGTGAAAAGATAACCGGTTAAAGTGCACCATTGTAAACTATTCTAAACAAAGTTAGAATTTGGAAAGGGAACTATTCTATACAAAGGTAAAGTAAAGGTAAAGATTGAAGTGTGTTGAAGTTCAATATTTTTGACAAATTTATTTAGAAAAACCAAACATATATACATACATAAGAAACATATTATAAACCTATAACAGCATAAACATAAAACTTTATTAGTTCGCCATATTGGCTATAGATGGCAGCACGTTACCGCTTGAAAATTTAAGTAGCCATTATGGCGAACTAATAAAGTTTGGAAATATCCTATATGTAACTCCGAACTGCTCGACCGTAGCGCTTCAAAACCGGCGCCAATCGATTCCTCGTGGCCAAAAACCCCAGACCCCCAAGTTTACCGGAGTTTATTAATTCTGGGGCGATTTTCGACTTGGCAACCATTCCTCGTATTATAGTATTAGATTTAATAGTAGCATATCCCTCGGCGTAATTCTCTTACTGAACGATATCTTTGACGCTGTTCAGTGCTATCGCACTCATTCATAACAGCATTTAACGAGATAAGATGGTTAGAGACATTCACGATTCGTAACAGTGAGAACTCTGATAAACAGACTCAATTTCATCTCGAAAACCAAATGATGTGTAACGCGCATCTGCATAAATAATTTGCTTCTTCCTACTTTAGGCCAATTACAAGAAATTGCGGACATAATCCTACAAATAGTTCCATTTCAGAAACGGTTAAACTCATTTTAAACCGATGTCTTTACATCTTATTTTGTTTAACAATATTACATACAGCGCCATTCTCCCCTTGGTAGTGTGTTTTAAATTTGTGTGTGTGTGTGTGTGTGTGTGTGTGTGTGTGTGTGTGTGTGTGTGTGTGTGTGTGTGTGTTCCATGACCTATTTCAAACTATCACCAAGTTTGATAATATTTTGTTCTCCTTTTATGACTATTTAAGTGATTAATTTACTATTAAAGTGGAACTTTAATTATAACCACCCTGATATCACCAAAAGCTTATATCTTCCTCCCGTTTTCCTTATAATCCATTTTCCTTCTTCTACCTGTGCCAACAGGAGCTATTTCATATAGTTAGCCATGTACTAAGACTGATATAAAAAAAATTATGGAAATCGTTACAATTTACCTTTGCCCTTTGTTTTTATACTAATGTTTTTATTTTGGATCATTTGTCTATGGTGTTCAAATTATCATTTCTAAACCAATTTTTCATTTCAGTTTTGTATATATTGCACTTCATTCAATGAATTTGTTTATTCCCCCTTTATATATGTACATTCCTTGTACATGTAAAGTTGTTCCAAACCTCTCTATATAAGTATTAATATATACTCTCTCTGTCCCAAATTAGTTGCTACATTTGAATACTTTTGTACTGATTATTGATACTGAGGATTTATGATTTTGTTTGAGCATTTTTCAGAGATTTCAGGGTGCTGTGCTATCAATCAACAACATTTACTTACCAAGCATTCGCTGCTTAAATCAGTACCAAGTTAGTTAAAAAAATCCAAGTTTTGAGCACTCTTAAGAAACGCCCCATTTTGTAATGACTCTTCCCACAAAAACTATATTCTACAATAGCTAATGAATCGTGAATTCATTAGGAAGAAAATTATCTGTCTTGCAAAACGGTGGTAGAATCCTCACAAAATGAGGCGTGCCTTAGGAAAGTGCAAACCCTGTAAATTTGCTTCGAAAAATTTGTCTCAAAATAAGTGCTACATTTGTGGAAAGTAAAAAATGAGATTGAAAATACCAAGTTGTGATAATTTTAATTGCAAATTAAACAATTTTAATTGATATTTAAGGAATTTCTTGCACATAATATAGCTTCGGGTTTACATGCCAGGTTTCGCGGAAGAAGATTTTGACGACGAAGTTTTTCCTTATTGAAATGGGTTATTTTGTACGAGTTGCCTCCGCCTGACATCATACTATTTTCCATACATGTTTGTAAAGTTAAAAATACATTGTTAAGCTTTTGTACTTTTATATTTTGGAAAGCGATTTCAACAGCATCAATTAAGTTGTCAATATTCTTTGTGGACATCTGATGTTGCAATGACTGTATTGCGTTAAAAAACCCGAGATCAAGTACATTGAAATCCGGACTATTTGGAGGTTGACATTGTAGTTGCAAATTCCATCCATCTTTTGAACATTCTTCTGTGATACTGGGATCATCCACTGCCAAATGAGGCTTGGCATTGTCCTGTTGTATGTATATAGGACTCAAATTTTCACTACTTGGAAATTTTTCACGTATAGCCGGCAGAACGTTTTCTATAATCATTTTTCGGGTTTCTTCTTTATTAACAATTTCTACAACTTTTGTCACAGCAGTTCCTTTTGGACGATTTTTTGAGTTTCTTTTTGCATTTCCTGAATAAAAAAAAGGCCATATTCCAATTTTTCCGTCAAACATTTCATTTCTATTCGAGTCCCATCTTGGTCTTGCCACCGCTGCCATAAACATTACTTTGGTAATAAACTTTTTGCTTTTGCAATGCCTCAAAGGTTCAGGTTCATCCAGGGTGATGTAAAAGGAATTACTGGTTTTCGTAATATAAAACCATTTTTCATCTATATGAACCCGATCCAACATTTCCGAAAAGCATCCATTAGTTTTAACATGCTGTCAGCAAAATCGAATTCTGTCTAGCTTATTTTTTGTCTGTCAGACTTTGCTTAATGGTGGATGAAATACGCTTCAAAACTTTTCCCTCCTTTAGAATCCTGTGTAATGTTGATTTGGGAATACTAACAGCACACGATAAACTCCGCAGTGATTGTCTTCGTTTTAATGGGACATCTTTGATTTTGCCCAATTGCTGAGAAAAATCTTTTTTTTTCCTTCCGCATTTACCAATTTTTTGTGAACTTACATTGTACATTTCATCTCCATTTATTTTTGGTGTCTTTGCCTGCTTCCACAAACGGGATACTATACTACGATGAACATTAAATTTAATCGCTGCAGCATTTATAGCACCATGGCTTAGTTTGTCATTTTTCAAATGTTGCAGTAAAAATTGAAATACAGCGTTACGCTTCTTATCATTCATTTCCTGCTTTAGGGTATTTTCTAAATTACTATTCATAATTTACAATTATCGTCGCATTCTCCTCTTTCATATAATTTTACATTCGAGTTAACATTTATTCTAACATCTAGTATACCGTCTTATATTCATTACAGTATTATAATTTTACTGTTAGCTATTTACTAAACTGCATCAGAAGTAATTTATGACTCCACCTACTTGAAATGTAGCAACTAATCTGGGACAAAATTTACAACTTAAATGTAGCAACTAATTTGGGACGGAGGGAGTATCATGCATCAGATTTCGTTTCGAACTGGATGGAAATCTATGAAATATCGTCTTATTCCAAACGGAGGAGGTTGCACCTGTATCAGACATTATATTCTGATACAGGTGCAATTCCAATCTGCGGTAGTGGTCTTCCCAAAATTTTCTCGTACACTTACCAACAAATATGTATGTGTATTATAAACGCGTACCTTCGTCAAACAATAATTGCGAAAAAACTTATTAGCTTACAAAATTTACTGGGGGGTTATTGGGGGGAAGTGGGCAATTAATTACATGAATGCAGTAATTGTTCATGCACCCATAATACCAAAATTTGGCACAGAATTACAATTGTAGTCAATAAAACTCCTAGAAAAGTTTAAGTCATTGCGCTTTTAAGCTGCCACATTTATACACAAAGGGAGTTCAAATGAAAAGGCGCGAAACGTCACAACAACGAAACAGTTAACATTGTGGTGACATCTTAATAAGCCAGTAACTGCCATTAAACATTGGTGGCCACTTTTGTATAGTGGATAAGTTACTGGACTTCAAACCCAAACATCGCAGGTTCGATCCTTGGCAGAATTCAACCTACATATTGGCACAATTCCACCTAGGCCAAAGCATATTTCCCTACGCCGCTATGGAAGAGCGTAGAGAGACATCTAGGGATGTGAGTCTCCGGTATAAATCGGAGCATGCGCAGGAGAGGCAGTTCAATTGATATGGTAGTGCATATGAAAACAGGGTGGCATTCACATTGTAAAATTCGACAATTGAGAAGCAGTGTGGTGTTATCTGTGTTCCATCAAGAACAAAAGACCGGGGCTACTCACGGAGGGTGTGGTTCTACTTCATGATAACGCACGTCCATACATCTCCAGAGTCCCACACGGGGAACACCGGACATATCACCCTGCGGTTTTCATGAATTTCATCCCCTGAAAAAAATTAGAAATTTAACTCTGATCGCAACTCGAACAGTGAACTTAAGGAAGCTGTAAAGAACTGGGTCTCATCACAGCCACAGGAACTCTGGGAACAAGGAATCATTCGGCTCGTTAATCAATGAGATTTTTGAGCTATGATGGAATAAAGTTTTAATAAAGTTTTCATTTATTCCCACACTGTCGTTTCGCTCCTTTTCATTGGAACGACACTTGTTATATGTAAAGATGCCGATCAATAGAATATCAACCCTTTACGGTTATGATTATAAATTTTGCAAATATCTAAATTTTAAATAACAAATATGTCTACTAAATTTCATCCACTTAGCTTTCTTCGTTTTGTAGTGTTAACTTATATAGGACAATCGGACGGCCATAGTTCTGTTGAATAAATTTTTGTTCCAAATTTTATATAAAGTTTTTAAAAAATGATATTAAGACGATGTGCCCAGACTTCATTCTTGTAACTTAGAGAACCTGACAGGAATAATTCCGCAAATGTATTTTTCAAACTTAGAGAGGTCTAAAAACGGAAATTCGAAAAAACATAGAATTCAAAATTTTGTGACTATTATAATATTTCTCATTGGCACTTCAAGAAAATAAAAATGCAATTTTAAAGGTAATTGATCATAGTCCTATTTCGATATCAACCGCCTCGAAATAGGACTATGTTATCCTATTCGAGTCAAATGTTATCTAACGTTACTCATATGTTATCTAACACACACAATAAGATTTTACATAAAGGTGAATGAGTAGAGGAGTAATAATAAGAAGCACCAAGATGATTCCGTTTGTCTGTTACTTGCTTACCGAAATTGCCAATGTATCTGAATAGTGTGGCTTGCACCAATAACATTTTCTGATCAATAACCAATTTCAGGCAGAGCATCTGGCCGGAACCGCTAAGTTTCATTATCAACAACACAATAGCTGAAGGGAAAAAATGTATCAATACCATGTTTCCCATCTCGTCTGCTCCAATTTTTTTTCCTTTCTTTTTTTTTTTTTTTGTGTATGTGTATTGCCGTATAAAAATGTGACGTATATTTCGGGTTTGACGAAGATCTTCCTTTTGTGTTTGCTACCGAAAACGGTTTCGACTGACATCCATAAAAATTCTATTAAAGTATCCTAAATTAGTTTTACTGTTGATAATTTTTTTTAGCTTCCTATTATTTATCTATCTAAAAGCGAATTGCTGCATTCGGAATCGTTGAACACAAAAACATTGTTAAGTGACTATGTTAAAACGATTTTTTTTTTCTTTTCAATATTCGGATTTTTTTCCCATTAAATAACGTTAATATTAGAACAAGTGTCTTTACAAAAATGTTAGGATTTTGTTTATAAATCTATTTTTGGGTAGTTGTACTCATTTTTATATTTGTAGTTCTATTTTACAATCTTTAAAATCAAATACTAATCTTTGATAGAAATTTCTTATTTTGCAGTCGTTATTTCAATTGATTAAAGTACCGGATTAAAAGTTTTGTCTGTACAATGAAATTAATTTGAATTTTAACGAACCAATTAAAATTGGTGTTCCAAATTATATATTAAATTAATTTTTTAAAGGTGGTTTTGATTTTTAAGATAATGATTGAATTATGAGTTTCAAGAAATTAATAATTGGTTGAATAAATTAATGTTTGACGTAATAATATTTTGGGAAGAGATTGCCCTTAAACAAACGCCAAATATCAGCTTAATATTTTATTGATTAATATATTATTTATTAATTAACTTTTGGATTTCAACAAGTTAAATGTTTTTTACCAGTATATTTGTAAAAGGCACTACCCTTTTCGTTATGACAAATATTATTGTATGACAATTATTATATTCAATGAAAATTATTACATTTATGTAATAATTTTTAATTATTATAGTTATAATTAATTATTTATTATATTTATATAATATATATGTTTATAAAAACTTAGATGCGTACTTTCCAAAGAGGTTGAAACATTTGACTAATTAAAAAGATAATTGTCTTGTCTGGAAGAATACAAGTCATGGATTTCATCAATACCATACAAGAATGGTAATTTAATTTTACAGAAGACATGCTAGCAAATATTCTTCTTTATTTATAGTATTTGTTTATATTTGCCTAGCTACTGTATGCAGATATAAACAAGTGTATTTTTTATATTTTCGTAGTACAATTTCATAGCATAAATAAATGTTTTTTGTTTATATTTTTAATTATACTATAGCTAATATATCTGTTTATATTTTTATAGCTACTGTTTTTCCCATATATTTTTCTTGCAATCTACTTCACATACTTTCAAACAATTCCCAACTCTCTTGCACTTCTTAAGATATCAGGCCACATTAAAAACAGGAATTTGGATTAAAATTCGCATTTTTTATTTAATTTTAGAAGTTTTAAAAAATAAGTACATTTCTGTTTCCACTATTAACTTTATTTTGTCTCTATGCCAATTATAAGACAAGTTATAGCAAAATATTTATGCGTAAGTGATTTATAACATTTTAAAACTTTAAATACTTTTTTTGAAGAATGAGTTTTTTTTTTGTTCTGTACGATTTTCTTTATTCTAAAAAACAATTGAGATATCTTAACGAGCATTTATCATAAATTTCATTATGATATTATGCAGAATGTATTGAAATTGGAGTTGATGTTGAATGCTTTATGAATAGATTTATAAATTAATATAAATATTGTTGAAAAAATTTTAAAATTTCATGGACAATTTCTCATATTTCACTCAAAAACTCTATTTTTAATTAGATAATTTTTACGATTTAAGATATTCTATGCATGAAATGTTGCTAACAAAAAATGTTTTTAAAAAACTTTTTTATCTAAAACAATATTAGTTTTTGTAAATAAATGTTAACATTTACATTAAAATAAGCTTTTTCTTCAAACGTTGCATAAAAGGGAAATTCTTTAAATATATATGTATCATTTTATTCTTATGCTATAAAAAAATCATATTATTATTATTATTTGAAAAATTGACTCCAAATCTAGTTGGATATCTTTTATTTGTAAGTTATTGTCTCAGATCTAGTTTTAATTGTTTTTATAAAATAAAATTCAAAATATGCAAATAATATCGGAATCTACACATATTAAGAAAATTTGAAAAATTTTCATAAAAATTGCGCGAAACTTAGTTATGTAATCTTTCTGTGAAATGTAATTTCAAACCACTTTAATATATTTATTTGGCATTTTGTTATTAACATATTAAATTCATTCCGTAAAGAATGCATTAAAACATACTTTATTTAAATATTCCGAAACCTAATTGCAAACAGATTTGCGTTAATTATTTTCGTTTATAAATATCGTTTGTGTATTTGCTGTTGCCAAGTGATGCAATTTCTAAAATTAATTTACTCTAACGTGCGAGCTTCGAATAAATATGAGGCTTTTGGCCAGCACGTTTCTTTTCAGACGGCGTTCAAAGAACTCCGATTTCAAAAGAACACGCTTGGTGAATATTATTCTACTTATTTAAGAATTCTTACTTTTCGTGAGTATTGTCCCTGTAAAATGGACGATAAATAACTTAAAGTACGTCTGACTCCAGCGTGTTGTATCATATATAAAATAGAATTGAATGGATTTAAAAGGTGTTAGAAAATTGATGTTCTCTTTTTCCTACAAAAAGATTGCTTTAGTAATTATTTTCCAAACAATAGAACAATATGTATGTGTATTATGAATACGCTATAAAAATAAATGTGTATTAGTAATACAAAAGTACAATTTTGATCGATCTTGATGAGTTTTGGCACGCGTAATCTTAGGGATAATTTGAAAGTAATTATAATTTTTCAAATTCCAAAAGTAAATTAATAGTTGAAATTACTTTAACCTTTTTTTGTTTTTCATCCATGTCTTTAGAAGAAGGTTTCAATATTTAATATTCTCTTAAGTCACCTGTTAATTTGTGGGTATTAAATTAGACTGAAGGTATCACCCGGCATCTCTTTATTTTTCTAAAAATATAATTTTAAATAAGTGCTGCCAATTGAGCAATTAAAATATTAATGAAATCTCGTTCCCAAAAATTCAAAAGTTACCTTTTTAATGATTCTGATTTCATTTATGTACAAAATTTTAAATGTTTTAATATCTTTAAAATTTATTTTGATTTTTGTGATTAAATTCAAACTAGCATCGTTATTTCACCGAATAATTCAATCGAGTGCTTCCAGCCATGTTAAAATTAAAATAAAATAATTGAATAATTTGGATTTTTAGTTCACAATATGAGTTCTATTTTACAATTTTATTTTATAATGATTTTTTTTTCAAACCCAATAATTTGCAGTTTACTGATCCCAATAAATTCAAAATTTTCAGCCTTATTGAATAATAAGGGGAAATTTAAAATATTGGATTGCATATTAATAATTGTATAGTTTGGGTATCTAATAATATGGGTAAACAAGTTTGTCGCCAAAAGTTCTAGTGTATTAATATTTTTTATGGAAATTTATTAAATGTTACATATTTCAGGGACCAAATTTTTTAAATCGAGTATCGTAATATGTACAATATTTTTTAAGAAAACTATTTTGCTACATAATGTAAATATTAAATATATTTCATGTTAAAACAAAATATTCCAGAAACACAACATTCCTTTCAGTTATATCTTTGAAGAATAGGAAAAAAAAAATGTTTTAAACATTAGACAGAATAATTTTTCAATGAATATATTTTCTTGAAAATTATCTAATATTTTTTAATTGAGAAAAATAAATTGCAAATTCACAATTCATTTTATTTCGTGTAACACATTAAAACCAAATATACCAAATACTATACTGAAATTGTGCTATGTAGTGTAAATATAAAAATATTTAATTTAAGTACAGTATTAAGAATAAAATATCCTTTAACCACGTTTTTGAAGAATGAAAAAATAGGCTTAAATTCCCAATGCAGTTTTTCTCCCAGTTTCATTTGTTAATTACTCAAATTTCGTTCATAAGATCTGAGAGTATTGCAGTAACAAGACAGCATCTATGATTTGACACCGGAAGGATCCGGGTTCGATACCTGATTGTCATGATAAATAGCCCTGTAAATCCGCTAACCGTAGTCGTTTTTTCATACAGCATCACACCATCGGAAAACATTTGATTCCAACGAATTTAGAGTACACTTCTAATCTAGATGCCAAACAGAATTCGTTAATTTCCGTATTTTATTTTATATTGATTTTATCTAATTGGTTAGATATGAGGCAATCTAGCAAAAAGATACGTGTCATTATTTTTTCTGAATGTTATAAACGATAACTTTAAATAAAATAACTTTAAAAAATGAGATAATTTTATCTGTTTAGAGTCGCATGCAGCTACATTTTTTTTAAAACAAACTGAGAAAGACATGGAAAAATAAATTCTTTAAAAAGAATGATATTAGCAATAGTACCGAAAATTGCATTTAGGAAATACTAGCCGCCTTTGGCGACCAGCTGGTTCGCCATGAGTAATGCGTTCTAAAATTTTCAATTAAATCACATATTCATTAGCCAAAATTTAAGAAATAGTTAAAGTTAAAAAATTCAGTTATTAGTAGTTAAAGAGTCGGTAACTTTTTTCGGAAAAACTTTTTGAGTTTAATGCTCTAACAATTAATCGATTATGCTTCCAAAATATTAAAAATGTTTTAAAAATTTTGAAATCAAATCCTTCAAAAGTTTGAAAATCTGTCAGTCTGTGTTTTCAAGAGTATGTAGACGCAGTAAGTCCAAAACACAAAGTGACGATAAACATAATTAGATATGCGATTTTGTAATTGCAATGATGTTTCTGGGCCAAATTTTTGTTTCAATCCGTCAGGGGAAAAATACATTTAAAATCCTCATTTGGTTTACTCATACTTTTGCACTAATCGCGTATCAGCAATTTATCGCTAAGGCAACACAATAATAGACTTTTTCGAGACTAATTTCGGCCAATACAATTGGTTAATAATATTCAAGATTGTAGAATGCTATTGGTGAATATGCGTGAAAGTTTGGGGAGACCACTCTGTTGTTTTTTCTGATAGCACTTGTCACAGGCAAGCCCGCTTGATTAAGACAGTGGATTTAAGTCGAAGTGTTTACGTCTTTTATTTTTCAGTAGCGCCATCTAGGGCCAAGACTACGATTTAGCTACTAACGCATTACATGCTCTTGCACAACCACTTTTTACAGGAGGGAGGGTATTCGAACCCATGACTCCCATATCACGGAGAAGGGGCACTACCCCTATGTTAGGACACTGACTTGTAGGTTTCTTAAGAAATATTCTTAATCTATACTTATAATAAAGCTCAGTGTGTGTGTGTGTGTGTGTGTGTGTGTGTGTGTGTGTGTGTGTGTGTGTGTGTGTGTGTGTGTGTGTGTGTGTGTGTGTGTGTGTTGGCGCTCTACAGGATAGACCGTTGAACCTACCACTACCAAATTTGGTACATGCGTACCTTGGAGGTCGGGAATGTGCACCTCGGAGCCCTTTTTTCGAATTTTTAATTAGAATTTGAATTAATTAAAATTTAAGCGAAATTTCGACGTTTTTCCGCTATAACTAACGAAAATATTATTGCACAAAAATGATTTTTATATCAATTTAAAGATAAAAAATTAGCTTTCTAACGGTATCAGTTTTTTTAAATTTATAACGTAAGCTTCTATTTTTAACGAATTTTTAAAGAAATATTTTAACCATGTTTTTAGCACGTGACTGGATAAAATAAAAGAAATATAAAATGTGATATTTTCTAAAAAAATAAATGCAAAGCAACGGATTCTATGATCGTTTGCAATATTTAAATCATTAATTCAATAAATTATCGTTATTTATACAGGATATGCATTCAAATTCCTTTCCAATGGCCAATTTGTAAAATATTATTAATAGGGATAAATATTGTTTAATACTAATAATTTGATCTAAATGAAGTAAATAATTACATTTTATATAGCTTGAGTCAAACAATGTAATTATGAATGATGAGTTTTAGATTTCTTCATACTTTGCTCTGTGAGCCATATTTTACAAAATATTTTTATTAATATTTTAAATGAAAGTTGCTACATCAATCAGTCTTATAAATGAATCATTAAAACTGACTGATTTATAAAATTAAAGAACATTATTAGGAAAACGCGTTCTTTTAAAACTTTCAGTCCATCATCTTAAAGAAAATATTCATTTCAGGCCGATCAATGCCCGGAATTACTTCAAGGCTAATGAATATGTGATTTAATTGAAAATTTTAGAATCCATTACTCATGGTGAACCAGCTGGTTGCGAAAGTCGGCTAGAATATAGTAAACCAATTATTTGTTTCTTATTAAATACATTGTTTGTATTTATATGTCATTTTAACACTATCCTAATTCATCCATAACTAATATAATAATAAAATACTCTTTTATATTTATTTATATGACATAAAGATCGTAAATCTTCTGTTATATGTCATTTCACGTGTTCAAAAAACATTGACATTTCCGAAGAATTGGAATACCAATATCTATAACTTAGAAATTATTCACTTTAGGCGAATTAATAGAAGATAAATTATCTGATGCTTCTTTGGCACATGTGTGTTTTTATAGTTTACTCTTTGGCTGCCGGAGTCCTGGCATAGATGTAGCACGTCTTCCCCGTGATCTGGGAGTCCCGGTTCGTGCATGGCTGTTTTCCATTTGTTATATCAGTTAGAATTGTGAATGTTGCCCCCTGTAAAAAGGGGTTGTGCAAGCGAATAAGATGCGTGAGTAACCAAGACACACTCTTGACCCTAGAGACACCCTCAATTTAAATTCGTAGACTTCGACAGAGGACTTGTCTAAACGTCAAGTGCCATTAGAAACAACAGCAACTCTTTGGCGTCACCATTTACTTTTCTCAGTATAGCCAAATATGCCAGCTGTGAAAAAAATAATCGACAACAACAGTTTCTTTTGGAGAATGAAAAGAAGTTATTTAACGAATTAAAACAAACATATTTTATCTGGTAGCGCTTTTAAGGATTTTTTAATTTAAGAATTGGCTCTATTTTTCTTTAAGGGCGCAATGGACACCATTTAAAAAACTTCAAACTCCCTTCTTTCGACAAGTAAACATTCAATAAGCTTTATTCGATTCAATATTCCGTTTACACCCTTAGACAATCGATACATTAAAGAAACGATTCAGCAGTTTTTTGGGTAAGCCCTCTTTGTATGTACATAAAACATAAAATGTTAGAAATAAAGACTTTATTTTCAAGCTAAGCAATAAAAGAATATAAAATCTTCGTTTTAAAATAAATCTTAATTTTTAAATTCAGTCATATTTTTCGGTTCTGTTTATTTCATAGTAATATGTTTTCATTATCTTTAAATGCTTTAAAATTATTATTACAAAATAGGTTTGCATTATTAAAATTACTTATTGAAATTTCGATTATACATGTTAAATTTATATGCCGATTTACAGCAGTCTCTTGGAAATGTATAAAATATGCTTTAATGTCTTTTTTATATTAGGTTGTTCGGAAAGTAATTTCGTTTTTTCCTGACAAAGGATTTAATTGCATTTTTTGCACCCAATTTCATACTTAAACCGCAAAATCATTTTATGTTTTAAGAGCTGATATAGCAAGGCTTGAGTGTGAAAAAGTGCAGCTGATTCTTCGCAGTAGTTTTTGGATGGTGCCCTTTTAAATATGGAGAGCAATAAACAGCATTTTCGTCATTTTTTTCTTTTTTGCTATAAAAGGTAAAAATGCTGTTCAAGCCAGAAATAAATTAGCCAGTATGTGTGGAGAAGATGTGTTAACAGTACATCAGTACCAGAACTGATTTGCAAAATTTTTCCTTCAAATGAGGAGGCCAAAAACCACCTCGATCAGTTTTTTTTTTACAGCAAAGACCAAAACTTTTATGAGCGTGTAATCATGTTACTACCAAAAATATGGCAAAAGATATTAGACCAGAATGGCAATTTTATAATTTAATAAATAATTTATTCATTAAACGAAAATTTCTTTTCATTTTGACAAAAAAATACGAAATGACTTTCCGAACAACCCAATAGATAAAGAGGCTGAAAACATCAAGCAGTAAATTAACGGTAAAAAAAATATCTAAAGATATTTTTTAACAACGAGACAAAGAGCGAGTTTCGTGTTTTCTTTGTCATGGCAAAAATATATCAAATATTTCACAGCTTATTTTTCGTCCCCCCCCCCAAATTTTTTATAAATATATTATAGAAAATTGAACCAATTTTTTGCTAACCATCAAACCAGTTTCGAACCCAAAAAAAAATGATAAGTATTGAGAAAAATTTTCTTCTTTAAGCTCATGAATGTTGACACATTTTGTAATTGAGAAAGATTTTCTTCTTTAAGCTCTTGTATATTGAAACATTTGTAATTGAGAAAGATGGTTATTTTAAATTCAAAAATTCGTTCTTAGCATGCCAGTTAAAACTGTTGTAGCAGATGCATTACTCTATCGCCTCTTTTGGATGATAGATGGCTATACCTGATTCATATGTGTTCCATAGTGCATTCGATTGTATAATAAAAATGAGACGATATGCTGTTTTGTTAAGAGGTTGCGGTGGTTCTAAGGTCTCGGCTCGTGAGCCGTAGGGTTTCAGGTTCGAGATCTGATTCCACCGAAGAACCATTGCGTAAACAGGTCTGGTGCAGGTTAACTCCGTCAAACCAAACATCCTCCTATTAGTGTAGTGAGGAGAGGAGTGTTAGCTCAGGTGCGGTCTTTGTTATCTGACCGTGATTCGAAATCATGAGGTCAGTCCCAAAATAACCCTACTGTTTACAACGGAGCGTTAATAAAACTAAACAAATCTGTTCTGTTAAGCTGCACCGGTGAATGTCGTGTTTTGTCTTTGTTTAATGTGAAATGTGAATATTAAAGAGAAATGTCTTCAATTCTTCACCGATCGAGGTCCCTAGAGTTCAACACCCTCATCCCTTCATTTAAAAGTTTAAATATATACATTATGCATTTAATGCTTCAATCTAATTAACAGGATAACTAGAGTAATTTTTTGGGGGATTTTAACAGATTTGCAATATGCTGTGAGAAATTTAGAACCTCAGATGAGTTTGTAAATGGGCCATCTTGCTCAAAGAGGGTAGCAATGTTGGGAGGTAAAAACATTCATCTCGCTATAACTTCCTTAATATAGGAGACAGGAAAATAAATACAATTAGACCAACTAGCGCCTTGGTAAGATGAGCAACTTTTTTGTATTTAAAGTTTTTAGATAAATGTAGTATCATGAATTCAGGAGCTGAAATGACTTTCATGTTTGTCTGAAATTAGATTCGTGAAATATGAACTGGATGAAAATGAATCTACTTTTGCTTTCCAGCTTGCCAAGAAGTATTAAAAAAATACTGAACAAAGCGATAGAAATCAATTACATTTTAGTTGTGTATTTACGTTATAGCACACAGTGAAACAATTCGTAAGATTCCCATTCCCTTCTTAAAGGAAGTTTTCTGCTCATCAGAATGATATCAGCTGTTCCGAGAAAGAAGAATTCTAGGAAAGAATGCTGTCGTGCGTCGTGAGCGGAAACTAGGCGATAGGAAAGCACTTGTGCGAAGTTCGCCTATCAGGGAAGTAGATAAGAAAGGTGTAAGAGGTGGTTGCGTTATTTGAGTATGCAATATGCCGATGCGTCGCGTGCAAACGAACCGAGCTCAGTGCAAATGAACAAACTTTGGATTTAGTTCAGGATTTTGTGTATATATTTTGGATGAAACGGTGAGTGTAGTTAATCTTCTTAATGTTTTCCTGAAAAACTGATTACTTATATTACTCAACCCTTTGCAATCGGAAAAATAATTTGATGCGTGATTAGTTACCTAATATAAGGGCGTGTTTATTGTTTCAAAAAATAAATGTATATAATGTTAAATAATGTAAATAATTTGTTTCTTGACAAACACATTATTTGCATTGTTTCACCATGTACACTCGGAAAGGTAATTCGATGCATAATTATTCACCTCCTACAAGGGCGTGTTTATTGATCTGAAAAATAAACGTATATAATTTTTTAAGCTGAATTATCCTTAAAAATTTATATCCTTTTATCATCTTGTAGATGATTTTTTTAACAATCGAAATTGAAAAATAAAATTTCAAAGTGATGCACAGTCTTGAATGGTGAGTAAGAAGCACCATCCGACAGCAAAGGGTTAAATTATTTTTTTAATATATTAAACTTATGCGTGAGCTTTTAGTTGGATTATTTATATTTATACACATTGAACTCATTTTAATTTTTAGTTTATGTAAAAGCAGAATGCAGAAATTTATTAGAAAGTTGTTTTTTATTATTAAAATTTAATGCAGAAATTTTTTTCTCAAATCCATGAAATAATCTCTTGTATTGATATTCAGATATAAACAAGTGTTACAAAAGAATTGCAACAAATCAACTCAAGCAAATACAGGACATTACATATATATACACATATTTTTATGCATGATTCAAATTCTGTCGTTTCAATATACTACCATACAAAAAATATTTCATGTTTTTTAATGTGTTAATTGTACTTTATTTTAATAATATAAGTTCCTGTTTACAATATTTGATCTGTAAGGTATGCGATTAAGTTCGAGATCGCTGTTTTAAAAAATGTTATATAATATTTTATATAGTTTTGTAATAGTTTATCCATTGTAATTTTTTTATAGTTTTGTATAAAATAGATTTTAAATAAGTGTATATAAATATATGTGCTAAATGTTTTAATATTTGAACAATTTATTGTTGGTGAAAAGATTCTAAAGTAAAAACTTTGCTGTTGAGAATGTTATCTAGTGATTGTTTAAATTCTTGTAGATAAGAAATGTGTTATCTAGTTCTTGAACTAAGATATTGGTTGTATTTCTATTCAGCCTTTAAATTATAGGTCTCGTCTAATTACTAACACGAAATATTGCATTTATTCCCTGTAATGAAGCATTTAAAAGAACGGCAAAAACTTTTTTAATTAACAGATTTTCTCAGTAATTTAGAAACTACTGAAAATATTGTGAAATTATTCTATCAAATTTGAACATGAAATAAATTGAACATGAAACAAATCTAAACATGCATTATTTTTTTAATTCATGAAATTTTTGGTAATTATATATGAACGAATTTAGAATATGAGGAAATACTATTTATGAATTCAAAAATAAGATATCAATAAATATATCAATAAAATATACGTAAATATAAAAATCAGTATAAATTTTTGAAGAATGAAGTTGTAAATTTCAATATTCAAACGGATTTTAAAAAAAACTATCAAGAAATTTAGAATATTAAATTTAAAAAATCCGATGCTTTACCAGAAATTTGTTTTTGAACGTAATCATCTGCCTTAATTCCGTATTGAAAATAAAAATCTTTATAAAAATTAATTTTAATAATTTATTTCAATTAAAAACTAAATTCGTTATATTTATAAATGAAACCTTTGATTAAAGATGAATAGTTTCAAAATATTTTATTTATATTATTTGTTTTATTTATATTTAACGCTCCTTTGATGTTCAAAAAAATTAATTAGATTCTTATAATATTTGAAAAACTAGAAATATGTAGCTGTATAATTTAATTTTTCCATAAAAGATAAATTTGCTGTTTTTCTTATTTTTCTAAAGATACTTCGTCCCTCTTTCTCATATCGAAATACATATATTATAATTATTATTATACTTTCTATTTTATATTATTATTATACTGTTTTTATTTTTATATTAAAAAAATATAAAGAAAGAAATTTTTTGAAATCGTTTAAAAATTCAAGCTCGAAATTTTGATATCTCAGTTTCAGATCTTGAAAATCAATATCACAGATCTTAAATTTTAATTTATTAACCTCTTCTACGTCCATAAAGCGTCTAGCGCATTCAAGTGAAACTTCTGAAGGACTGCCGTAGCTCGCTTAAAGCGGTTTTTTTTCCATTGAAAAAATTGTAAACGTTTAAAACGCTTTGTAAATGTTAACTTTTTTTAGTTTTTGTTTGTTCTAATGCGGCATAAAAAAAGGAAAATAAATTTTCGCGGGCAGGACTTATTAAAGGAGTTGATAATCCTTAGTTTTAAAATAATTTGCATTAGTGCCATTAAATTTATTGTTGTTGTGTCAGCATTACTACATAAAGAGCGTGCAGTAGCCTCTAAGGGTAAAGATTCCTGAGCAATTAAGGGCAGAAGTCTGACTTCTACTTAAATTATGTCACACACACACACACACATTCACTTGCCCAACCCCCACTGTAAAGTCAACCCTTAGTTTGAGTTTACAGGAGGACCATCTCACAGATAAAACACAGGATAAAGAACAATCATATTCGAATCAGGATTCGAATTCGGGATGCCCAGATCATAGAGAAGATGCGCTATCCGTAGGAAAGGATGCTGACTATATTAGAAATATAGAAATAAAATGTTTGTTATCGCCAAAAAAATTCAAATCCGTGGTTTTGATAAATCTCCATATTTAAGATCTGAGAAATTGATATTTCAAACCTAACACTTTAATTAAATAAAAGACTAAATCTTTTTTAATTTAAAATTAATTTGTATTAGTACCATTAAATATGTAGAAATAAATATTGTTTATTAAAATTTGATTTACTTTTGTTCACACCAGTGACTTGAAAGGCGTTAAAACAACGTCATATTATATATATCAGAATCATATTTAAGAAAACTTAGAATAAAATTTCATTGCCTATCTTTTCCTGCACTGTCTATCACACAATATATAAATAGAAGGAAAAAAAATTGAAATCAGTTTTATTTTTCAACCCACTTTTTCTTCACATTTAACAATACAGACCAGTGATATGAAGGTATAATTACTCTTGACCTGTCAAAAACGTAGAGTTTTCTATACAGTGAAAAAGAGCTCGTACTTCAAATTCTAAGCAGAATCTGAGCTGTTGAATGAAAAATCTGTGAATATGAACATTCTTTTTAGCTTGCCTTGTGAAATGTGACGAGAAGAGAAACATGACATTTTTCTCCAGAAAAATGAATCGCCTCGCATGTCCTCTCTTTTCAGAAGCTAATTTACTTTTTTTTTTCGTTGTTCTGCGAACAGTCGTTGCAGAATGTCTTCCGAGAAATAATGTTCTAAAAATAGATTTTTGGAAACATTTAGCTCCCTCCCTCTCAATGCTATCAAATGGCATTCCATGTAGGATTCTCGTCGGGTTTATTTCGAAAATAGAAAACAGTTCTTTAAAAAAGGAACAATATCTGCAAAATATCAGAATATTGAATGCATCAATAGGATTTCTCATTTGCTGCAATATTTTCATTCCGCCATTTAATTTATTTCAAGTTAGCAACGATGAAATTTATAATCGACTTTTAACGTATTTTTAGATGCTTTTAAGGTTTTGAAATTGTGTTTTCGTATATATATATATATATATATATATATATATATATATATATATATATATTACCCTTGCACTCAAAAAAATAATTTGATGTAAAATTATTCACATAATACAAAAGCCTGTTTATTGTTCTGAAAAATAAATATATAGAATTATTTCCATTTGAACTTCCTCGAAAAGTTAATTTACGTTTTTTTTTTTTACTATTCTTATAGGTATTTTTAACAATCAAAATTGGAAAAAATAAATAAAAACACCAAAAAGATTCCTCGTCTTGAATTTTGACCATGGTTCAGCTCATGGGTTCTTAAAGGGTTATTACCTTCCGAAGCTCCATCTAGTTGTGAATTTCAAAAAATTTGATTCCGAAATTACAATGCAAAAAAAGAGAAAAAAATACTGCTCCAAATTGCAAATTCTTGCAAAGAATTATGCAGACTAAAAAGTAGAAAATAAATATATGTAAACAATTTTCAAAGGAAACAGATGTGGAACCTTAACCAATTTCTATTCTTTATATTTAAAAAAAAAGACCAATTTTTATCTATTAGGAAGATTTTTTGTAATAACCATGACAGTCACAGAATTTAGATATCTTTTAATAGTAATGACGAGTGCAAAACTAAGATATTCTTAATAGTTATGACGAGTGCAAAACCGAAATATTTTTGTAACAATCATGAAAGGCAGAACGTAGAAAGAGAGACAATGCAAAAGCATTTTGAATTTTTATAGTTTTCAGAAGAAAAAAATTGCTGACACAGCTTTTTGTCTTTGTTTGAAAATAATAGACCACGCATCTTAGAAATTAAACTGATTATTATTTGAGAGCTTGAAAGTTCTTTAATAAAGATTAATTATAAAGTGTTATATATTTATAAATAAACCTGAATGTATTTGAGAATTAAAAAATAGAAAATAGTATTTATTAAATAATGCATACTTGAAATGCTAAAATATTGTGATAAGAGAATTAAGTCATGATTTAAAAAATTCTAAAAATTTATTAATGTCAAAATTTGCTTCGAATCGGATTAAAATTTCGATTGTGTCGACTCGCCTTTATGATTTTTTTTCTTGTCCTTCCGATTTTTTTTAAATGTTTTTACGTTTTTCGTAAACTAACTGAAATTTTTCTAAAGTTCATAGTATATGAACATAGCATTTACAAATTGACTTCTGCATATGGTTAGAATATCGCAATATATAGTACTTTTTTTGCTGCATAAAATTTAAAACTTCGTCAGTATTAAAATAGTGATATATTGCTGTTGATTTATCATGTAAGATCTTGGCAAGATTTACATTCCTTCACCACACCTGTTTAGGATCGAATTTCATGCTTTTGAAAAAGGATCAAATCTCGAATTCAACACCTAATGCCGACTGAACCCACACTCCACATTTATAAAACTCGACTTGACTAATGTTTGATCACAATAGCAAACTCAATGGGCAGCTGGCCAATATAAATGAAAGAAATTTTAATAAATTTCCTTCTCAGACCTGTGATCTTTCAATCTAGAAGCCCAACGTTAAGTGCAGTTTTTTTTTTTTTTTGGAGATATCCTGTGAAGCAGAAGAGCTCATTGTTTAATGAACACGAAGTAAAATTATAAAAGTAAAAGCAGTGATGTCATCATTGATGCTTGAATAAGAAAAAAAAAATTCGCAATTATTTGAAAATTATAATCCTATTAGCAAAAAATATTTAATATCTTTATGGTGTTTTTCAGTATCCTAATTGCCATACTATACTCTAAAAATATCGTAATAAAAATATTGTTTTTATAACAGATAAATAAATATGAAGAAAAAAAATATATTTTATTATTTTTCAGAGAAAATTGTATAAAAACTTTTTAAATTACCTCAATAGAGAAATAGTTTAAATTCCATAATATCTTACTTCAAGCATAGTGGACAGTCGATATTTTTGCTTTATAGTTCCAAGTTTGTACTAGGCCCATTCGAAATTAAATCCTTGTCAGAGAAATTGAATTAAATCCATAATCAGAAAACTGCATATTTTAGTAAAATTATGCCATTTTAATTCATATCGGAATGTAAAGAACGCATCAAAGAATTTGTTTATTCTAAGGAATTTCAACTTTAAACGCATTGCTAAACGACAATTACTCTTCGTTTCAGTATTCTGAAACGACCATTTTCTCATTAAATGGTGAGACGCTAAAGGATGTGCTCATTTCCAGATTCTACTTTATTGTTAAATGTAAATATCTCCTCTTTTCATCTTATCCCTCGCCTTTATTTTGTCCATTTAAATCTATCGTAAATCATCTGCAAAAGCGAGGAAGGTTTAGAATCCGTTGACAAACAATATATTACGCAGCTACGAAAACAAGAATGAACTCATGAGCCATCAACAATGCGTAAATTACAAATTCAAATAACAAAAAATAAAGCAAATTTATTCGCAATCTAGATATCTCACTACTTGAACAGAAATGTTTCGAATAATATGAGTTTCAACATGTAATAATTAAAAACTCACAATTGACAAATTCTTTAATTAATAATTCTATCGAATATTACCTTCATCTGAATACATTATCTTTAAAAAGAAAATATTTAAATTGTTCTTTATTGGAATTTATTCCTATTCTCCATTTTGTATCTTACATTAATAATAATATCCAACAGTTTTGTCAGTACTTTAGATCACTCCTTAAGTGGTTTGAGAAACTATTTCATTTGCTTTCCGTACCCACTATACACATTATGTAATATTTAGAAACTGCATTTGGTAATAAGTATAACCTTCAGCAGACTGATGCGGCATCACAAGACAAAATACAAAACAAGCATCGTGTTATACAGCAGCTGTTATTTTTGCTTGACCGAATACTGACAGTAGCTCTGATGCAATGGATTAATTTATCATTTCCATCCGGAAATATGTCGAAGAATTGGAAAGGGAAGTCAAAGTGATTGATTTTAATTGCCCGTTCAACATTCAAATCAACATAATATGAAAAGTTGCAAAACCAAACAACTACAGAGACTATCATGTCTGTCCGATACTAATTGCTGATAACCCTGTAGCCCCACTATACCGGATAATTCGGTACTTGCTATACTTTACAATAGAAAATAATAAACAACTTTTTATTGAAATTTTACATTTTTTACCATCTCTTAACCTTCTCTACAATTTAAAACATTTGAGTCATTATCTTAATTTGAATTCAAGCTTGGACAAGGTCACAGAAAAGCGGTTTCGAATTTTCTATTCCCTAATAAGATCATTTTTATAAAAATGCTGCAAGTTAAATGCAACTTCAAGAGAGTTAAATATTTTCTTGTAAACTAACGTTGAAACTTAAAGAATCGTCTTTGGCATTTGACAGTGATTAAATGCATTTCAAAATGGTTCTGGAGTTGCATTGAAACGGAACATTGACTAAACTATATTTAAACTAAAACCCAATTCTTGAAGTTGAATGAAAAGAAGGAAATTCAAATTGGATATACAGTAAACTCTCGCTATAACGATACCCGATACAACAATAACTCCCTCTACTACAATAATGTTTTGTGGTCCCGGTGATTTTGCATATAAACTAATGTTAATCTCCCCTCAATATTGCGATATTCTCTAGAACAATAAACCTCTGTAAAACGATTTTTTTCAATCTAAATTTCAGTATTATTTTCTCCCTTTATAATAATATTTTGATTTTCAAATGTTTTTTTTTCGTTTTCTTTTGTTATTTTTTCCGTCTATTAAGACTCATCGTGGATATTCAACTTATCCCTGAATAAATAGCTATTGTTCAGATTTTAAAACAGATGAAGACCACCCTTTTGGGAATTGGAGTGGGTGAGGGGGGGTGAAGTGTAAATGTATGCCTAGTATCATTTCCCAGTAAGCTTTGGAATTCTGATAAGGTTTAAGGACATCTAAACCTGTCTGGTCACCTTGTCACAGAACAAGTGCCCTTTGTTAGAGGAACAGGGGGAGATGGAGGCGGGGTGCTGTTAAGTGACGTACTGAAAAGTGAGTTCAAAGGTTATTTTATAGTCTTTAACGATTTTGAGTTCTACGCGAAACATTTGGTTTAAACTTTTCTTTCTTTCACGCGATATTGTTCCCTAAAGGCCTTATCACACGGTGAAATGTCGCCAGCAATTTTCCGTTTCTACCCTCAAAAACCGGTCAAGCAATCGTCAACTTATTCGAAAATTGGTATTGGTGAACTTAATAGTTAAAAAAATGAATAAACAAACAAAAATATTGGATTATTTTCAATAAAAAGTGTTTTCAGGTATGTGAATATTTCTGTGCTTATTTTCTGAATTTATCTTATTTATTTATTTTTTTAGTATTTAAACCACTATTATTAGTATTTTACAAATTAATTTCTTCTAAATATAGACTTAAAAGTAGTATGTTATGCACCTTAAACTAAAAATAATAATAATAATAATAATAAAAACTCTTATTAAATGCTCAAAATATGTGGGCCCTCGATATAACAATATGCCTCTCTACAACAATATATTTATTTGGTCCCTAAAATATTGTTGTAACGAGGTTTCACTGTATAGTTTTCATTATTAAATTGCAGATTAATATTTTCGAATAATAATCAATGTGAAAGGTGCGAAAAACCATCATATATGCATTTAATTAAAATGCTCTGGTTAGTTGATTTCTAATTATCAGAGGTCATCCACCGTTCATTATTTGAAAGCTTAGTTTTCATAATGTGATTAGCGCATTCCTACTTGAATTACTTTTGAACCTTCCCTCTTTTTACTCTTCAAATTTCCAAATTATTTTTTGCCTCTCTTTTTTTATTATAATTGATATATTAATGGATAAAATATTTTTCTCTTAATATCAATCAAGCATCTTAATATTTTCAGTACTTATTATAGCCTCTAAATTAAATTTTGTTTTTATACCATTGAAGTTGTAATTACTTGATCCTGACCTACCAAAATTAGGAGTAGAATTTCAAACTATTCTTTTATTTACACACACATATATATATATATACAGAAGAACAATTTGTTCTAATCTAAGTTAAATATTTGCTATTTATATAACAGTCGAAGGTTTATAGTGAAGAGAGTTCACAGAACTTCTCCATCAATTCGGAGAAAAACACCACGAGACGCTAACAGGGTCTTAGCCAGATCAATTACTCCAGGGTGAAACGTAAATAATGCCGCCGTCCACAATCCAAAAAAGTATCTTCTTGTTCAAAGCAAGACCCCCTCTTTTCTCTGTTCTAACTCCGCCTTCTCATTTCCCATTCGTTCACGTGAGTTCTCCAACGACCAATCACCCAGCAAAAATTTCCCTTAATTGCTTCACCAGTCTTAGTACAGCGCCCTAGCAGATGACTGCTTTGTAACACGTGTCAATGATATTCCTCCACAAAAAGACCGCTTGGCATTCAGATATTTAACACTCCTTTACTTTGAAGATGCGGTAGGTTCCGCCCCAACAATTAACCTCACGTGTGGATTTTCAGCTGAGAACTAATGACTAGAGGCAGAGACCACTGAGTGATAAGACCATTTATACAGCCATCTGGAGGCTTTTAACTAGGTCATTAACAGCTGTCTGAAAATGCAGCATCTTGTGAATGGACAGGTGAACGTTACAGTGTTATTTTTAATTTTTAAAAGAAAAAAATTATGGATGGAACTGTGCAAAATAATTCAAATGAAAGGTTTTTGTCGTTTAATGTATTAGTAAAAGTATATTTAATTAAAATTAGCTTTCATCCCTTCACTTTTACACTACTTCAACCTTTTGAGAAAAACGTTTGGGCTGTAGGTCTGTGAATCGTAGTTTTAACTTCTGATTACGGCAAAGATTTGCT
>JAPMOQ010029593.1:603255-613696 GCA_026543055.1 Argiope trifasciata | reverse complement strand
TTTAGTAAAAATCGTTGTTTAACTCGTTTTAGTAAAAATCGTTGTTTAACTCGTTTTAGTAAAAATCAGGTACCTGGATATTGAGCCAGTTCTCTGCGCTTTTTTGAATACTACTGACTGGTACGAACTTTGTTTCAGATAAGTGTGTCTCTTCAATGCCGGGAAAAGGAAATAGCCATTGGAAGTCCCATAGGGATGTATAGGGGGGGGGTCAGTCCTCTCACCTAAGCATTTCCGGTAATCTCTCTTCCAGCTTCAAATGAACGACACTATACCGCCATCTATACTACCCCGTACACTTCAACGATTTGCCAATGAATGTCCGATGCATACACATTCTTGACCCATTGAGTTCATATCATGGCTGGCACCTCTGAGCGAGACCATTTCTCTAGACGCCTTGCCATTATTTTTCTTTTTTCAGGTCTCAGTAATAACACTATCTGTCTAAACGACCGATCTAAGATAACTCGCACACTTTGTCTCCACTCTGGGTAAAAATATTCCCATCCACGATTTCTACTTTCCAAACACTGCAGCTTGTAAACGTTTTTTGGATCACCCCTCGTTCAAAACATGTTTATGGCTCAAGGAGAAATTTTTTTTTAATTTATTCGGTATCTGTTTTAATCTTTAAATGCATGATTATTTGATTTGAATTTTTTAAAAATATTATAGGAAAATAGTCAAAGGTTAAGTAAATAAATAACTTTAGATAATAATATAATATATTTATTTTGAAAAAAAAATTATATAGACATTTGCTTGTATCCAATATAGTTTTTAAATACAACATCAAACACTAATAGTTGCTTTATCTGACAACAGATGGGAAATAATATGTTAAAAATTAAATATACCACTCCTTTATGAGGAATTTGACAACAGAATTTATATCTTCAAGTAAAGCACTGAACTTCATCACTCACCACATACAAATAAAAAAAAATTAAAAAACTGATATAATTTACTCGCGAAAATAGTTTTTTTCTTCTTTCCTGGATGACTTAGTGTCTATGGTTATCAACGGGTTTTTGAATCAAATTAAGAGTAACTGGATATAGACAGTTGGCAAAAATATGCATTTAAGGGTGAATCAGTGTACTAACTGTAAATTATTCATCTTTCATCGAAAAAAAGAATTTTTATGTGTGCTTTTCATTGATTTTTAAAAAATTTATGAAACTTTTCTCTGTACCATGTTTATTTTCAACATAGTTATATTGATGTTTTGTATCATCAGACAAGAGTTTATGGGGCTCGTTTGCGAATGAATGCGAATTTTTTAAAAATGGCCTTATTGACATACTGTAATTATTATTCATTCGATGGATGGTTTGAACGGAACGATCTGCCCCTTCCTTAAAACATTTTTGGATAGCAAGTGGATGACGTTTTTGACCATTGTGTATGAAAGTTATTTTAGTTTATTTTGCTTCTATCTGTGTATTATTTTATTCCAAATAATGTATTTGTATTTAGTATTTGCTCTGAAATATTAGAGATTTGCAAAGCGAAACACTATATCATCAGGACCGCCAACAAAATCTACGCCATTTCAGGTATTCTACGACTTCTGTATCACCGGCAAGATGCTGTGTACAGCATTTGTGATAATAATAATGCTTTTGTCCAACATCAGTGTTATATCCCCTATAGTTATTAAATTTCCAAACTCATGCAGGCATATGACGATGGTGCAAACCACATCATCAGTTTTTCTTCTCGACACTTCATTGCTTTAAATCTTATCAAATATGATGGGTAAATATTTACGTAATGTTTAGCTGATAAATAAAATGATATGGATTAACAAATGAAACCGGATAAGATAAGAATTAGAGTTATTTATGAGAAGATGTGACAGTGCGATCATGAAACCTTTGAATTAAATTACAGTAAACATTCAATGTATTTTAAAATTAAAGAATTTATTATTTTAAATTTAAGTATTTCTATTAAAAAACTGAAATAGGTGAAGTAATTTTTAATTTCTGGGAGTATTTATAAAAGCAATAGAGGTATAAACGCTTTAAAAAATTAAAATAAATGATTTTTATAATCTTAATACATAAGTATTACTTTCTATGAGCCAGTAAGACAGAATTTGTTTTCAATTTTTTTTAAATTGCTTACAACATTTTTAAGACATTATCTATCATATAAAAAAATTTTCTTGGTAATATAATTGCGCAATAAAATCCTCTAAATATTGATTGTAGTTTCGAATTCATTAACTTTAAATAATGATTTAATTTAATAGCCTCCAAAATTTATTTTCTTTCCTCACTGCATTATCCTATTTTGTTAAGCATATTTAACTACAAAAAATTAATTATTTAGATTTAACAGAAGATTTGTGTTCAGATAATTCCAAATGAGCCATTTAGAATTTTTCCATCTTATCGCCAAGTGCGATATGTTTTCGTATTTTGTCGTTTGTTTATTTCTTACAAATTAATTGCTGTGTATTTTTTTAAAGATAAAGTCCATCTACATCTATACTAAACTGGAAAGATAAGAGCCCTAAAACGAGTATGTGGTGTGGTTTAGTATTAAGTACCAATGCTTGTGAAGAATCTTTTGACCTAGATCTTTCAGGTTTTCATTTTCAAGAAAAATATGCATTTTAGCCGATCCTCTGGCCAAGAAGCATTTGTAGCCATGTTTCGTTACAGCTACTGAAAACTCTGCAAAACTCTTAATCACAGGTATTTTCACTGCAATTGTTAAAACAGACAAAAGTATTGCGGAATAACTGGAAATCAAAAACATTCTGAAAGTGTACCAAGAAAGGATTACCACTCTGAATCTCAAAGAGTTATTTTAGTTATATTTTTCCTTACAAAGAACCCCCCAAAAAATATAAAAAACCCACGAAAATTATAAAAGCTCGGCTATAAGTGTTGTTGTTTCTACTTTTAGACCTTTACAAGACAGCTGACAGATACTGAAAGCTATTAGATACTTTACTTAGGTACTTTAAGCTTCACATTCCCTTTTTACAGAGTGACACATTCACACAACTCACAGATGGAACACGGAGTAACAACCATGCCCGAACCGGGACTCGAACCCTGCACGCCCAGACACGCTACCCCTAGGCCAAGACGCCGGTAGCTATCAAAGTTTTTTTTTTTAATTCTCGTCAAGAATATGAAAATAAAGGGCATCAAGAAAATAGGACCCAAAATAAATATCTATGTGGCAAAAAAGAAAGAAAAAGATTCCCAAAAGCCAGTGAAGTAGGGAAATTACCTGGTTTCTTCATAACGAACGACATGTCATCTGTTGCCTAGGCTAGGCTGAAGTCCACCACATTTTTATTAGTTCGTTTATTATAACAAAATAAAGCGCCAAATCAGCTTTGCATTTTTTTAAATTTGCCAGTCATACCTGTCCATATACCATTAAGTAATAGATGATCTCGACCTCCTTCTTCGTCTTCTGTTAAAATAATTTGAAATATCTGGTCAAGTGCCTTCAGTATAATATCCTTCCTTCTTTCCCATAAAAGCTGTAGCCAACATCTGTACTTCTTGATATTTTCATTTCCTCTGAAGTAATAGTTGCGACTCGGATCATTTCAGAGCAAACCATTCTGATATTTGTCTTTAATAGACGGGTAAAAAGGCTTTGCAGTTAAACTTATTACATACAGTTATATTTATTCAATGATATGAGATATTATATCTCACGAATTTTCATTTCGATTCATTGAGAAAAAAATGTGGATTTTACAGGTACATTTGAATTTAGTTGAAGTTTATGGTCGAATGAAGATCATTATGATCCGTGCAATGGAAGAAAACGTATGTTTTCGGGAACATTTCTTTATTGATCACATTTCTCATAAAGCTAATACAAACATGAAGGACCAGAGCTCCACGCACGTGCACCTCCACAGAACAGCATCTCATCTCATAATAATTACAATCGCAATGCAATGTGGGATGCGTATCTAATCTGGGATCGCCATTTATTATCTAAAAGAGGAGATAGAGTAGTGCAACTTCTACAGGCTCTATTTATTGCATTTAAATTTAAATGCTTTGAATGAAGGAATAATCTAAATCATAGAATTCTGAGATTTAAAATTCTGCAATTGTAAATTAGGAGCAGAATTGTTGTAGCAAGCTAAAATAATATTCCTGAAAAAAAGAGAAAATTAAACAAAACAAGAAGCACTAAATCTGAAGAAATATAAATCTTCATTTAACTTGGCATATTTTCTATATTTAAATATATTTGTCTCTTTGGAATTAGTTAGATGAGTCCCTTAGGGAAATTGAATTAAAGTATATTTAGACCGCAAAATATAGCCATGAAGATTACAGACGCTATACTTTTTGCAAAATTGAAGAATTCTTCTTCCTTCTAGTAAGAAATAAAATACATTCCATTGTTGCGGCATAAAATTAATTTCAGTTTGCTAAAAATTTTAAAATTAAACACATTTTAATGTAAAAAAAAAACATTTTAGAATGAAGGGTTTTTTTCGCATATTTAGAAATATTGTGAGAATACATCTCTATCCATTTTTATTGCTTTATAGAAATATTTAGTTATGCATTCACAACTATAATTTTTTTATTGAAATTTCAGCAAAAGTAAAGATTCCAGAATTCAATATTCTATATCTTTTGACATTTAACTTGAATGCTCACATAAATCGAAAAATAAATTAATTTAGCTCGCGACATAACACACAAAAATATGTTGATTTAAAAGAAATACTTCACATTTTTCACAAGAAAAAAAGCTGCAAAAATATATCCGTCTTTGTTCTATCACATAAATTCCTGTTGTTATTTCTCCCTTTTAAAGCTATCTGATTAGAGTCTTGATTTCGATACTGGATTCGACACCCGATTCTAAAAAAGAATGGAAATGCCTATCAAATCTACCCGAATCAAATATCTTCCTATATTCTCAAATATCATTTTCGTTATTTGACACAAATACAAAATGACAAAATTCATTCCAAAGTATTTTTAATATACTGTCAAAAAGGGAAACAGCAATTTATTTTAATTCGATATAAATATTTCTTTCATTTTAAGCTTCTACAGATCCTCAATCACAGCTGCATAAGAATTGAAACTAAAATTGAATTAACTTTTTAGAACGAAAGGAAAATATTGAGATGATAAAAATTTTAAATTTGTTTTCAACCTATTACCGTGTTTCTATCGTTTCTACACACAATTACATTTGAGTCATCTGAATATCTTATAGAATTCATAAATACTTAAAAAGAAATAGATAATTTGGCAAATATTCTATTAAGTCTGTGAGTATTAATTTATAAAATTGCTTTAGAAAAACTTCAAAAAGGATTTGAATGTTTCATTTATTTTCATGTAGTTTGTTAACAGGAAATTTAATTTCATAACAAAAAAAATTAAAATAGCACTATGCTGTTAAAATTTAATTGATATACGAAAAAATTACATTATGAATTATTAATATGCTATCCATGTTTCTCTCATTCTAAACACTCTGCTGAATAACCAACATTATTGATAGATTATTTTCGAACATTTATAATGCATATTTCAACGAACTATAGTTATAAAGTGTAAGTTAAAAATGTGTTTTGATGTTTCACATATGTAAAAAAAAAAGTAAGCATTGTTCAAAATATAATATAGAGGCTATGCAAAGAAATATTCCATTCAGTTACGATTCTGTAATATTACTTTCCTGCAGTGTTAGTTTAATCACTGAAAAGGAAAGTTTACAGGTATTCTTAACAGATGCTGGATTCATCACAATCTCGAAGCCACCGAGATGTGATGACGCAGCTGACTGTTTCTGCACTCAATCTATATAATACGAGGAATGGTTGCCAAGTCGAAAATCGCCGCAGAATTAATAAACTCCGGTAAACTTGGGGGTCTGGGGTTTTTGGCCACGAGGAATCGATTGGCGCCAGTTTTGAAGCGCTACGGTCGAGCAGTTCGGAGTGACAGATAGGATGTTTTCAAACTTTATTAGTTCGCCATAATGGCTACTTAAATTTTCAAGCGGTAACGTGCTGCCATCTATAGCCAATATGGCGAACTAATAAAGTTTTATGTTTATGCTGTTATAGATTTATAATATGTTTCTTATGTATGTATATATGTTTGGTTTTTCTAAGTAAATTTGTCAAAAATATTGAACTTCAACACACTTCAATCTTTACCTTTACTTTACCTTTGTATAGAATAGTTCCCTTTCCAAACTCTAACTTTGTTTAGAATAGTTTACAATGGTGCACTTTAACCGGTTATCTTTTCACCAATGGTTTCACAAATTTTCTTATGGCATGTACTGTTTTGATAAATCACAATTGAAAATTTAAATCTTCGAGTTAGCTTCGATACCTGTTTTCTCCGAACGGAGCTCGGTCACCCGCTGGTATTACTTTAAACGCAAGCAAGAAAAAAATTTCTTGTAGCTAATATGGACTAATCACCGATTTATAGAATAGAGATTCTGAAAATATGAAGCTTAGATTTTTTATGTCAGATTATGACAACATGAAAAAAAAAAGATTATTTTACTTTTATCGTTAAGCTTAAATTGCTTTAATATGATAGTATTTATATGCTGGATATTCTCAGTGAATTGCAAAATGCGAAACGGTTAAAAAATCTTTTGAAACTATTATAGGCTCTCTGTATCTAATGCTACTAAATTTGGCATTAATTACTTAATTACTCTCTAAGAAAGATTACATTTTTATTTCAAAAATTAATTAAAATGGTCTTTTTTCTTGACAGGAAGAATATCTATATCACTATATCTCATTATATCTCACTAAATATTATTACAGAGCTTGAAGATTCAAATATAAATTGTTCCAATGATACTAATTTTCTTGCAGTTTTAAAAACTATTTTTAAGAGTATTTTACTTTACTTTCCTTTTCTCCTGATTTTACTCATACGTTCATTAAATTATCATTAAATACATATTTGTGAACTCGTTGTCGTTGCTAGATACAGATTTTCTCCTTGGCAGATGAGGTAGCTGCCTATGGTCACTTTAATTTTTAGAAAAAGCTTCATTTTTCTAGTTGTCTTATAAATGTTTGAGAAAAATACAATTCTATGAGGGATAAAATATTAGTATAATATTTAAACTCCTTTACTTATAATTAAGATTTTTAAGTGACTAATTGTTTTCGCTCAGTTATCACGATGCTTTTGAAACGGAGCATCTGCCTCAATAATGAGATACTGTCGTGTACTTGTTACAACGGAAAGAGGAGTGCAACAGTTACTGAGGGTAAAGATCCCTGATCTCCCGAAAGATGGTCTGGCTTCTAGCTCATACTCGTTTGCACAACCCCCTTTTTACAGGGGGGCTCTTTCACACATCTCACAGATAGAACACTGGGTAAAGAACAGCCATGCCCGAACCTAGATTATAACCCCTGATCACGGATAAGATGCGCAACCCCTAGACCAGGATGCCGGCTCCTCAATAATATGGTACACAAATGTGAATTTAGTACATTCTGGGGTCATAATAAATAGCTAAAGACAAATATTTAATTTCAAAGTTAACAAAATTAAAATTTTTAACATGAAACATATCATTAATATGTTTTGAAATGCTTCTTACTTAAGTCACTGTCTTATTAAAAAAGGGAAGCTCTATATATCCACTACCAACGGATACAAAATACCTAAACACATTTAGGTCATTGTTTAACTAAATTGTAAAAACAAAATAGTCAAATCAATCCTTAAACAATTTACAAGCAATGATGTACTTGATTAAACACTCAACTCCCCTTAAAATTTTGGTGAAAATTTTTAATTTCTGAAAAACATTGATAAAATGGTTGATATTTGTCGAAAATAAGGATAAATATAAATGTAGAATATGTTTTAATAAATGAGCTAAACTTCCAAGTGGATATTTTCAGTTCCTTATTAAAGCATAGTATAATTTTATTTCAATTTACGATAGATTTTATTGCGCCATTAAACATAACGGTTCTATAAAAAACAAAATTAGAAATAAACAAAACGCTTTTTATCTCACTCGTTGTTACAATCTAACGTGAAACGCTTTATTTATTTTTTATATATTGCAGTCGTCTCGACGCTGCTTCTACGTACTAAATTTCATGTCCTTCCGTTTCCATCCTTCTTCTAATTGAAGGTTGTTAAGTTAATTGCTGCTTTTTTTTTACATTTACTCTGTATTAAGTAGACTGAATGACAGCAGGCAACAGCGGACACAGTAACTTTATACTCTAGTTAGATTCCTTCGATAAACGGAACCGTCGTTAAAAAATTATTTATTATATGTGAGCAATGCGAATGTTTTTTGTTTAGTAATAAAATAGTACAAAATCAATATTTCTTCTTATGATTCTGATTATTTTTCTGTTTATAAATCTTTTATTACTTTTTCGTAAGCAAACTATGAGTTCATCATCAAAAATTTCGAACGTCGGATCTCCAACACTTCCTTTAGCCCAAAAAACACATTTTTTGTTATCATATTTGTCTATCCCTGTGAACATGATAGGACCGCGGTGGTCTGGTGGTCAGGTCTCGGCTCGTGATCCGTAGGGTTTCAGGTACGAGACCCAATTCCACTGAATAAACACCGTGTAAAGGGGTCTGTTGCACGTTAAATCCATCAGGGTCAAATGTCGTCCCACTGGTGTCGTGTGGAGAGGAAAGTACCAGTTCAGGTGTCGTTCTCGTCATATGACCGTGGTTATGAGGTCCACCGAGTTGACCACATGAAATATAGTACAAACACTCATGACCAAATTTGTAGATTTCTATCAAATTGTGAATGAAATCCAATCACAAGCCATTGGATGCCCATCCAAATGCAATAAAACTCGATTGTCTTTGTTCTTTCGCATACATTTGAATGCTTAAAATAAAATCAATGAAATTCGGTACGTTATCTCATGCCTTCAACAATAATTCTGAGTCAAATTTTGGTGTCAATCGCCTGGCAAAAAGAGTCTAAAGCAAAGCCAAACATACATATTATCGTGATAGAATCTAGCATTTTTATTGACTCTATCTATCTATATTTCATGCCAACCGCTCCTCAAGACCTTGCAAGGTATTCTGTCTTCTTGAAGGACACAATTTTATGAGAGAGGAAATGGGTATAAAAAGTTTTGTAGAGTAACTGAAAACTTTTCTTGGAGATTATTCCTGGTGGGTTTCCTTTTTACATTTATTTATTGACTTAAACAGTATAAAATATAAAATTATTTATGTAGATTATGGAATTTTTTAAAAATACATGCTCATATTTAATGGTTAAGAAGTTAGCAATTAAGTTTCAGTTAGTTGAGCATCCTCTATAAACTAAGTTTACATAAAATTTTAACCTCTTATAAAATTGCGCAGCTTGTATAAAGCTGGAAACGTCATTCATGGCATTAGCTAATAAAAATTAAAAAGAGGGACTTTTGGCGATTATCCAATAATGTCATTGAATCTATCGTATGATCATTGGCGACATTTTTTAGCAACTAACCCCCGGTAGATGATTAATGCACAAGCATCCAAAAATGGAATTTACATTTTAGAAGTTTCTTCCGAAACGACTGAAACTAAAATTTGACTTAGAACTACACTTGTAATAACTAAATCGTGTGGTAAAGTTCGTTTTCCAGTTATTGAGTTTAAATGTATGAGAAAGCGCAGACCGACAATATAAACCTTTATACTAATTATTATAAAAAGCTATGTTTTTGAGCTGCTAATTCTGTACAATAAATTTTATCTATCTCTTGAAGTTTTATAGTTATCACGCAAATTTCGGGAAACATACTTCCTGTGAATGAAATTCATTCGAAATTAGATAGAAATTTATAAATTTTTTTCAAATCCACATATCAAATTTCATCCCTCCTGATCAAAACTTCTTTGAGTTTCTGTATTCACAGTCAGGCAGACAGTACCAAAAATGTGTTTTTCGTTTTGGACTGAAACGTGGGGATTCATTAAAAAATCGAGGTCGAATTTTTGAAAATTACCATATTTCTTCTTTGTATACCTCGTATAAGAGGAAGCAAAAAAACAATAAATCGTTCGAATCGTACTTTTAAATGAGAAACCTTATAAGGAACCAACTTTCCGATAATCTTCTGAACAATCTGGTTCTTCGCTAATTTAAAATGCAAATGCTCGTCCAAATCAATCTAAAATTCGAACATTATATGGCATTTCTTTTCTGTATTGTTCGTGTAGATGCCTAGAGAGATGCAGGGGTTAAAATATAAGGATAAACGAAGTTTTTTTTTTCCTTCATGTAAAAGTAGGTCAAAGTTTCTTTTCTTTTCTGCATTATTCTTTCCATTGAGCTTTATCGCTGCGAATATATTTACTTAAGTGAAATAGATAACCTGAAATCCACCTCCTTTTCCTCATAGTATTAGGTTGTTCGGAAAGTAATTTCG
>JAPMOQ010029593.1:569128-600379 GCA_026543055.1 Argiope trifasciata | reverse complement strand
CTGTGAATACTTGATTGTGTTATTTCTGTGAATACTTGATTGTGTTAATAAGAAGTGGCAAAACAAAGATTGTTGGAAAAACTATTAATTTATATGCATTCTTAAAATTCGAAAAAAAATTCGCATTTTAAGAATAAAGAACTTTAAAAAATTCTATTGAATTTGTGCTTTCAAAATGTATAGAATACGATGTGAATTATTTTTTTATCAGTTCTCTCTGCTTCATACTGTTGCGATTATTTATTACCAGTTTGCTACTAGTGTGTTGTTCTTGTGTACGCTTCGCCTGTGTTTTCATGTAGAATAATGAATCATTATTTCTTACTGAACCTATTGAATATTCTCACCGTACAATTTATAGATGAGTTCTGAATTTTTTTCCATTAAAAATATTGAAACAAAAACCATGACATTTTTAGAACTGTAAAAACCTTATTTTATAAAATTATTCAGCTTCTTAAATTGGCCCATTTTAATAAACTGAATAGAAATAGGACATATTTACAAAAATACATTGCCAACAGCCATTTGAATAATATCGATTCTGAAAAACATTGAAAAGAAAGCGTTATTAATATAATGGCGAAACGATGTCATAAAATTGAAAAAAAAACCTTAACGTTTATACGAATAAGTCATTTCTCTAAAAAGTAATAATTTGGAAATGGTTGGAAATTGCACGTATGTTATAAACAGAATTGCTAACTGAATAAAAAGCAAATTATAAGGTCATAAAAATATTTTCAGGTGTATTCTCGAACAATAACAAATTGATCGATCGGGTACTTATAACTGAATAATAAAAGGCATATGAATGTTCTTTGGGTTTCGACGGTTTTATTGAACATACAAAAGAAAACAAGGGATTTTATATGTTTCAATCATCTTTTCTAAAAACCTTGCCTAACAATGCGATTTCTACCAAGGTTTTTTTCAAAAGTCATTTATGAGAATAATAGTAAAAGAGACAATATATAGAGAGTTTTTTAAAAAATTTCTAGCTATTTTTATACAGAGTAAACAAATATTTTTACTATATAAATTGAAACTTCCCTTTATTTGGTGTCATTCTGATTGGTCAATATATTAAGAAATGCTATTTATAACTTGTAACAGTTATGAATAACTAATTATTTCACGATATATCGAAAAATATCTATATGTGTTGGAACGATACATCGCGATGATGAAGTTCCCCTACATTTTACCAACTGCATTTTGATCCTAAAACCGAATGATAAAATTTTTTCTCATTCTTGAAATTACACTTATGAGGTAAAAAATGAAATATCGCATTATTTTCTTTCAGGGTACCCAGATGGAGTTCTAAAGTATGTTCAGCCGTGTTCCATCTCGTCGATCCTGCCTCACAGGAATACTGATCGCAGATCTGTTGATTCTTCCCTTCTTGTACCTCCTCCTCCCCAGAGGGAACACTCCACCCCCTTTTATAGCGGAGCACCCGTACTTTCTGTATGACTTGGATGTGCACGAACATCGGAACTCCGGCCAAAAGTGCGTGTTGCCCAGGGTGCATCCTTTCCATCCGTCCATCTGGAACTACTTTGCACCCCCGAAAGATATCGTTTGCAGGACCAGACAGCTAGATTTGACTTACATCACTAGTGACGGATTTCTCAAGTACAATGAAACGGAAATGGAACGCAATGGTTACAAAGCTAATAAGAATATGTTCTGTCATTGGACAACCGTGCTGAGGGCGGGTGATTATCAAGATGATGACGACGAAGTTATCTATGGATATGAGGTAAATATACCAAGTTCGAACTTAGAATGCTAAACTGAGAATTCTTTCTGATTTCTGACTAAATCGATTCCAAATTTTAGTCTCCAAACTACAAAAGAAAAGAACAGAAAAAGAATGAAAGAAACGTAACCAAACGCTCAAGGGGTGTTCAAATGAAAAGATACGAAATGACATTATGGGTACAAATGAAAATTTCATTCACAGTATACATCATAAATCTGAGCACAACGATCCCGTTAATTAACGAGCCGAAAGAATCCTTTGGCCATGACGATCACCAGTCCTTCAAAGCGTCCTTGAGTTTGCCATTCAAGGTCCTCTAGTTGTTGGATTGATTGAACACAGAAGAAAAATGAACTCCGACGTGAGGCACTCCAAAAACTACGCAGGTTCGTCAAGAACAAAAGACCAGGGCTACTCAATGAGGGATTGGTTCTGCTCCAGGATAAGACGCATTGTCCTCAGGGACACACAACCGGTTCTGGGCAAGCTCAAGTAGGAACAGGTCGATCATCCATCCTATAGCATGGACATGTCGACCTGCGATTTTCATGTATTTGGTCCCCTGAAAAACATCTGAAAGAGAAGCTCTTTAACTCAGACGATGAACTCAAGGATGCTGTGAAGAACTGGCTCTCGTCATGGACACAGGAATTCTGGGAACTAGAAATCCCTCGGCTCCTTAATCAATGGTATTGTTGTTCTGAGGCCTATGGTATATACTTTGAGCAAAATCTTCAGTCATATCCACAGTGTCGTTTCGTACCTTTCCATTTTAACACCCCTAGTAATTCTACAATATCTATACATTTATTGGTCTTATATATTTATCTGATAGTATTCAAAGTATGAAATTTATTGGAATTATTAATAGATGCAATAGAGGAAAAAATAACCTTTTCGCGGCGAAGAGCTCAGAAATGAATTGCACTCCGGCAGTCGGTGTGACGGTCCAGCTATCAAAAACTTATGAAGCCAAATTCAATATCTACTTCAAAGATCCGTAGATTGCCGCAAATCAGTGTCTGATCCTCAATGTTTTCAAAATCAGATTTCTAACTGCTTGGCAGTATACATTTCTTGTTGTATGTATTTTTATTTTTACTTTTGTATCCAATTTTTACCTAACATTTCAGACAGGTCCAGAATGTGGTGACAATTTCGCCACATTTTGAACCCCATCGCAACTCACCATCTGGACCACATTTCGGACCATCGCAACTCCTATTCGTGGTCTATTTGTCCATGCTCAGGGCAAATATTTGTAGATAATTATTTTTAATTATGTAAAAAAAATCTCTATACAAGAAGCGTGTGTTGCTAACGCATTGAAAACAAATTACTTATAAGGCATTATTGGATAGTTAGTGATAATTTATCATTGTTTGGGTTTATTTGCTTGTTTTAATTTACAAAAATCTGTAAATAAAACAAATGATAACCCCATGAAAAGAAATCCAGAATAGGTGAAATGACACCGCAATCCATTAAGCCAAAATAAAAACCTATAAAAATATTTTAGAAATCTATTTCAGGGTAGGATGTCATAAATGTCCAAAATGCGCTGTTCGTTCGGAGAGAGAATCCTGCTTGAATGCCTTTAGGTACTGTTCCTTCAGAGTCAGCGTCTAAAACTGAGTACATAAAAGCGCTGTTAGCAGCGAAAGAGTTAATAATAAGTTAATGGCGCTGCAAAAATGATAATTTATTATCAAATGAAAAAAATAGAAAGTATGGGGGAAAAAACTTGGTTTTGAAAGAACCGAATATTTCTTCTAAACGATTTGATGTCGTCATTTTCACTGTTGATTAAGTTTTCTTGGAATCCTTTAGTTGATAATGAAACTAATTATGTGAGATATGTTTTTTTATCATAATGATTATTTAAATTCTTCTGTTCAACAATTTTAAATTTCAATAAGCATACTTTATAACAATTCTCTTACATTTGATATTATTTTTTACAGGATATTATATTTTTAGATAGATTACTTCTCCTTAATTATTTGTCCTTTTAAATTAATTATTAATATCGAAGCATGAATTTCAGGCATTGTCTTAGCAAATCGGGCCAATATTAAATAATTTGTGTCAAAAGCATCTTATTAGTACAGCTTCTAAAAGAATATATTGTTGGGGATATATTCATGTCGGGGTTCGTTTCTGATTGGTTCGTCGATGAAATAAACAGCCCTTCAGTAAGAAACAAAAGACGATGACTTTTTTTAGCACGAAAACATAAATACACAGTGATGACAAACATACAGCCAAGACTAACATATGCAACAGTCTACAATGGCAATAATAACAACCACATCACACTAAGCGGCCAAACAGAATTTAGCTAGAAGAAGGAATCTTCGTATCTTCACTCTACATTCTCAAGAAACGCCTGCAATTCTGCATTGTCTCCTCGCTTTAGCTGTATCCAACTATCAACTCACTATTACATAACCAACCACACCTCACGCGATTCGATGTTGCTTCCAATTAAACACTAGGACTCGGTACATTGTTCAATTCAGGAGTCACTGAGTTCCACATACTTGTACTTCCCTGGAATGATCCAACTATTTGCCGTTGATTCGTTTTACGACTGAATGCAGCTTGAGACTGTAGGCGTTTAACTGTTCCCGGAAGATGGGTAGAGAAGGTTCCGAGCCAATCAGGCGTATATCGGTTCCTGTTGGCCGAATTGTTAAAATTCTAGGAGCTCCAGTAAATATATCCATAAATATTCTGTCGCCAAAGCCGCCATGTCGCTAAGCTCAAAGATCACTGATGCTGCACCCGATCAATACAAAAGAGAGCTGATCGTGAAACGGTCTTTAAAGTGATTGAACTAACCATGTTGGGAAGCACCATTACAAGTTTGTAACAATATTTTTTAAGCAATACTAAACATTCTACAGTGAAATAAGCATTTATTTCTCCTTTTTAGATCAATATCAACGAGCATAAATCTTCCTTGTAACAAAAGAAAAGTGTTACAAAGCCAACTTATCGGTTAACACTCATTTGAATGTGTTTTTTATTCGTGATCAAACGATGCACTGAAGCAGAACTACCAAATATTGTAAAAGGCAATTCTATAAACCTAGAATTCTCCCACTTAGGAGGAAGTGCCCAAAGAATATAAATTTTTGTCTTAATATGAGCAAAAAACCTTGACTGAATGATATTAGTTTAAATTTCATCATAACGAGAACTTGCAGTCATCAAATTGTCGCTTCAATTTTCTAAGTTAAAAGTCACTCTAAAATTTTAATTTTTTTAATCAGAAAAAAAAAATGAAACCCGTATCATTAAAAAGGTAATTTAATTTTTTTAAATTGTGTGATATATTTTCGAAAGATAAAGCTGAAAAACGCTAGCTTTATTTTTAATTTAATTACATTTCAATTAATTTTTGTATTTAAAAAAAGTAACATTATCTTTAAATAGTTTTGGAATAACACAAGAGCCTAATTTCATCAAGATCCAACAAAAATTGTAGAATTGTGTTAAAAATATACAAAAATTTATCTTTATATAAAAGTTTTTTTCAACTAATATTCATTTTTATATAGAGTATCCATATTTTTGAAGAATTATTTCTTTTCCTTAACAAATCTTCATGCTTAGAAAGATATACTTTTTATCACGAAATAATCATGTTTATAAAGATATATTTATTTTATAAACAAATAATCATGTTTATAAAGAGATTATTCTTTTTTTTCAGTCTATGTTCAAACCCGAGGGCAATGAATTGCCTCCTGATTATGAAATATTCCAAGTGGAATGTTGGAATTATGCCGGATTCACGATATATGATAAATTGCATTTCCGTGTGCGAAACAACACAATGACCGACCAATACAATTACCTCCGGAAACCAACCAATGTCCTGATTTTCGGGTTAGATTCTATGTCAAGACTAGGATTCATGCGACTTTTGCCCCGCACCTATAAGTACCTCACAGAGAAACTGCGAATGACTGTTTTTCGAGGAATGAACAAGATTGGAGACAATACTTACCCTAATCTTGTTGCTCTACTAACAGGTTAGTTCATTTCATTTTTGTGAATTTATACTTAAATCGTTATAAAGGATAATATTACCCATTGTATGTAATAAAAAATTGGATATATACTGTACAGCGCTTCGGGGTTTGTGTAGATTAAAAGTTGATAAAACAATCTCTCGGAAATCACAAGACATTTATTCGTAGAAATCTCCAGAAGGTGCAGGAAATTACGATTCACAATTATGCAGCTCCAATTCAACTAATACAACAGGAAACAATTTCCAAACATGGAGGTCACTAATACCCAGACAGATAACGGCTTCTGTGCACTAGACTAACACTCAAATCTTGCTCATGGTCAGTGGGGTGTTTATACCTGACTTTGCGTTAAAATCTAGGACTTTCGTCAAGGTTCTGAAAGTTCTTGGACATCTCGCTTGATAATAATCCTAAAGCTTAGGTGATGGAATTTTCCAAAACTATCAATTTTTCACCAAGTTGGCAAGAAATTATCAAAAGGTAACCAAATCACTGGAAATGCCATTATTACATAAAATACTTCTAAAAAGAGCGATTTTCGCCGAAGAATCTGAGTATTTCGGATCTGTCAGATATATCAAGACAAATACAAACATTTACAAAGTTTGTAACAATACTCATTAGGATGAAAAATGGGATAACCATACAGTAATGAAGACCAAAATCTTTGCTTCATAAAATCATTACTACGTTAACATCTAACAAAGTATTATAAAATTGGATTCAAATTCTCCTGTAAAAAAGGATCTATTATGTGAGAGTTTATTTATTATCTGATAATTCAATCTAGCTTATGTGTAATAATTAACCTCATCTGCTATTTTATCTTTTGTTGAGCAGAGGCACAAATGATTGAAAACATACATACTTCCCTTCCATAACTTTATGATGCCCCTGCATGAATGAATGAATGAACTATTAGGTTGGTGCGTATGAAATGTCGGATTCTTAAGTGATTGTATAAAACTGCATATCTTTCTTCAAAAGCTGTTTATTCAATCAAAGTATACTCCATTCGCTTCAATACACTTCTCCCAACGAGATTTTAAAGCGTAGATGCCTGTCTTAAAAAAATTTTGGTCTTTAGAATTAATAAACTCTGATATCGAGTTTTTTAGACTGTCTTCATTTTCATAGTGTTTGCCCCTTAAAAACAGCTCTAAATGCTTGAAAAAATAAAAATCGGTCGGCGAGAGATCCGGTGAATAGGGTGGATGCTGCAAAACTTCATATTCCGGTTCGTTCCAGCTTATTTCGCTCTGTCAGTGCGTGCGGTACCCACTTGTCCATCTTCTTAACCTTGCCAATCTCAGAAAGGTGTCTCAATATCGTTGTATGGTCAACTTTCATCCTGATAGCAAGTTCCCTCGTGGATACGGCTGGATCCGCTTCCACTAGAGCCTTCAGGTCATCATTCTTCACAGACGTTTTGGGTCTTCCGCGCGACTCATTTTGCAGTGAAAAATCGCCAGTCCGAAATTTTTCGAACCAACGCTGCACTTTCCGATCGTTAACCGTATTCTCCCCAAACGCTTGGTTTATGTTGCGTGCAGCTTTTGCAGCACTATTACCAAGTTTGTACTCATATAAGAAAATGACGCGAATGTCGGCAGAATTCATATCGGCAATAAACTCAAAAGAAATAACAAAAGGGAAGACCTTCGAGAAAACCTATTTTGCTGAAATGAGTCTCTGGCAATGGACAATACGACTATGAATGAGGTTACGCCAAAGACAAAAGTATAACGAAAACAGGGAGACAAACGTCCGCATGTAAAGAGAATCCGACATTTCATACGCACCAACCTAATATAAATACAGACAATTCCGAATTTAAATAAGCTATTCTAATATTTTTTTTTTCATGTTATATCATTTTGTATATTTGCAATATGCAGACATCAACAGATAAGCGATAGCATAGGACAATGTGAAACAAGTAACTGCTTTTTCGAGCTTGATCTTGCTACGGTCCTTCTTAATTTAACATTATTAAAAACTCATTCTGGTAGTTGATAATTTTCTCCACCGATCAACCTATAGTCAAATTTTCCACCCTTCTAATTTATCGTTCACATTCTTACAATACCAACAACTCTCACCCTGGCGATCTACAAGGTCTTACACCCTTTCTGGTAGGCAGGTCGCGTGGGGTAAACCAAGACTGGTCCAGGTATAAAAAATAAGGCTTTATTAATGAACCAGCGGGTGACCGAGCTCCGTTCGGAGAAAACAGGTATCGAAGCTAACTCGAAGATTTAAATTTTCAATTGTGATTTATCAAAACAATACATGCCATAAGAAAATTTGTGAAACCATTGGTGAAAAGATAACCGGTTAAAGTGCACCATTGTAAACTATTCTAAACAAAGTTAGAGTTTGGAAAGGAAACTATTCTATACAAAGGTAAAGATTGAAATGTGTTGAAGTTCAATATTTTTGACAAATTTATTTAGAAAAACCAAACATATATACATACATAAGAAACATATTATAAACCTATAACAGCATAAACATAAAACTTTATTAGTTCGCCATATTGGCTATAGATGGCAGCACGTTACGGCTTGAAAATTTAAGTAGCCATTATGGCGAACTAATAAAGTTTGAAAATATCCTATCTGTAACTCCGAACTGCTTGACCGTAGCACTTCAAAACCGGCGCCAATCGATTTCTCGTGGCCAAAAACCCCAGACCCCCAAGTTTACCGGAGTTTATTAATTCTGGGGCGATTTTCGACTTGGCAACCATTCCTCGTATAGATATGTAATCTAGATTATCTATATCAGACGGAATAAAGAACTTTATTATTAATTTTTAAATAAAAATTTTATTTTCAAAGCAAAAATGAAATCAATTCTTTTTATTCACCTAATGTATTTCAAATAACAAGTAACAGTTTGATTTTAGGATCCGATATAGATCTTGAAAGTGAAAATCATAGTTAAGCAATAATGTTAGAGGCGTACATGTATTTTAATAGGCGACAACTATTGGTAAATAGGCAAAGAATCTATATTAACGACAATGGTTTTAGGTTTTCATGATTTACTTTATTGTTATTATCCTTTTGAAAGTTTTCCATTTAGTATTATTGAGTTATTCGGTGTATAAAGACCCCAATCATGGAACACTCCAATTGCATTTCGAGATTTTTTTTTTTTGTTTAATTTGAAATCTGTTGCTGACGCCCATCAGATACTTTTAGAAATTATAGATGATACTACTAAGTCATATCCCAACTACCGGTTTTTGTTTAAACGATTTAAGAGTGGTGATTTCGATGTCAGTGACAAAGAACGACATGGTGGTCTGAACAAATTCGACAATCACTTTTAAGACTTATTATACAAAAAGGGGAGAAAGTTGCAGAAAATGATGTAAAATTGATATATATTGTACCGATTTTTCTCAAATGCCTTTTTAAATTGAAAAAATATGACCAAAATACATGCAAGCACCTAATAGGTGTATAGTATAGTATGTATGCAGGGATTAAAAAATCATGTAGGATTATTCAGTTAAACATATCCTGATTCGTATCCATAGGCTTTCATCAAACTGTTATAAAAGAAAACTTTTTTAATATCGGCAAATACAACGATTGAAAATTTACCGAAGAAAATCGACGAGCCTCTTGAATGTCTTCATAAAATCTTCCCAGTGCAATTCTCAATTTATCATTTATGCTCTGATTTCCGCAAGATCGGATGGCAGTAGAAAATATTTCGACTGCCGCTTCGTAAATCATTTACACATTTATTACAATTCAAAAGAAAGCCATTCCAAGTTTCTCGAAAACAAGATGTATTTTATTTATTTTAGGACAAAAAGCCTACGGCGGTGGTCTCCCAGACGAATCCAATGGTTTTGACGACTGGCCTCTCATTTGGAAAAATTATTCTGCTGCAGGCTATTCTACAATGTGGGCCGAAGACTTTCCAAAGTACGGCCTCTTCAATTACCTAGCCAGAGGGTTTCGCCGTCCACCCACTGACCACTACTTAAGACCCTTCTGGATAGCCCTCGAAGAGTCCACCTTGCTCAAATTCAGTTCCCACATGTGCTACGGTTCTAAACCAAAGTATATGCTTCAGGTACCAGAATTTCAGTGCATTCTGTTTGCGTAACATAATTTTGTGAAAAATGTTTTTCACGAACCATAAAATATTTATAAATTAACTCTATATCCTTTATTATTTATTACAATTTGTAATGTAAATATTTTGTTCATTATTTGGCGAAAGGGTAAAATGCATGCTTTATCAATGCTCTCAGCTAATTAAGCGTATGATTATGTTTATTAGTCAGAAATTTAAAATTTCATTCAGCATATATTTATTGAATCCGTTATGATGATATTTACTTCCATGGAATTTTTGAGTTGCTAATTTAATAATAATTTGAAATATATTTAGTTGCCCTCACATTAATAATTTCGTACATTAATAAATCGAACTCTTGGTCCTAGATGGCGCTACTGAAGCAAGAGACGCTAAAATTATCGGCTTAAAACCGCTGGCTTTATCAATGTCTATGCCATAAGAAACAACAAGCAGATTGTTTTCACGAAATAATATCTTTTCTCTGTGCTAAATTTTTAATGCAGAATGTATCTATTTAAAATTTACAAATTTTAAATATTACAAATAAGATACTTATTTGATAATATTAATCTAATTAAAAAATGTCAAGCAAATATAAAGGTGCATATACTAATAAAAATGAATAAGAAAATCCTGTTTTGAAGTTAATGTAGGAAGAAAATTATATTTATCTTAATTTTAACAATGACAAAAACAACCCGTTGATGCAACAGTGAAATTGGTTTGAATTTAACCATAATTATTTTAAAAAAATTGTTAATAAGTTAATTATATTTTAAATCGGAGAAAAAATACAGAAATTGATATCATTAAAACGATACTTTTTTTGAGTTTTAACGTAGTATAAATTATATTTTCGTAAGATATTATTAGAAAATGTAGCTGAAAATATCAAAACTCATTAATTTATGTTTCAATTACCTTTTGAATTTATTGTCTTCAAAACCTGTGTGTGAAATTTCATCAAGATCGCATAAATATTATAGATTTCTTCAACAGAAAATGAAAACATCCACTTATATTGCATAAATGTTGTTGTTGTTGCTGCTTATGATACTTGTCATAGACACGCCGCTGATGAAATCAGTGAATTTAAGGTGAATTTTAGCGCTTCATGTTTCAGTAGAGCTAGAAATCTTCTTGTGCCAAGAGTACATCTTAGCTAGTCATGCATGAGGAAACTTTCTACGGGGTGAACTTCATTCATGCATATCCTTCACTCTCCACATATCGTAATTCAAACTTGTACCAGAGAACGATCACCTCTGATATCCAGTACACCCACTGATATTGTCTGGACTTGAAGAGCTTTGCGGTCACGACATATTTGTAAGTGCACCATTCACCATATACACGGACAATCTTTGACATGCGAATTTCGAACTCGTAATCCAAGACACGTGAATCTAACGTCTTACCAACAAGTCTATCACATATAAATAAACAAAGTTAAACTCAGTGGCACGACAGCTAATGTGAGTCAAGGACTACTATGCCCATTTCTGCTTTCTTGGTCGACGGCCAAGGGATACCCAGTTAGGTTGTCAGCCTAAGGTGGCATCCCCAATGTTCAGTTCCCAAGCATACTTGGTCCTCAGTTTATATATCCATTAAAGGGTGATACATATAAAAATGAAACTATAAATAAAAACTTAACGATATATATAAACGCTCTAATAAAATGTTTATACTATCATAATGCCAGTAGAATTCCATCCATTTATGATAAATTATTCTTATCGACTGCATGTTCTGATAAATCTAAATTTTGCCGGAGTGAACAGCAATGAATGTGTTAAAAGATAGTTCTCTTTTTTGGTTTACAGATAAGCCATAACTTATTTATCAAGAACTGAATATTTATTGGCTATTTATTTAATCTTTATAGTTGGAATATCTTCGAGAATTCGTAACCAAGTACGACACGCTCAGAAAACCATATTTTGGTTTCTCCTTCCTGGCAGAATTGAGTCACGAGTACCTATCCAGAGTAGCTTCGGCCGACAGTCAGTTTGAAGAATTTTTCAAGTTCCTGCATAAAGGACGCCATTTGGAGACCACCATTCTCATTGTGATGTCTGACCATGGTCACAGATTCGATGCTATCAGAACAACTCAGGTAACAATATACTATTATATATTAGAGATTCTTTCAATTTGTTAGTGAATCAACAGTCCTCGATCACAAACGATGACTTTTATTAACACGAAGACAAGAATACGCGGATAACAAATACACAGCCGTGAGGAACACAAGCAACACACAGGATGCACACTTGAACAAGCAATATCCCACAAGTAGTAATCAATAGTAATAACAATCACAGCACACAAAGTGACCAGACAAAATTCATCAGAAGGAAAAAATCTACGTAGCGTCACTCTATGGTCTCTCTGAACGCCTGCAATTCTCCACTATCTCTTGCTTTAGTTGTATCCAAAGTCGACCGACTCACTACTACAGGACTGGTTATTCATTACACGACTCGATACCCCTTTCACAATATACATTAGAATTCGGCACACAGTTAAATCCAGCAATCGAGTTCCACTCAACACCTGAACTTCGCTGAGTAAACCGAACTAATTCGTTGTTGACTCGTTATGCAACACTAAACCTCTCGACGACTCTATACGCGACTGTTTTCAATTTAGACTACCAGCCTTTTATAGTTCCCGTAGTCGGACCCAGAAGGTTCTGAAACAATTAGTCATTCTAGATTCCTATAAGCTCTATCACCAAAATTCTGGTAGATTAAGGCATTATTTATTTTTTTACCAAAATCGTCATCAAGTTTCTTTATGGGCTTTTCATTGGTTGACCTACTTTAGGCTCCTCCCACTGACGTCATAGACGTTTGTCTACGTAATTCTCTATTAATCCGTCCAGTCCAAACAAACAAATTAAGTAAATAACTGTATTTTTAAACTGTCGCTGATTAATTAATGAAACTGTGACAAAAATGTGATAAAAAAAGTTTTGAAATCGCCGATTCGGTATCCGATCAGCACGCAAAAAAGCAGATCGTAAAACGGTCTTTCCAGTGATTCAAGTACACGTGCTGGGAAGCAACAGTATAGGTTTGCAACAACGTTACCTTCATTCTTAAATTTCGGGTAGCAGTTTGTAATTTAGCAGATATTTTATGAATACATTATTTTTTAATTAATGTTTTAAACACAGATTATGAATTATGTATTCTTAAAAGAACGTTGCTCGGCAATCTATACTTATAATAAAGCTCAATGTGTGTGTGTGTGTGTGTGTGTGTGTGTGTGTGTGTGTGTGTGTGTGTGTGTGTGTGTGTGTGTGTGTGTGTGTGTATGTTGGCGCTCTACAGGCCAGACCGTTGGACGTACAGCTACCAAATTCTGTACATGTATACCTTGGAGGTCCGGAATGTGCACCTTGGAGCCCTTTTTACGAATTTTTAATTAGAATTTGAATTAATTAAAATTTAAGCGAAATTTCTACGTTTTTCCGCTATAACTTCCCAAAATATGATCGCATAAACATGATTTTTACATCAATTTAAAGCTTAAAAAATTAGCCTTCTAATGGTATCAGTATTTTAATGTATAAATTAAGCTTCTATTTTTAACGAATTTTTAAAGAAATATTTTAACCATGTTTTTTAGCACGTGACTAGATAAAATAAAAGAATGCCGGAAGTTCAAATAAAAAAATTATCATCGCAAAATAAATCTACAGAAATCGTGCAACTTTCAGCACGTGACCTAATAAAATAAAAGAAATATAAAATGTGATATTTTCTTTAAAAAATAAATACAAAGCAAAGGTTTCTACAATCGTTTGCAATATCTATATCATTAACTCAATAAATCTTCTTTATTTACGGTAAACCTGATTGAATTTAGACAGGATATGCATTGAAATCCCGACTTAATGGCATATTTATGTAATCGTTTGCAATATCTGTATCATTAATTTAATACTTTTTTTCCCTTTCTCGCTTTCTTTAAAAAAACATATTTAATATTTTGGCAACATCATCGAATTTTTTTTTTTAATATTTTGGAAGCATAACCGATGGTTAAAACTGACTGATTATAAAATTAAAGAATACTATTAGGCAAAGGTGTACTTTTAGAACTTTCCGTCCATCATCTTAAAGAAAATATTAATTTCAGGTCAATCAATGCCCGGAATTACTTCAAGGCTAATGAATATGTGATTTAATTGAACATTTTAGAACGTTTTACTCATGGCGAACCAGCTGGTAGCCAAAGGCGGCTAGTATATAATAAACCTAGATATGGTATATAGATTGATTTTTGTTTTGTACCAAAGAAGTATATTTGGTTAGGCTGCATCAAGCACATTCAGATAAACCGAATTATGGTAAATTTGATTTCTGAACTACAATATATTTTTATATTTCCGTACATTAAATAAACAATGTACTGTAATTGACAAAATATTCGAAATTTTGTCGAATCTCCACGAGTCCAAAAAACTCCTTTTTGGAACCGTGTGTCGCTCTATCCATCTTTGAACATGATAATTCAAAAACACTAAACTAGAGGCATTTGGTTTATGGGCTTTACACCAAATTTGTAGTCATTTTGGATAAAATTCATTCTTAGGTATTTCATCGAGTGTAAGTAAATATAACTAAAAAACGTAATGAGTTAGTTAAAACTAGGTACACAACTCTAGCATCTAAAATGTAAATACATATTAAGTTTCGGACCAAATTCCCCCTCAGGAGCCCACCTCCTTTAGGTGGGTACGGATGTCCCAATCCCGAGGTACCCAGGGATCTTTCATTCTTTCATTTTTTCCCCTTCCCCCTATTTTTTTTCTCTTCTTACTCTCCCCACTCTCTCCTCCCTTTTCTCTCTCTTAGTCTGGCGCAGCATGGTCAAATCTATGGCCCTTGTGCCAAAAAACCAAATCAAACCAAACCAAACCAATCGAACCAAATTCGTAACTTTCATTTTTTTTATCTATCTTATACATACACAGATGCAGATATTAAAACCGAATTCTTCCTACTTAGCTTTCATCAATAGTAGAAAAATAGATGTGTCACTGTGTGTGTGTGTGTGTGTGTGTGTGTGTGTGTGTGTGTGTGTGTGTGTGTGTGTGTGTGTGTGTGTGTGTGTGTGTGTGTCGACGCTCTACAGGTCGGACTGTATTATCTACAGTTACCAAATTTGACACATGTATACCTTGGAGGTCGGGAATGTGCACCTCGGAGCGATTTTTCGTAATTTTTAATTAGAATTTTCATTAATTAAAAATCAAGCGAAATTTTGGCGTTTTTCCGCTATAACTTCAAAAAATACTACAGCAAAAAAATTGATTTTTACATCATATTGAAGTTTAAAAAATAATCTTTTCAATAATGCTAATGTTTTTAAAAAAATTAAATTTTTATTTTTTAATGAATTTTTAAAAATAAATTAATCATATTTTTCAACAATCTCCTTCATGCAAAATAAAACTTAAGCTGCACGAGCACGTTGCACGTCAATGGGAAAACAATTTTTATCACTTACATTGAGAAAAAATCAAATTAAAAAAAAAAAGTTAAATATCATTGCAAATTAAACCTAGAAAAAAATTTTCAACACGTGTAAATATGAAATTTTCTAAAAAATAAATGCAAGAATACGTTTTTTGAGATTTTACAATACCTACATTACTAATTCAATCAACAGTTTTATTTAAAGCAAATGTGGCTTAAAATGTGTAATTTATCAACTTAAATCGGAGTCCAGCAGCTAAGTCGTAAACCTTTAGTAATAGACACACACCTGCCAACAAAATGGTCTAAATGAAATAATTATATTTCTTTAATTGAATCAATAAATACTGATGAGTTACGAATATTAAATTTTTACATATATTCTCTTCTCTGGGAATCGTATTTGACAAACTATTCTTGAGAACCTAATATCTTAAATGAAAAAAGAGCTGTACTATAATCAATTAAATCAATCACTAAAGCTGACCGACGTGAAATTTGAGTATCACGATTCTATAAAAAGTTGTGATTTTTAATTACTTCATCGATCTTCTCATAAGAGCTAAACAACCAGGTTTCTCCGAGAGTGATTGACTTACATTATAAAAATGTTGATTATTCTGAAATGGTAATATAAAAAATTTAATAATTTGGTTTGGTTTGATTTTCTAAAGAGGTATGCGTTTGTTTATTTATTTATTTATTTAAAAGCTGGAGTGTCAAGAATATTTCGCAGGATATTAGGGATCAAAGGACGGTGTAAAATTCAAATTGCAAATAATTTTTGAAGCATATTTATAAACCAAAAAAAAATTATCATCGACATCATTTAAATCCTTTTGGAAATAAAACTAAAAATTGAATTTTACGATGAATTCATGAAATTGCTATTGAATAATTCGTTGAAATATATTATGAAATTATACAATAATGCTTATAAAACCGATTCCCAACGATTCTGCTTTTAGTTTTCATATTTTTTTTTAAATACATGCATGGTTTCAGTAAAAAAATGTTTTATATTAGTTGCAGTTTCGAAATTCCCACTTTAATTTAAAAATTGAATTTTACGGGCGCTAATAGAAAATTAGAGAGAAGTACATAGTACAAGGAATAAAATGACTTGAGGCCAACAAAATAATATGAGTTATATGACTATGAAAATTTGAAGCTTAAAATTATTCCTTATTATGAGATCAAGTTATATCAAATATTTAATTGATGGTTTTAAGGAACATTAATACTGGAGAACTGGCTGATCGCCAAAAGCGGTTAGTATACGATGAAACAACGAAAAATAGTTTGAATTTCAGTGTAACAATGTAATCTATAATTAAAAATTACGCAAAAATAATTTTAAAAATTGCCAAAATTCAGGGAAATTTACATGGTTTACAAATTAGGATGATTAAAAAGATAATTTTTAAATTTTAAGCTGTTGTACAAATCGTATTTATGCTATAATATTTTCGGAAATTACGGAGAGAAAAAGTCAATTTCTTTTAATTAACCAAAATTTCAAAAGAAATTTCAATTAAGTGCAATATTTATTCTTATAACAGTATATGTACTAAGTTTGGTACGTTTGGCCTTACAGAATGCTAACATATACCCATTCCTTCCATTATTACAAGAAGATATAAAAATGTAACAGATCCGAGAAAAGTTATATTCGATTCGCCTTTATTAAACAGAAATGTTATCGAATACTTAAAAATTACTTCAATGATTAAAACGAACAGCGAAATAAAAATAATTATGAATATAAAAAACATAAAATAACCATCCATCAAAGTTTATATTACTGATCGCATTACAGAAATATCGGAAAAGTTATAAAAATATTGGAAAAGTTATTTAAGAAACGCCGTGCACATACATCAATGTATTGACTTCGGCTTTAGCTCATTAATTTATTCAGGCTACCGAAATGAAAAACCACCTGCTTAGCAGCTGCTAAAAGTCCTGCTTCTGCAAACTACTCATGACTTTAATAACATATTTTTGGGTCGGTCGCAAGCTCCCAGACACGAAGCCGTATTTATAAATACATTTTACTAGTGATTCTTGATTGTTTTTTGACATGAGCGACTAAAAATAAGCGACCGAAAATAGAATCCTTAGTTAAAAATGGTGACGTCTAAAGGTATCATTGGCAGCAAAGACAGTAATGAAAAACAAAACAAAGTGCTTACTGTAAGCTTTATATTTAATGCAGCGAGTCTCGGGAACAATCGTTTACCTTTTTTCCCCCCTATCTAGAACGATATTCCGACAATAAGATTTGAAATATTTATTTCAGTCTTCAGTAGAAAATGAGTAGCATTTACAACATTGGATACAAAATTCTTTTTGATTGAATAAATAGACTATTCATTCAGTTAATCAAACATTGTTGTATTTCTTACTAAATTTTCCTACCTGGTTTACTTTATATTCATGTATTTGATTTATCATATTAGAACATTACTTTTTAGGTAGATTCCTGTAGGGATACTACCTATTGCAATGATTCTTAGAACAAGATTTCAAAAAAAAATTCTACTCTTCATCGATCATGGCCCCTAGAATCCAAAATCAACCTTGGTTCAAAAGTTTATACATATTTATATTGAAATATGTTATAAAAACTCGAATAAGTTTATAATTGGGCCATCTAGCTCAAAGGTGCAGGAAATCCTCATTTCCCCATAACTTCCTTAATATTCAAAATAGAAAAATAAATCCAATTAAAGTCTCATTACGATGAACGATTTTTTGAGTTTTAAGTTTTTAGATAACTTCTTGTCTTAAAAGTTAGTCTGATTTTTAAGGCCTAATATTAACTAACATCAGCAATTTATGTTGCCGAACAGTAACTTAGATGTGAAGGAAAGGAATCAACTACCTTCGCTTTTCAACTTGTCTATAGAAAAAAAAATCCGATGCTTTGCTTACTAATAAATAGTTTTAAACACAGAACCTAGAGTGTCGGTATTCTTAATATAGGGCATATAATTCTGTCTTAAAAATTTTACATTGCAGATTTATCGGCCAAAAATTTGATGAAAAATTTTTTATGATTTTTTTTGTCTCCTTTTTTTAATGAAATATTTCCTCGCGTTTCTGAATTCGTGTTCATGGCCTTGTTTTCACCGTCCGCATAGTTTACGACATTTTTTGCTGTAGTTTCATGAGAATTTTAAATTATAGAGAATTAAGTTTTCATTCAGTCTACAATGCATTGTAATATAGTGTAGTATCATTCATTTTATATCGTTTTGATTTTGATTTTTTATTTTATAACATCACTTCAGAGTTGAATGGTAGAGGATAAGAAAGATTATTCAGTAGACTTTATGAGTTGTCTTCCTTTTTTGCCTACTTGTACACGAAATATAGCAAAGAGAAATTACTGTTATCATTAAAAAAATTCCGACTTCGAAATTTTGACGAACCTACAAGCTTTAGACCTCCTCCAATCCACAAACACACATTTTCGGAATCATGCCTGTCTATTTAATTGCAAATGAACTCTAGAATTACAAAACATAAAGACCAAATTAAATAAAATTTGGCACAAGATTTATCATTTATAATGTATATCCGTATCTAATTTAGAATAGATCGAGGGGTTGATAATCTAGCTAGGTCTAGATTATCAACCCTGTCTTTCTGATGCATATAAACGCGATAATGCAAAAATAAAATAACTTAAATAGATGAATTTTGGTACATAATTTTGCTATTACAACTGCAGGGTAGTTCTGTATTAAATTTCAGTTTTAATAAGTCGGGAAAAAGAGGAAATACATATTCGATTTTCTAGAACTTGTTTTTTAATTATGTCAGCGATTTATCGCCACATTAATTTCAGTAAAAATGCAATAAAGTTTTAAGACTAAACGATCTATCTTTCGTATTTATTGACCGCCACTAACTTATAGTTAATACAGAAGTACCGGTTTTCTTTTCTAAATCATGGTCAAATTCTCATGTATGAATGTTACAAAGATTTGTACTTAGATAAGTACTCCTGGCATTTGCGGTGTGGGCCGCGTGGCCTGGTGGTAAGGTCTCGGATTCGGAACCGGAGGGTTGCAGATTCGAGACTCGATTCCACCGAAGAGCCGTCGTATGAGGGGGTCTCTTGCACGTTAAATCTGTCAGGCCAAACGTCCTCCCGCTGGTGTGGCGTGGTGTGGAGAGGGGGGTGCCACTTCAGATGTCGTCCTCGTCATCTGATCGTGGTTCAAAATTACGAGGTCCGTCCCAAAATAGCCCTCGTGTTGCTTTGAAACGGGACGTTAATATAACTAAACTAAACTAAACCTGGCATTTGCGATCTTGATAGAGATCTACAGTTTCAGACGGGGTTTTGGAAGATTAATAACTTTAAGGAGTTTGGGAGAAAGCTTTGGGGATATCATTTCCTCAGTTCTCCCCCCCCCCCCGCACACACACTTTTATATCATAGATTTATTCTTATGCCGACAAGAAGTAAATCGTGAGAAAAAATAAAGTTACAATGGTTTGACAAATGATATATACCCCAAAAAAGAAAGAGTAATGACTTCATTCTTAACTAAGAAATAAAAATAAGAAAATACCATCCACTGATCATCCAAATTATATCAGAGCATGGGAGATTATCAGTATATTTCTAAAGATTTAATATAATGCAGGATTAATATAATGATTACTATTATTTAAACGAATGTGCTATAGAAGTCTTAGAACTAAGAAAGAACCTAAAAGTTGAAAGTAATGACTTACGCTCAGTATTAACAGTGCCAGAAAATCTTAAAATACTGAAAGACATAACGTTGAAAATTGATAGTTTTCATTAAACATTTAAAGTACAAAAATGCTTCCCTTTCTTTTGCTGTGGAACGACTATTTGGGGGACTACAGAGAATTTTGGGTAGATATTCTCAAAGGCTGACTGCTGCTTGTAAAAGAGGATGACAAATACAGGAGGAAATAAGGAGAAAAGTCAGAAATTGACTATTTCTAGTGGCACACATATATTGCATAATATTACTGAATATTAAATTATATAATATCGTGAAATAGGATGTGCTATGTGGGACCTACAAATTAGGGCCAACAGCCTCGAAGAGAATGCCAGCTGGGAGAATTTGTCAGTAATATGGGTGGATTATGTTAAAGACAGCAGTCGACCGCTATAAATCATGTCAATACTGCACGTTCAGTAGTGGTGGAGTGGCCGATTGTACACAAGAAGAAAGGTGTTAATCGTAAATCTTATCAGTTAGATTCCTTAACAATAGTATAATAATAAATATTATAACTTACTTTATTTGAATTTTAGATTGGACACATTGAAGAGCGGATGCCCTTTTTTGCCATCCACGTCCCCAAAGTCATAACTTCAGCTCAACCCAGAATCAAAAAGATTCTTCGACAGAACAGTGGCCGACTCGTCACTCCTTTTGACACACATGCCACTTTGGTTGACATCTTAAGTTTTGCAACAGAGGGTAGCCCACTGGGAACAACACCATCGCCACCGGGAACACTTGGACAGACATTATTCAAGGTAGTGCCATTATCGCGCACGTGTGAAAAAGCATCCATCCCTATCAATTATTGCACATGCGAGCTCGAATCTCCAATTTCAGTGTCTGACAACAGAGCGGTGTTAGCAGCTGCAGCAACTATCAAACACATAAACGAGTTGCTCAAAGACGGTGGATCAACAATCCTGGAAGGTTGTGCAATGCTATCGTTAAATGTCATCAAGAGTGCTCACTTAGTGAAGTCTGCTGAAGAACGAAGCAATGGCACGGAGTCGAAAATTAGGATTGTAGTCGAAGCTGAACCAAGTGGGGGAATTTTTGAAGCGACAACATTGGTGCGGGACGCCGATGCAGAAGTTTTGGTGGATGTCAGTAGGATTAATCCCTATGGAGATCAATCCAAATGCATTAAGCACGTCACACTTCGAAAATATTGTTATTGCTTGGAACATATGAGAAAAAGTGATTCCAAAAATGACACTTCAAGGACATTGTGATAAATCTTCGTTTGTCTGTACATAAGGCAGCTATATTTATTTATAATATAAAGGCAGTTATTCGATTTGAATGACAAAACTGTTCAATGTTCGTTTTTTCTGGAAAAATTCGATGTTTCAATGTGCACTTTGTGTTCGCATCAATTTATAACTGGTTTGAAGAAGAATTTATTTATTAAAACAGATTGCAATTTTTTTATTGATAGCAATTCGACCAATACTCATTTTTAGGCTATGATTTAAGAATAAACACCTAAAAATATAATTTTTTATAAATCAAAATGAGAAATTTTGAAATAAGAAATGAGCTATTGTACAGAAAGAAAATATTCTTTAGAAAATAAGATATTTGTACATTCCTTTTAAGAATCTAGAACCAAATTCTGTAACTAAAGATGGTATTTTAAATAATTTTAGTAAAGAATTCCTGTTTATTGATTTCCAAAATTACAATCAATAATTTAAAAGTAAAAAATGTTAAATAGCAAATAATTTAAAATTAAAGACAGGGAGTTTATACTGTAAATAATCTCAAGCTCAGCAAACGTCACATAACTACAGGTGTTTTTTTTTTTCTGTCTTCACATTTTCTTATGATTTAAACTGAACATGAAATTATTGATTTTCTTTTACCCTTATAGAAAGTTAGATTTTTATACATGATATAATGGACAAAGCACCGCTGTCATTCCTTTGTATGTGTAGTAACATAGATAACTTATGACTGTTAAGGTATAAATAGATATGTATCAATGTAAATTCACTGTGAGCAACATAAATTTTGCAAATATCCATGTTGTGCTAGAAGAGTTTGATGTATTTAACATTTTGTAAAAAAAAAAAAAAAAAAAAAAAAAAAAAAATCAAAGGCTCAAATAAGATTTTTTTTCCACAAAAGTATGCTTTAGTACAAAATTATTGCACTGTTGCAGTTATGTCCATGACTCATTAGCAATTTTTTCAAAAATTTACCAATTTAGATTTCTGTGTTTTAAATAATAAAAATAATTAAGAGTTAAATTTTTTTTAGAAATATATATTCGTCGAGTATACAACTTTTGGAAGCCAGTTACTGATTCATGATTGTTGCAAAACAAAATGTATCTGTTTTTATGTGTCATGTATAGATGTTATCTAGTTATTTGTATAGAACTTTTTATCATTTTTTTTTTCTAGAAAACAATAAAAATTTCAAAAACCTATAAACATTTTGCCTCTGTTTTGAAAAATTAAGGCTTTCATTAACTTGAAGACAACATTCATCTTTAAAATATATGATTCTATAAAACTTAAGAATTTTCCAGCTTCAACAAATTTCAGTTTGTTTCCTCATATATATTTTCTGTATTTAGGAAAAATTCAGTTAATAATTACATCAATTTCTCTCTGTTGAACTGTTGAGATGAAAGTGTTTCCTTTAATAAAATCTTTATTTAAACTTTGTTTTAGAAATACAATTCATAAATACTTAAATAAAAACCAGACTAATGCCAGAATCAATAAATAATATATATTTACAAATAAATTAAATCAGTCTCATCTTTTTATCTTCAGATATTTCACAAGCTTGGAAGCTAGCTCAGTAATGTGAACTTGTTCCTGAAAAGATAAAAAAAAAAAAAAAAATAAATATTTCCATATATGAAAATATCAGATTTTTTTCATGCAGTTTTTTTAGCATTATTTCAAAGATAGATGGTCATTATTGTTTCCCATCAAATTTTGATTGGGAGAAAAATGATTTGAATACAAAGATGAGCAATTAAAACACAATTTTACAATAAGCATTTAAAATAAAAATAAAAATAAAAAAAAACTGCCTTACTTGTAGTGTTGTATCTCTGCTTCTTAATCCAGCTATTCCAGTTTGCAAAGAATTTTCATTTAATACTATGATATAAGGAATACCCATTTCATCACATCTATAAAAGATTATTAAAATCAGTGTTTTAATAATTATTTTGTGTAAAATAATTATGTAAGCAAGGAAGCATTCTGAGGTCTTTTTCAATGACAATAAGCATAATACATCTTTTTTATAAATATAATCACTTACACAAATTTTAAATCATATGTGGAAAGCATATATTAAATTGGTTTTGGAGCAATACTGACATGCAACATTGTTTCATGTCATTGCAACTATAACCTACTTGTTATTTAAACAGTGAAATGAGTATAAAGAGGGAGAGACATCAAAAGATGCTCCTGCTCTACACACTGCTAAAACTATAATCCAAATTGTTAGGCATATGACATTTATTGATTAACTTAGTAAGGGGTTTCAATTCTTTAAAAAAAGTCAAAATAAATGAGTTGGTTGAAATTTAAATGAGAAATGGCAATTGCTTGTTAGACAAACTATCAAAAAAGAAAGCTAAAAAATTATGCATATCTACATAAACAAACTTAGTTTGTTAGTGATTACAAAATTCAGGAAAGAATAAGAATAATAAAATTATCAACAAAAATGGCTGCTAGAGATGAGGATAAAAACCATGACAAAAATTTAAAAAATACAAATAAATACAATGTACAAATAAGAAAATGATAAATATATATGTATATTACTATTGGAAATAGTGTTTTTTAAATCTAAACGGATCTTGATTTTCTTCACGATGACAAATCATTCAATGAATTTTTATCCTGGATACGTGGGAAGAGACTATGCCATGAAACCAAACTTGTTCTAGTTCAGATGTTGGCTTGGACTTGTGAAAAGAAGAAACAAGGATACATTCTGTTGTGCAGTGGATCTGAGTGGAATCATGATTTCGATAAGGGCAGCATGCATTTGCAATCACATTAAAATGACAGAGATACTACGGGAATGGCCCATAGAATGTAAAGCAATACTAACAAACAATTATCTAACATAGTAACATTCTAAACCACTTAATTGTTTTGTCCAAGTGTAATATAGCATCGATTTATCGAATTTTGATAGTTATAAGCAAAAAATAAAACATTCATAATGATTATAATTAAATTTCAAAATTACTTCAAATACATAGATAAGTCAAGTATTCAATGGATTTTGCAACTGAATAAAAATAAGAAAATATTCTCAAAATAGAAGGTGGCATCTTATTAGATAGTAAAGAAAATAAAACAGATAAAGGGTTAAAATTATTTAAACAAATACTGGAACATGAAGTACAAGACATATCACACCTCCTAAAGGTAATAAATTGTATGGTTTCCGGCAAACTATAAATGCTAAAATTAAAATTGCTTAACATAAGAAATTTGAAAACGACAAATCATAACTGAGTTCATAAGAGTAGAATACTCTTATGTGTTACATTATTAAGTCGTTTAGTTTGGCATAAATATGTTGGTGGATATGTACTATTAAAACACACATATGAGGATAACAAAAACAATCAAAAATAAAAATCGATATCGGACAGCATGTAGATGATATTAAGCATTATTTATTAAATGAAACACAGGATAATCACAAATCCTGGACAACAAATATAATTATTTAAAAACTGTTCTAAAGGCATATGCTTCTTTTGATACATTGAAAAAAATCTTTATAAAGTTTCTTTTATCAGTAAGTGCACCCTTTCAAGGAGAGGCCATTACATAAACAGCTTTGGTAGTTTGAAAAAGCTGAAAAAAGAATTCCTTGACAAATATTTCTAACATTTTAGTTACACTATAAATAGTTTTTGTGAATCTAAGAGTGCATCAGTATCTGAAAATAGTAGTACCAATATTCCATCCTTTGTGCAACCATAAGCTTGACACAGAATCGTAATGATTGATTTCAAATCATGGAGCTAAAGAGCATAATGAGCTTTTTTTTCCTCCTTTCATTAATGGCATTTTCATAATAATTGATTATAAAATCTCTTATTAGTTGCACTAGCTATTGGATTATAAGAAAATTAAGAGCATGAATATTTTAAACTGAAAATTTTACAATAATTTATTCAATGGATCATTAGATATAAATTTTGATAATCAGAAGCAGATTTTGCTACCACCACACATTACAAAAAGTGAAAAAAGACAGAAGTGAGGATAAATTATTTACAGAATCACTTAATTATATCTTCAATCACTAAATGTATAGGCCATTTAGTCTCACCTAAACTATCATAATACACTACAGTTTATCACAGGATTCAATATTACAGATTAGTGACTAATTCATTAGAAAATTAATTGAAAAAGGAAATGCTGAAAAAATTTTTATACAGATTTATAACCATAAAAAAAAGATAAAAAATGATTTTGAAAACTCAGAAAATACTTTTAATAAAATGAAATAATAATTTTTAAAAAACTACAAAGAGAAAATGAAAGCATAAAAAGTCACAAAACAGTGTATTCAAATTAAATTTTTTAAAAAAGATATCAACATTTAAACACATATATTAATAATAATAAACAGATATTGAAAAATACTAAAAATGTTATGCTTTAGACATTAAATTACAGAAAAGCACATTTTCAAGAGAGCTGTCATTTATTTTATTTAATTCTAAATACTTGGTAAAACAATTGGATGCATTAATATGCACTGATTACAAGAGCTTATTTTATTGTTTGAAGATGGGAGATCGGATTATTATTATTATTATTTTCTGAAACAGCCATCTGTAATTTCTTAAAAATTGTGGATAATTTTTTTCAGCTGTTAAAATCAAAGAGCATCAAAAGCATGCACCATTGAGATTGATATATAAGAAGAGACATATGAGTGCAAAAGATTACAATTTGCTAATTAGGTTAAAGAATAAAAAAATATTTTAATAATTAAATATATCGCTTTCTCTTCCCTCCATTTATTTTTTTTCTTTCTTTCTTTTCTTTTCTTTTTTTTCTTTAGAAAACGAAAAAGCATTAATAATATATAATATTTATATACTTGTGTATATATGTATATTTATGTAGATATTAATAATACAAATACATAAATATGCATTAATTATTTAAAATTCTTTGCAAATTGAAAAGTACACTAATTTTCAAATAAATAATATTAATTTTAAATTATTTTTTAATATGCATACACTAAACCCTTCATTATGTCAGTAAAATGCTGAAAAGAAGCTATTTAAAAATGAAGATTTTTTTTTTCTTTCCATATAGTGTTTTGCATCTAATTTAGACAAAAATTTTAGTAGGAAACCAAATAAGTTATCTTTATTACAATCTCAAGTTTGCAAAATAATAATAATAAATAAATAAATACTAATTAGAAAATCCATGGAAAATTGTGATATAAACTTCTTATATTATGTAAGAGTGGAGTAAAATCAAATGAATACCTTTCAAAAGTAATTTTAATTGTCTGATTCAATTTGAAATCAGATTCAGGAAGCACATCAATGCCATTTTGCTTCAACTCTTTTGTCAAGTGGTTAACAACATTCTTCATTTTTTTCAAGTTATCAGGATGGGTTTCTTCCATTGCTAAACTGACTTTATAAGGTGCCAACTTATAATGTAAATGAAATACCTGAAATAAAAAAAAAAATATGAAGACATTAACACTCAATTGTGTTTATTGCCACCATTTCCGTGAAATATATACTGTATAAGATATGTTTGGATGAAAAGGAGATAACTATAAAGGATGGTATAAATCGAAGTGAATTGATGAGTTAGCTGATAGATGGTGTAATAGTTAAATGTTTAACACATTTAAACGTTTTTTTAATACAATTGATTTAAATATCTATATATCTACCCCCTCTCCTCCGAAATACATGTGTTTTTGACATAAAAAGGAAAATTTAATCATTGTATTGTAAAAAATTACATGTTCTCAGTAGCAAATTAAATTTAAACAGATTTTTAAAAAGTTTTTAATAAATTAAAGAAAGAATAGAACAATAAGGATATTTCTTTTCATTTATACTTCCACAAACAGCATACCCTGAGATATAAAATAAAAATGGAAACAAATTTTGTGTCAAAACCGCTTTAGTAATAAGGCAATCAGAAAATAAATTCAGAACAAATTTTATTGTGCCTTCATTAATATTAGCATTGATTAATGAACAAACTTGCATCCAAAGAGAGTATTTATTATATTTATGAAAAAAATTATGGGGGATATTTGGATTATTTTTTCTTCTTATAAAAATAAAACTCCTCATATATTCTCATTAATAAAATGAATTTAGTTTTAGAAATAATCCTTTATTACATCCTTTTAATCCCAAACAAAACTCCTCACAAGGTATTCAATGCTCATGACTTACTAATCATTCTGTTGAAAAACAGGTTCAGTTTCAATGTCTGATAGACATCGGACAATTTCAAGATATATACATCGACACCTGTTGTTTGGTGAATGGACCCCTCACTGTATAAACTGTAGAGTGATAAATTCTATGGCACACATTCTTATCGAATGTCATAATTTTACTTCAAATTCTTTAACTCATTTCCATTCGCCTATTTTAAATTTAGGAGATCTAGTGGGTGAGAAACCTCATTTAAAACTTTTTGACTTTTTAAAAGCCCTTGGTTTTTTCACAGCATTTAACATTTGAGATTTATTTTTATTCTTGTGATAAATCATTTTAAATCATAGATTTTCTCAACTTCTGACATTTTTACAATACATCCTTCTTTCATTTACACATTTTAAAATGGAATTATTTAAAAATCCTTGTGGATGGCACAGATTGTCCTAAATTTAAACTTGTGCTAATAAAACACACCATACCATACCAACCTACCATGACTCACTAATTACATGAAAAAAATCCTCAAAAGACATGTAAAGTAAGCAAATAAAACAATCAATTCAGAATCAGATATAAAAGGATAACAGACAAAATACTTTCGATTAATATAATACAACTCAATATCACATAACAGCAAATAATCAATATAAATTGAAAATATAATGCATCACTTACATTTTTATCTTCCCCATCTCTGCGTTTCACAGCAAAAGAATTAGATAAATATGTAATTACTGCTAAATCTAACTCCATTTCACATGTAACAACACTTGGCATTATATCTTGACTTAGAGATCCTATTTCATTATTAATATGATATTTCTCCAATAATTCTTCAAATATTTTGTTGTCATGAAGTGTAATGGTCTCTAGCTGATCTTTTCCCCAAGGATGATCATGAAGCAAAGACAGCTGTTGATTATTAAATTGATTCTTTGTCACCTCCGACATGGAAAACTTGGAAGGTATACTGGAATACTAATAATCTATCAATTTACATTTACTAAATTGAATAATCATAAATTATATCTGAATTTAAACATAAAAGAAGATTGCAGTTTACAAAAGATGAAACACAGAGCAAAAATAACAATTTGTGTAATAATATTTGAGTGAAAAAGAAAAATGATTTACTGTAAAAGGTAGATCTTGGGGGAGGCGGCTAAATTTCTAAATCGTTAAATAGAGAGTAGAGCCTATTCTCCACACATGTCAAATGTTTGAATTACCTTCTCTCAGCTTTAACTTTTGTATCATAAAGATTCAATCAATCGATCACTATTCTTTTTTACTGTAAAGTTAGACAAATCGATTAAACACAGAAATAGATTAGACATGGAATAGATAGTGACAAATAGATTAAACATTGCCCACATTGTAATTGCATAGCATAGTAATTCCTTTAAAAATTCAGATATTTTTTTTACTGGAGGAGACTGGTCAATTACTTTTTAAAAAATCTTCCCATGTACATCCCATCATGTTTTGTAATATGTACATAGCAACATTTGCAACTTTAAATATCTCTTACAATAGGAAACTTACTTAGGAATAAATTTCCTATTATATAATAGGAAAAATTGTGTGTGTGTGTGTATATATATATATATATATATATATATATATGCTGATGGAAAAAAATCCCAACACCAAGAAGAAATTATTGTACAGTAATGAAATTTTAGGAATACATTTGTCTAGGTAACATATTTAATTGATTAAAGTTTCAAGATCACAGGTAGAGCCATTGGCGAGAAGAGCCATTTCAAATGTGAAATGCTGGTACATTAGTAACCGGTGTAACCGCCAGAATTTTGAATGCAAGCATGCAAACGTGAATGCATTGTGTCGTACAGGTGTCGGATATCAGTTTATGGGATGGAGTTCCATGCCTGTTGCACTTGGGCGGTCAATACAGGGACGGTTAATGCTGGTTGTGGATGACGCTGAAGTTGTCGTCCAATGATGTCAGATACGTGCTCGATTGGAGAAAGATCTCGTGATCTAGCAGGCCAAGGCAACATGTCGACACTCTGTAGAGCATATTGAGTTACAACAGCGGTATGAGGGCGAGCGTTATACTGTTGGAAAACACCCCCTTGAATGCTGTTCATGAATGGCAGCACAACAGGTTGTATCACTAGACTGACGGGAAAATTTGCAGTCAGGGTGCATGGGATAACCACGAGAGTGCTCCTGCTGTCATACGAAATTGCTCCCCCAACCATAACTCCAGGAGTAGGCCCTGTGTGTCTAGGCCCCAGACAGGTCACTAGCAGTAGTTCACCTGGCCTCCTTCTAACCAACAAACGGCTATCACTGCGACCAAGGCAGAACCGGTTTTAATCAGAAAACACATCAGATCTCCACTCCGTCCTCCAATGAGCTCTAGCTTGACACTACTCACATCGCAAAAAGCAGTGGTTTGGAGTCAGTGGAATGCACTGTACAGGGCGTCTGGCTCGAAGCTGTCCTTGAATTAACCGATTTGTAACAGTTCGTTGTGTCACTGTGGTGCCAACTGCAGCTCGAATTTCAGCTGCAGTACGATTAGCCACAGCCATACGTCGAATACGACGGTCTTCCCTCTCAGTAGTATCACGTGGCCGCCCGGAACCTGGTTTTCATGAGGCAGTACCTTCCCTTGACCACTGCCGCCAATACTCATGCACAGTGGATACATTCCAGCCAAGTCTTTCAGCAATATCGCGGAAAGAAAACCCACCTTCTCGTAGCCCTACAACACGACCTCGTTCAAACTCAGTGAGCTGTTGATAATGGCTTCTTCGTCTTCTCAGAGGCATCCTTGACTAACATTAACCCACTACGTCATTTCTCAACTGTAAATAACGATCACGAACCTTAGAGCGCTTATTTAAAGCAAATCACATTTGCATGTTCATAGTGTCGCTACTAGCGCCACACTCACGCGCGTAGCTCGAAATTTGAATCGACGTCATCTTTCAGATGTATAAACACGCCTACCAAATTTCGTTTATCCAGCACAGCTCCTTCCTAGTGTTGGGATATTTTTTCCATCAGTTGTTTCATTATGTGTGTTGGTACTTTACAGATAAGGTCATTAAAGGTAAAGTAATTAAATTTGGCGCATGCAAATTTTGGATAGTGAAAATATGAATTATATATATATATATGTAGAGATTTAATCAGCGGCCATTGCTGTTAAATATTTAGTTCCAATTTGTTGTAATAGATGTCACCCCGGGTATCACTAAATATCGCTGAACCTTAATCTAAGACGCGTCACGTAAGAATTTGAGAAAAAGCGAACTGCGCATTCGCTCGCCAGACGGGGACCAGAGAGGGTCGTATCGTCCCGATCATGCATCTTTAAAAAACGTTACGTAGTTTCGCCATGAAACAACTCTTGGTGGCATCTATAAGTAATTCCTTTTTTCTTTTTTTTTCCTCTGCAGTAAATAGTCCTGTCGTAATTATAAATGTATTTTTCTTTACTGTAAATAAATTTCTTTCATATTCAAAACCTTCTTTTTTCTTCATTCAGTGACCCTAGACACTGAACTAAATGTGGTTGGATGGGCATTCTGTCCCACCCAATTCCTACACATAT
>JAPMOQ010029593.1:494206-569028 GCA_026543055.1 Argiope trifasciata | reverse complement strand
CATTGCTGTTAAATATTTAGTTCCAATTTGTTGTAATAGATGTCGCCCCGGGTATCACTAAATATCGCTGAACCTTAATCTAAGACGCGTCACATAAGAATTTGGGAAAAAGCGAACTGCGCATTCGCTCGCCAGACGGGGACCAGAGAGGGTCGTATCGTTCCGATCATGCATCTTTAAAAAACGTAACGTAGTTTCGATATGAAACAACTCTTGGTGGCATCTATAAGTAATTCCTTTTTTCTTTTTTTTCCTCTGTTGTAAATAGTCCTGTCGTAATTATAAATGTATTTTTCTTTACTGTAAATAAATTTCTTTCATATTCAAAACCATCTTTTTTCTTCATTCAGTGACCCTAGACACTGAACTAAATGTGGTTGGATGGGCATTCTGTCCCACCCAATTCCTACACATTATATATATATATATATATATATATATATATATATATATATATATATACAGTGAAACCTCGTTACAACAATATTTTAGGGACCAAATAAATATATTGTTGTAGAGAGGCGTATTGTTGTATCGAGGGCCCACATATTTTTAGCATTTAATAAGAGTTTTTATTATTATTATTATTATTAGTTTAAGGTGCATAACATACTACTTTTAAGTCTATATTTAGAAGAAATCAATTTGTAAAATACTAACAATAGTGGTTTAAGTACTAAAAAAATAAATAAATAAGATAAATTCAGAAAATAAGCACAGAAATATTCACATACCTGAAAACACTTTTTATTGAAAATAATCTAATATTTTTGTTTGCTTATTCATTTTTTTAACTGTTAAGTTCACCAATACCAATTTTCGAATAAGTTGACGATTGCTTGACCGGTTTTTGAGGGTAGAAACGGAAAAGTTCTGGCGACATTTCACCGTGTGATAAGGCCTTTAGGGAACAATATCGCGTGAAAGAAAGAAAAGTTTAAACCAAATGTTTCGCGTAGAACTCAAATTCGTTAAAGACTATAAAACAACCTTTGAACTCACTTTTCAGTACGTCACTTAACAACACCCCGCCTCCATCTCCCCCTGTTCCTCTAACAAAGGGCACTTGTTCTGTGACAAGCTGACCAGACAGGTCTAGATGTCCTTAAACCTTATCAGAATTCCAAAGCTTACTGGGAAATGATACTAGGCATACATTTACACTTCATCCCCCCCTCACCCACTCCAATTCCCAAAAGGGTGGTCTTCATCTGTTTTGAAATCTGAACAATAGCAATTTATTCAGGGATAAGTTGAATATCCACAATGAGTCTTAATAGACGGAAAAAATAACAAAAGAAAACGAAAAAAAAAAAAAGCATTTGAAAATCAAAATATTATTATAAAAGGAGAAAATGATACTGAAATTTAGATTGAAAAAATCGTTTTACAGAGGTTTATTGTTCTAGAGAATATCGCAATATTGAGGGGAGATTAACATTAGTTTATATGCAAAATCACCGGGACCACAAAACATTATTGTAGTAGAGGGAGTTATTGTTGTATCGGGTATCGTTGTAGCGAGAGTTTACTGTATATATATATATATTTCAGTTCAAAAATTATTTATATATTCAAGTTCAGAAAAATTCTTTTTATTGAGGTCAGCTTTCGTTGCTGTAAAATGCTCAAATCTGGTTTAATAAATTTCTAAAGTAATTTTAATTACAATCTTCAATAATATTTGCGAAAAAACGCCAAATCAATTTCATATTTTTTCAAGCATTTAATTTTAATTGGATAATAAATACATCTTCTTAACTTAATAACTAGAGTAATTTTATTTAGATTTTCAATTCATTGGGATATGCTGCTATAAAAGTAAAAATCATATCTGAGTTCATAGGTGGGCAATATAGCTCAAAGTGAGTGGTAATTTTAGGGAATCAAACTTTTCATTTCCCTAAATTCCCTTTATTTCCAATTAAGCTTTTTATAATTGAAAAGAGAAAAATATGTTTAGTTGAATTAATGTCTCTAAGATTTTTTAACAACTTTTGTGTCAAAGCATATAGCTATGCATATAGCAAAAGCATATAGCATATAGCAAAGCAAAGCAAAGCTATGATAGCAGTGCTTGCATAGTTAGAACCTTAAAAGTGATGTTCAGCCTCTAGATTTACATGATTTGTTTTACACATTTAAATAAATAAGCTTTTGCACTTTTTTCTTTGATTTGAAATTGTTTAAAAACCTGTGGACTTAAGTTTAATATTTTTTTAAAAACTAATGAAATAAATAATAAAAGAATAAATAATAAATAAATAAAATAAAAAGAATAGCTTTGGATGAGTTAGTTCCATTCCATGCTTTAAGTCCATTGAATTTATCTGATTATAACCATTTATTTGAATACAGTAATGCAAATCATGCTAAATATGTATTGTGGAATAAGTACAGAATTATACTGGAAATCACTATCTGTGATTGCTCCAATATGCCATATTGAGGAAAACATTTCATAGTTTTTGTCTAAAGTTTGAAAATATTAACTTAAATGATGAAAAATATAAATTTGTGTTCAAACTTTTAAAAAGGAATTTTAATTTTTGAGATTATTGATGCTTTAAATATTTATATTTTAAAAAATTATTGTAGTTCCAAAAAAGATTTAAGAATCAAACAATAGTGAAAAATTTTTAAGTGCATTCATTTTTAAAAACTGCCACTTTATTCTGGAATATAATTAGATACATAAAGATGCAAATGAAAAATTAATGAAATTCACAGCATTATGAAGACAATAGCATAAAATTTCTAAAATAGTGTAATAAAATAGTATTTATCATATTCTATAAAAATGTGGAATTTAAAACTCTGTTTGAAGAAACTATTAAGAGAAAGTTATACAAGATGTTTAATTAAAATTTTAGCAACCACTGACCCATGTTGAAACATTTGCTGGCCAAAGGTGACTAGTTATTTATAATAATAGTGACTAATACTAATAATAAATGTTATTCATACATATCCTTTATCTATTTATTTTTATATTTACCACAATAAATACACTATAAAAAATTTATCCCTTTAAGTTTTTCTTTTAGATTAATTATATATATATATATTTATTGTTTATGTTTGTTTTCTTTTATTTGCTTAAACCCTCATCACATTTTGAAAAATTAGACTTTCACTCAATATTATTGGTATCTTTAAAATATTTAAGTCAATTGCGGCCATTATAACCATAGTAAAAACTTAAGTAGAATACTGAAATATTTCAGGTATTCTATTGATTTTCATTCAGGAAAAAAAAACCTGTAATCAGAAGATCGCTTTTTCTAAAACTCTAACATATATAAAATTAGCAAATTAAAACAAAGAAGAAAACTGAAGAACTGTTCAAGCTCAATGTAATATTATAATCGATTACAATTCAATACTAATTAGTAGTAATTAATTATCAGATGAAATAAATTATCATAATCAATTATACATCTGTAATAGCCTTAAATAGTTTGTCCCAATGTGAGGAAATAGAAAATTTTGATTTTTTAACCCTTTATATACCTATGCCCAGTCTGACTGCCAATATGCAGAATGCATCATTTTCACATTCTTGCTGCATGATTATTATAAAAGCAAAACTACCATATTAAACACTAACTCAGCTAAAACATTGTTTAATTTTAAAAATTAAAATAAATCTATAGCCATTTCTGAGATTTCTAAGCACTAAAAGAAATCCTTATAACAACATATGAATAATTTTGCACCTCAGGTGAATAATAATTGGGATACAAAGACTTAATAGTACTATATTTAAATTTATTATCTGTAATTTGTACTTAAAATAATTTATTACAAATATTAAGTAAAAGAATATAATATTTAAAAAAGTGTCAAAGTCATTTCCAACAATTTTGAAGTAAAAAACATTAGTTAATAATACCTTTCTCCACCACAAGTATCTTTGTTTTGACCAGTGATGAAACCAGTTTAATGATTTCTTTGCAGGGCAAAAAAATACCACAGAGAGACGAGTCCAAGTCTCTAAATCCCTAAAATAAAAAATAAAATTAACTATATAAGTTAATTTTAAGAGTTTATAAAATATTAATGTTTAACAAATTTATTTACAAAACAAATAAATATAAACTTAAATAAAAATGTTTTTAAAAAACTTACTAACAAGCTTTTAATTTATTTTAAACTATGAAATAAGTAATCGCTTATTCAAATTGCATGTATAGAGCAACTATCACAATAATGTGTTGCAGAGTATAACTAAAAAATAACAAAGCACATGTGTAATACTTTAAAACTTCACTCTTTTGTAATTAATTGATATTTTTTGTTATAATCATGCATTCATCCATATTTCAGTCGGAATTTATATAAATGTGGATAAATAAAAACAATTTTTTCTGTAATTCTTTTTTGCTACCATTTCCTCAGCTTCTTATATGTGTTATATTATATTCATTAATTAATTTCAAAACAGATCCATAAAGAATAACATGAATTTTGACCCCCCCACAAAAAAAATTTCTCCTTCTTCTTCTTATTATTATTTATAAGTGGAAGTAATTGTACAGACCAATAAATTAGATATAAAAATTACATTATACAGCAATTTTTAATAAGAATTTCAAATTTTATGGCACACTGTTTTGTTTGATGTGCCAGAAAACATTTATTATGAGCTTTAATAGTCAGAATATTATGCTTTCAGAAAATCTGATGATTTTAACAAAACTTCTCTCACCTTAACATATTCAGCTCTATATTGCTAGATGTTTTTTTATTACAGATATTTTTATTTATGCATGGTCCATATACAGCTAATCCCAATGGTAAATTACATCCAAATCTTGTATGAATGTCAAAGTAATTTCCTATAATATCTGTAAAACAGAAAGAAATATGGCATAAATTCAAAAATAATATAATAAAATAAGACAAAGATAAGTAAAAAATATATATAGTATTAATATAAATATACAAATCAGTGAATGAATATTTAAAAAATATTAGAAAAAACATCAATTTATTAGAAATCATAAATATATTAATCAGCAACAATAAAAGGGTTTAAATAGCAAAGTTCAACTGAAATCAAAAGAATTTTTTTTAAGTAGCATAAACTATATAGATAAATTAAATTAAAACTATATCGATATTAATATAGTAAAATGAATACAAATGCCACAGTTATAGTGCTATCTGAAAGTAGAAAATAGAATGAATATCACATGTAAATACTAAACATTTATATATTTATATACTCTCATCTTATAAAGTAAAAGCATACATAAATTAAAGTGAATTAACTTTTTCTTAAACTTGATAATTTTTTGGAAATAATTAAAGAATTCAAAATTAAATACAATATCAGCACTCAATACCATTAGCAGTTTTAACAAAATGAGAAAAAAAAATTTAATAAAAAGTAAAAAGCCTTTATGTTTACTTAAACTTTATGAGAAAGATATTGGAATAATATAAAATGAAATATCTGAATTGAATAATTTTAAAAATATTCAGCAAGACAAATAATTATTTTTCACTTTTAAATCTTTTAAATAGAAATGTTTTCATTAAATTCTAAAAAAATGGAAATACAATCTATCTATCTATATAAGTTGCCTGATTAATTTTTTAAAATTAGTTATATTAATGAATATTAAAAAGCAACTTCACTCACTAAAAAATTAAAACAATAAGTATATAAAACAGTGCATTTATGTGTAACAATAAATGCATAAATTTAAGAAAAAAATAATTAATGGTATAATAATGATAATAATAATTAAATATAATAATAGTATTAATATTATTAACTTATATACCTTGAAGCAAACTAGTTGTAGTTGTATCTTCAGTTTTCTGGAAAAGAAAAGATTGTTTTCGTGGATTTGTAAGTTCTACAGGGAATAAGTTAATATCAAAATTATTCAGCAAAGAACCAAACCTAAAAGAAAAAAAATTAATAATTATGAAGCATAGCTTTTGAAAATTTTTCACAACACATAACCAAGAAATTAACCATTCAATATAAATAAAACATATATTCTATGAAGAAAGCTTAGTATATGTAATAATGAGTATGTTGATAGAATAGTTTTTACTGTAATAAACTAAAAGTCACATTTTATTGAATTATAATAGAGAATAATTATTTATAATCAAATTTCAAATTATATTATCCAATAATTCACAGCGCTTATTGCCATCTTTTATATTCCTTGACATAATTTTCGTTGTGAAAAATTTAGATTACTAACACACAAAATTTATAAATGGAAAGAAATGTAATATTTTTTTAGACAATTAAGATAAGCTATGATAAAGAAGCAGAAAATAGATATAAAATGCAGAATGATAGCAATAGTGCCCTGAAACTAATATTTATTTGAAATTATTAATTCACAATTTTAAGGTTTTACAATTTATCATCAATATTTATAAATAGTTACATATTTAATTAATTAAATATAGCAGCTAACTGGTAAAGATAATTCACTAATTGATCTTATAGTGACACCTAATTTTACTGACAAACGATCAAAATGTAATCCCAAAATATTTATTTAGATACACTGAAGCTTGGTAATCTTGGTTCAATTTGAAAACTGCCAAGTAAACCTTGGAATCATTATATGATGAAGTACCAGTTATTGAAATTACATATTTTTTGTCAAAATATGCATTCATTGAGAACTTAGTAATCTAACAATAGATAAATATAAATGTTTCAATAGTACAGCATTAAAAATTGAATTAAAATCAAACTTTAATCAAATAACAGAGAAATCAAATTGAAAATCATTTATTTTCAACAAATTAAATTTTAAGAGCAATATTATAACCAAGATAAAAATATGATTAATATCAGTAGAGATTTTGAAAAATACAAAAACATTTTAATTGCTAATAAGACTGAAATCTAATAGAAAATATCTTAGTCCAATACAATAAAAAACTCAATATAATTGATAAATTTTTAATATTAAGATATACATATAATATTTTAAATATAATTTTGCAAATGTATGCTAAATAGGAAAAAAAAATTTGGAATGAACTTCAATTTATTTTTTATTGAAAAGAATAATTTGTAATACAAGAAAGAAGATAAAGCGGTGCATCTGTTTTTATTGCAACTAAAGAAAAAAGTCAAAAGTAATAGTTTCCTGAGTAATTCTTTAAATGATTTTTTATTTAATATATATTTGCAAATTTAGAAAAAGGAATTTTGGGAATTTTTGAAAGTAATGTGAAAGTAATTAAGAACTTTTATCCCTTTGTTTGGAGTGTAATAAAGTGCAACAAATAATTTTAGGTACTTTTAGCAGTTCCTTTAAAAATAACTTATTGGAACCATGTTGAAGAATCACAGCACCATCCTCTCAAAACCAATGTTAAGAGAGAAAGAAACAGAGAAAAATTTTACAATATATCTAAATTCAAAAAGGGATTTTTTATTAGAATATAAACAAGCAAGCATTCATTTTAAGCATGCAGTTTACTGATATACCAAAATAACAGATTTAAAAAGCTTACACAAAATAACAGATTACAAGCTTGCTTATTTATTTATTAAGAGAATCCATATGATAGATTAAAGAAAAAGCTTCTATTACTTAAAAGATATCATTTACATCTTGGTTTCTCAGAATAAGATAGATTTATAAAGACAGAAATAATCAGAACATTAACTTATACCTAGATTTAAAAATATATATTCTACTATCTAAAGAGATTATTGATAATAGTAATTTTAGAAAGAGTACATTTATGTTGACAGAAAAAAATTAAAAGATGCAGAAATATATTATTAACAATAACATGGGCTCAAAAATATTAATGTACAAATATACATACAATATATATCATTGATTTTATCAATATTTTAAAAATTAATTATTTTCTAGCCATTAAAATTCAAATATTACTTTCAGTATTTAATTTTTAAATTTTAACTATCCAACATTAAGTTGCTGTGTCACATGAAAATTGTGAGCCTAAAATAAATGCCTATTCATTTAGATTCTGGAAAAATGCCCTTATTAAAACATAAATTTTGAATGCGTACATACTGCCTTTATTTCAGTTTTCTATATTCACTTGCAATCCTAGGCATGGTTTAACTTTTAAAAGCAACTAAAAGAAAGATATTTTGTGTAATAATTAAAGGAAAAGAATATCCCTGTGATTTTAAAATAATATTTTTCAGCTTATTTACTGAAGGCATATTTTATCTACATAAAAACATTGTTAAGGAAAATTTTCAAGATGGGTGTACAGTGAAAAGTTCAATAAACCTCATAATGTTTCATCCTTTATTTTGCTCAAAAAACATGAAACACAGGTAACAAAGCACAGCTGAAATGTAGACTAAAACAGTGCTAGAAATAATTTTTAAGCAGTTAACAGCTATTATGCAATTACAATAGCACAATGCACACAGAGAATTCACTAAAAATATAACACTCTGTAGAGAGATATTGCTCTACTATTCCTCCCATCTGTGTTCCTCAACCTCTGTATCTTCAATGACAGATCACTGAATATACTTTTAAAAATGCAGAGCTCAAGTACTAAAACAGTTAATATGAAGACTGTTAAATATTCAGAAATCTTTTTTGTTGTTGTTGTTGTTGCCCAAATAGTCCTAAAGTTTGTTGCTAAAGAATGGAATTATTAACTCAGCTTTCATTGTACTATTTGTAAAATTCTCTTCTTTACCAGGAAGCTAATTAAACAAAGAAATAATATTACAAATGTATTAAAATACAACATGATTTCAAGAATAGACATAGAGCTCTTTAGAGATTTTATATATTTAACAAATCAATCTTTTATCTTTCACCAAAATTTGTTTATCTAAACTATAATAACGTGTTGAAAACTGAATAAAAAGGTAGAAAGCATGAAAGAGTGAATTTGAGGAGGCATTTTAAGTTCTGAAAAGAATCTTTAAATACAGTATTTTGATTTCATGTAGAAAATAATAAAATGCCCAACATAGATATAAAAGTGATGGCGAAACCAGAATTTATGTGGTCAGAAAATTACTTTTGGAATATAGATTAATTAAAAACTAAAATATTAACATATAATTCAAGATTAATAAAATAAATAAAATATCTACTCAACCATTCATTGAAAATATTCATTTTTAGATAACATCCCAAGGGTCCATACTGAAGTGTTGCTGTATTATTTGCAATCCTCTTGATATTCAGAATATGATTCTTGTTACAAAGATGAATAAGATTCTTGAAAGAGTTTGCAGCTGTTTGAGATGGCATAGTAAATGTTACAATATCTAATAAAAGAAATATATATATATTGTTACTCATAAATACATGCAGAAGCAATTGGTTCTGTATAAATTAAAATAATATTTTACATAAAAAACATTTGAATACATTCATGCATGTATATGAAATAACACTTGAATTATAATATGATAATTTTATAAATGTTATATGTTGTATTTAAATCTAACTATACAACTTTAAATGTGATTGCACACGTCAAGCATAAGAAATGAATATATAAGAAAGAAATTAAGAAAATGCCAAAATATCTCTTCAAACTAAATTTTGATGGCATATTAAAAGAAAAGATGCAGGTATAAGATAAAAATCTGCATTTCCAGATAAAGAACCATACAATTATTTATTGTATTACTTTATCAACATGCAATTAGTTATCACAAATGTAGTGATCTAGTTGGAGAGATTAACATAAAAATATATTACATAATTAGCATATCATGCATTGGATTTATAAAACGAGTGAAAGAAAATTCTAAGGAATTTTTAAAACAAAAGCATAAATAAATGTATAAAGGGATAATATCTGCCTGAAGGAAAAAGAATGATTATTTTGCTTTCTTTATTGCTTGATGCATTATGATCCAATTATTTATTAATAATAAACAGTTTCACAACCAAAAATCATATCTAGCATTGCACTAATGAAGAGTATATAATTATATCAGAACTGTAATCAAAGCAAAAAAACTAATTAAGAATTTTACAGATATTACAAAATGAATATGAAGTTATAAGATACGTTTAAGAAGAAGAGAAAGTATATTTATATTGAAGTAGGAAAAAAATGTGATAAATTAAATATACTAATTTTTATGGGGGGAAAATTCTCATTAGGTAGTAATTCCAAACTAATATGACATTTGCACCAGAAAAAATCCAACCATCCAACCCAACAATAATTTCAAAAATATTTAAATAATAAACATGAATATTTAAATAATAAACAAAAATAATGCTCAAATAAATGTAGTATTTTCACACCATATTATTCCTTCACTACAACTACTATTAATTTTGCTTTGTTTAGAACGAGGAAAGAACCTTTGGTAATCTAAAAATTATGACAAAACTTCATGTAAATTTTACATACATATATTTATAATGCTAATGATATAGGTAATAATTAATTCAATTATTCTTTTATGACAATAAAAAGATATTCTTTGATTCTTATAAAAATTTGTTATTAGATATTTTAAGCTCTTCATAAAAACAATCATCTTGTAGCTTATATCACAGATACATAATTTCATGGCTCTATATCAATATTTATCTTACTGTTTTTCACCTTATAGTACATTTACTTAGGAATATGAAACTCAAAGTAAGTTTATAATTAAGTTACACTTTTTTTTTTCTTTTTGTAATTTTGAAAAACTAATTACTACTTTTTTATAATCTACAAAGATATTACTTGAATTATTCTCTTTTTACCTGACTCACCATAAAAATTAGAAAAATAAACTTCAAACCTTACATTGATTTCATATTCAATCAAACATCGTAGAAAAATGTTGGAAGTACTCTACTATATCATCAATACTGCTTTTAAAATTTAATTACTACTCGTCAAAAATGTTATCAATAATCATTAAATGTAAGTGTCCATTTACTACTATTATAATTTTAACGAAAAAATTCTTGCAATCATTTTATGTTATTGCAAGAAATTTAAGTAATTTCCTTTATATATATATATATATATATATATATATATATATATATATAATTTCTAAGGAAAAGTGAGTAACAGCAACAATCTATTAAACAACATTTCCAAAATGCATTTATGAGACATTAAATCATTTGAATATCCCATAAATGTAAATATTAAAATGATTATATTATATAATTAAAGATTTCTAAAGACAAGAATACAAACCCTTAAGCGTGATTGTAACAGGTAGTACGAAGTCATCCAACATGCATAATTTACTTACTATAAATAATTCACTATAGTCGAAAATATCAAAATCTCAAACACATGTTGGAAATTTTTGTTTACTTTTACAATGTGTTTGGCTTTACCAGTATGATCTTGTGAAAATTTTATTTTTGCAATTTTTTTTCAATAATGATTTAGAATTAAATTTAGATTTAAATCTGTGTACCTAATAAAATAAGAATTTCTTAGAACATTTCTTGCTTCACTTATTGCAAAAAGTAACTTAACTAAGTTTTTCACACATTGCTCTGAAAAAAAGATCCCATTCGTCAAAAATATTTCTTATTTATAATAAAATATAAATTTTGCGAAAATTACGTGTTTTAATTATTTCTAATTTATAAATAAAGCATACAGTTGTCACCATCACTCATCTAAATTAATCGGTATACTACTACAACTTCGTCTTTCTGCGCTCGGAAAATTAAAATGTAATTGTGATAAGTGGTGAAAGCAAATCTGAAATGGAAGATTTTGAGAAAGGTTCCGATTTGGAAGAAGTTAGTTTCGTTTTTAATCTGACTTTACAGTACAAATTATAAGAAGATGCACTATAATATATATATGATAAAATGGTTCCCAGACTGTTAAATTCTTCTACATCTCAAATCTAAATTTGTTTCCCTTTTTTAAAAAGTAGGATCATTATAAAGGTTTATTCCGTTCACAATACCATTCAGCTGACAAGGAAGAAACTGAAAAAATAGTTGTTTAAGAAAGTATTGTTTGAACATGTTGGCAAATGTAAAAGAACATTATACTATTATAATAAAAATATATCAGATTAATATTCTAAGACCAAGTTTGCACGAAATTAGCATTTATTTTGTTTTAAATAATATGATTATTTAGGATTATGAATGCGAGTATGTGTATAAAGGTTTCTAATTCTTAAATTAAATATTTCTTACAAATTATCTTAATCATAAGCACCCCTAAAATCATTCATCCATGTGTACACGGAGAATTAATGGAGCCTCACATCAAACTACCTTATATGTAGACCAATAACTTACAAAAGGTAACCAAATGTATATTTAATATTGTTAGACCCATATATATCCATATAAAAACAGTGAAGAAATAACATTAAATAAAATGTATTGCAATTTATTATTTTGATGAGTTAACTACTGTTTTGATTAGTAACTTATGTTTAATATGATTAAATGTTTTGAATTGAATAAATATATCCTGTTTTATCTTTTTACAAGAATTTTTATTTATTTACTGTAATTATAAATGCAAAATTTTTATTGACAAGATGGATAACTCATATATGTGTTATAGATGTACATGAATTCTTTTATATGATTAATGCATTTAAATATACCCATAGGTAATTCATATTTATTTATATTTTTAAGAACCTGCATAAGTCTTTACATTATGCCATTGGTAAAATATGTTGTGAAACTGCTGAAGGATTGAAAGTGAAATTTAGTAAAGAATTTATTAGAAATGTGGCAGATCTCACTTTTCGTCAAACTGGAATATTTGCTGAGGATCTTGAGATGTTTTCTAAGTAATTATTTGTATTTTTTAATTATATTAATAATATTAGCGATTTATTCTCTAATAACCTATCTAATTATTGATTAAAAAATATTGTGATTTGTTTTTCTTTTACTTGATTAGAACTAATCTACTATAGTGATCAGTTTTATTATGATAATTATAACAAAAATATATTGTAGCAATAGTTATTATCGTCATTATTATTGGTTACTTTTTTTTAAACCCATTTCAATAAAATGTATTATTCATTGAAATTATCAATGATATCTGATTTGCTTGGAATTAAGATTATTTAAATTCTATTGAATTTAATTTTGTTTAAAATTTTTCTGGTCAAAATTTTAAAAAATAGACTTAATGGATTCCTTATGGGCATTTTTAAAAAAATCTAAAATAATGATTTGTGATATTTATATTTTATAACAATTATTTTGCATGGATTATTTCAATTGCATATCATAATTTATTCTACATTTTTCATAGTTTTTAAGGATGTATGTCTTGTAGGGTTTTGAGAATGAATTAAAAAGAGAAAGAGATACAAATTTAGGAATAATTATGTTTATTTTTTAAACATTTGAATGGCTTAACATTTCATTTATTCAACATTCTCTTTACAGACATGCAAAGAGAACAACCATTAATGCTGATGATGTCAAGTTATTAGTGAGGAGAAGTAAATCACTGGTACAGTATAGTTATATATAATGTATTTTGTAACTGTAGATATATGAAATGAGTAGAAATGTTTTGGATTGTAATGATCTGTATATTATATTTTTCTTTTAATATATAATATTTCATTTATTATCCTAGTAAAAAAGCAATTGTAAAAAAGTAAGGGACATTTTCTCTTGTTAAACTTTTAATTGAAGTAAATATGACTGTAAATTAAAAAATAAATGTTCTCCTATTTAGTCATCATGAAATTATTGGTTTAATATTTCAGTGAGATTATTTCATTTTGAAGCAAATTGTTAATTGATTAAATGTAAATCTCTTATTTGAGTAAAATAAAAAAATTAAGCTTTTTAAGTATTTCTGTAAAAGAAGTAAGTTAGTTTTTGAAATTAGTTTAATATTGTTAAGCTTTTCTATTTTTCTTTTTCAAAAACATAGAACATGTCTTACTACGGAAATTGTTGTATCAAAATTCATAAATTAATATGAATGCCACAGTGCTAGGGACTATATTAAAAATAATGAACAATTATTTTCTTAAAATTTTAAATTCACATTAAAAATTTAACAAATTTTTTAACATAGTCCTTCTGTCAAAAATAAAGAATATTTCATATTAAAATTATTTATTTTCTTTCCATTAAGAATTTCTTTTGTTGTTTTGAAATATTACATGAGTATGAATGCAATACTACTATTATAAATGTCATCTACACTACTATTATGAATGTCAAAATTTAGATGGATGGATGTTTGTTAGTCAATCACGTCAAAATGACTGAACGAAGTTGAATGAAATTTAGCACAGAGATAGAATATAGTCTGGAATAGAACATAGACTTTTATTTATTCTGGTTAATTGAGTGGTTATTTTTTTATTAATTAAAAACTAATTTGCCTTCCAAAAATCTGAGGTTAAATCCAGCCACGGTAATAATGTTAGCTTTAACACGTTTTTGTCTGATTTTTTCAAATGATTCTTTATGTGTGTGTGCTTCGCACTTTTAAAATTAAACATTGTTGATTAAGTTTAAAAATTATATGCATTATACTGTTATAGCTATCCCAATCTCTGTCGATAAATACAATAGACTTGGCTCGATTTTAAAGAAACACAGACTTGAATTACTGTTTTGTTTTATTTCAAGTATACAATATAAATGAATTGTTTTTAAGTTAGTTGCATGTTTTTTGTAATTAAATTATGTATTTTTAGTATATGCTTATTGTTTTAAATGTATCATTTTTTAGATTAGTTTTTTTTATTTGTCATTATTTGATAGTTTCTTGAAATGTCCAGAAAATGCAAATCTAATCTTTCAAAGAGGGGTGATAAAGCTTGTATAGGAATTTTCTAGAAGATCTGTTTTCAATTTTAGTGAATACTTGCAGGCTATCAAATCCTGTCTAGATATGGGATAAATACAAGGATCCTTTGTCAGATGATATTGTGCATAGACTGGATGGCACTGACAATGACTAATCATTAAAGAAGCTTTGGTGCTAATTGAAGATAAAATGATTTCTGTACCTGGAAAATGTCTCACTGATTTCGCCCTAACCCTATCACAGTAATGTGAGGAATTATCAAACAAAGTTGTAAAGCAGCTAAACTACGACAAAGCGAAGTTAGAAATGCAGGTCAATGAAATTACACTATGATTGCATCCCAAGCAGCATCAAGTCTACAAAACAATTCTGAATCAAGTAAATAGTATAGAGGAGGGATTATTCTTTCTTGGTGCATCAGTGGGTACAGGTAAAACTTGTGTGCTAAATATCCTGCTAGCCCAACTCCACAAGACCCACAGTATATCTCTGGCTGTAGCTTCTGTGGATATTGCTGCAACTTTGTTTAACGGGGGGAAGACTTCACATTCATTTTCAAACTGCTGCTTAAACTTACAAGCAAAGATATCCCAACATGCAATATAACCAAAAACAGCAGCCTGGATGTCCTTTTGTAGTAATGCAAGTTAATTGTATGGCACAAGTGCCCAATGTTGCATAAGTATGCATTAGAGGCATTAAACTGAAGCCTTCAGGACATCTGCGGCAACCAGGTGGTGATAGGTAGTGTTGCCATTTTGCTCGTAGATATATTTAGACAGACACTGTCACTGCTGATCAGATCGCCAGTTCTCATACATACACATCAAAATTTCCATGTGAATGAAGTCACGGGTAATAGCTAGTACTATAGATTATTGATACATTGATTCTTTTTCATGTTGCAGAAGTGACATTTTAAAACATTAAGTGCACATTAATTTGTTGTTTTGACTTGATAAATTTTAACAATATACTGAAATGATTATAATGGTCCATAGAAGATAAAGGCATGAGGGTATATTATTATTTTTTTCATTGATTTTTCCATATTTATTGGCAATAAGAATATGACTAGTAATTAATATTGAATCAAAGTATTATATATATATATATATATATATTCTTACTCATATTCTATATATTTACATTTACTTTATTTAAACATATTTGTAACTACAAATATTATCAATTAATTAAAGCAATAAATTAATACAATACTATGCCATAGTTAGAAAAGTAAATAAACAAATCAAAGAAGTGAATTACAAATGTCTCATTCCAGAGAAACGAGATTCCTCTCTTCCAATTCATGCATATTGGGAGGGAGGCAACAATTGTAAAATTTGAAATAAAAAAAATGTTCATAAAATTTAATTACAGTTTTTTCCAAAAATATCCTGGTTTTTTTTAAAAAAATTCCTTCTGGAATATAGCATTAATTTTCTGTACAATCGATTACATGTGAGAATTTTCCTCTACAGTTTCTTTACTTTATTTGGTTTCTTTTAGCAAGAGCACATCAGTAAAATGGCAGAAGAGCTGTCAGCAAATTCTGTAAAAGCAAAAGGAAAGAAAAAGAAAAATGAAACTGGGGAACCAAGCCACACTATTGATCTTGATTAAAAGAATTGATTTTACTTTTCAGTTATGAAATTTAGATGAATTTAAATTCAACTATAATGCTCATAGCTGGTTTCTGTCTTTAAAATGACATGAATGCTTTCTTTTCAATGTAGTGAAGGAAGAAATATATATTCTTCATTAAGTACACAGAAAAAGATTAATCAGAAAGAATGCTTAATTTTTTTAAATTTATTTATCGTTCTAGTTTTTTTAGCCAAAAAGTTTTTTTTTTGTGGTTGTTCTTTTTTTTCTGTATAAAAGTTAGCTGTTAATATTCAATGATCTTTAATATATTGTATAAAATTTTGAATTGTTTAATGTACCTGGAGCAGAAAAGCTGAAACCTCATTCATTTCTTAAACAGTATTGTAAATGTTGAGTACTTATTTTATTTGTATGCTTTTTACATAATGTAAATAATCATAGTGACTTTTTATAATAAATCAGAAGCACTGTTAAGACATTTTCTTTCTATTTCATATATTTTTTTTTTAAATCCATTTCAGTATTTTTATTATTCATTTATTTGGATTGGGATTTTGTTCATGATCTTGAATTTATCTATGGTTTTCTTGTAAATCTGGGGGAGTAGGGGATAAATAGATTCAAACCTCTAATTCCAAATATTTTAGCTTGATTTATCTAACATGATTTTCTCGATATTTGCCATTTTGTTGAAAGAATGTCACTTTAAAATTTTATCTTATTAGAAAAGTAAAAAGTAAAACTTAAAAGCTAAATTAAAAAAAGAAGATAACATAGGAAGGGGAGGGGAGGTTAATTATAATGTTTACATTTGATAAAAGTGTGGAAAAAAATCTGATTAAATAATAAATTAGTTTAAATTTCATTATAAGAAAAAACACAAATGCCAATTATTTAAAATTGCTTTACAAATGTAGTTCAAATTAAATTTGAAAAATTAATTAAAATGATTAATTATAAAGCATAATTAAAAGTTTAATTAGATAACTAATTCCCAATCTGTTTGGTTGTATGCATTAGCTGTTGTGTAAAATAATAATAATAAGACCTGTTAGCTAAATATGCAAATAAGTAAAATGCAAGTATATCATATAAATTACATACACATATATTTTAGTAATCAGTAAAGATTATTATAAAGGAATCGAAAACATGTTGTGCTTATAGCAAAAAACAAGAATTTTTAAAAATAAGATTTCATCTAAAATTTAATATTTTTCTTCATTAACTTTGGAGCATATTATTGAACAAAAACCATTTTTGCACCTCTTTAACATTCAAAATATTGTCTTTTGAACAACAATAAATATACTTACATACGTTTTTCTTTTAAATTCAATTAATAATCAAAAATGTGTTTGAGTATATTTTCCTGCAATACTTTTTATGAATTTAGTTTCTGCATTTATATACTTTAATTTTCTGATATTATCAAACCAATAGGAAAAATTCGAACTCTAGATTTTGATGAATATCTACATTTTAAATTTCCCTGTGTATGAAAATTACATAATACCTGATAACTTTGAACTAGATGGATGAAATTTGTTATATATCTTGGTACCAAATTTGTAGACTTTTGGCAAATTTTGAGTAACACAAATTCAGTGGAGTCCTGACTGTTCAGCTATGTAAACACATATTATTAAGATCGTTTCAAAACGAAGGGAACTAGATGGATGAAATTTTATACACAGATTTAACATCTGAAGTCTAGATATGCATTAAATTTGAACTAAATCCTGTAAGGGTTGTACACCATGTATTGGTTTGCTCTTTCGAATGAATATAAATGCAATAATTCAAAAACATTAGATCAAGGAAATTTTGATTTATAGTTTTAGCAACCTAATTAAACAATAAAGTAAGTTCTTTATCAAATTTTGGAGCGTATCTGTCATCTGGCAGGGTTGACCATCTGGCTTCCAGTACTTTCACTAGCATGTAAACTATATAACTCAAAAAAAAAAAAAATAATAACAAAGCAGCTGCTTAAATACACTGATGGAAAAAAAATCTCAACACCAAGAAAAAATTATTGTACAGTAATGAAATTTTAGGAATACATTTGTCTAGGTAACATATTTAATTGATTAAAATTTCAAGATCACAGATAGAACCATTTCAAATGTGAAATGTTGGTACATTAGTAACCGGTGCAACCTCCAGAATTTTGAATGAAAGCATGCAAACGTGCATGCATTGTGTCGTACAGGTGTCGGATATCAGTTTGAGGGAGGAGTTCCATGCCTGTTGCACTTGGGTGGTCAATGCAGGGACGGTTAATGCTGGTTGTGGATGACGCTAGAGTTGTCGTCCAATGATGTCCCGTACGTGCTCGATTGGAGAAAGATCTGGTGATCTAGCAGGCCAAGGCAACATGTCGACACTCTGTAGAGCATGTTGGGTTACAACAGCGGTATGAGGGCGAGCGTTATCCTGTTGGAAAACACCCCCTTGAATGCTGTTCTTGAATGTCAGCAAAACAGGTTGTATCACTAGACTGGCGTACAAATTTGCAGTCAGGGTGCGTGAGATAACCACGAGAGTGCTCCTGCTGTCATACGAAATTGTTCCCCAAACCATAACTCCAGGAGTAGCCGCTGTGTGTCTAGGCCGCAGTCAGGTCACTAGCAGGCGTTCACCTAGCCTCCTTCTAACCAACAAACGGCTATCACTGCGACCAAGGTAGAACCGGCTTTCATCAGAAAGCACAACAGATCTCCACTCTGTCCTCCAATGAGCTCTAGCTTGACACAACTCACGTCGCAAACGGCAGTGGTTTAGAGTCAGTGGAATGCAATGTACAGGGCGTCTGGCTCGGAGCTGTCCTTGAAGTAACCGATTTGTAGCAGTTCGTTATGTCACTGTGGTGCCAACTGCAGCTCAAATTTCAGCTGCAGAAGCAGTACGATTAGCCACAGCCATACGCCGAATACGACGGTCTTCCATCTCAGTAGTACCACGTTGTCGCCCGGAACCTGGTCTTCTTGAGGCAGTACTTTCCCTTGACCACTGCCGCCAATACTCATGCACAGTGGATACATTCCTGCCAAGTCTTTCAGCAATATCGCGGAAAGAAAACCCACCTTCTCGTAGCCCTACAACACGACCTCGTTCAAACTCAGTGAGCTGTTGATAATGGCTTCTTCATCTTCTCAGAGGGATCCTTGACTAACATTAACCCACTACGTCAAATCTCAACTGTAAATAACGATCACGAACCTTACAGCGCTTATTTAAATCAAACCTCATTTGCATGTTCATAGTGTCGCTACGAGCGCCACACTTACGCGCATTGCTCGAAATTTGAATCGACGTCATCATTCAGATGTATAAACACGCCTACCAAATTTCGTTTATCTATCACAGCTCCTTCCTAGTGTTGGGATTTTTTTTCCCATCAGTGTATATAAAATTTGGTATGTGATATTGTGACTACTGTTAATATTGTGTGTGATATTGTTACTATTCAAATTTTAGTTTCAATCGGTCGGACGAAAAATAAAAGTTTTCAAAATATACATTCTGTGTTCTGATGCTTGTGTGTAAATCACATTCCAGCAATTAACTATTATGCACTAAGTAGACTCTTGTAATTATCATTATCCAATGGCATGAAGTTAATGAGAGAGAAGTACATTTTTTTTTTCAAGTGAAAAAAGGTGAAATTTCGGTGAGACCATATCCACTGGTTTTGAAGCACGTTATCTTTAGTATAATTTAAGGTTTTATTAGTATAATTAAAGCTTTAAAAAACTGTACAAAACGAATCACATGAAGTCTAAAATATCTTCTTTCTACAATATTTCAAAAAAACTTTAATAATTTTTAAGAATATTTAACGATTATGATTGATTCATCCATACCCTTTAAAAAATGTCTATTGTGAGGTAAATTAAGTTCTGTTGTTTGTTGCTCTTCAACAAAAAAAATATTTCATTGTGAGATTTTCTGAAAACATATGTGGTGGTTTCTTAATAAGCCAGTAACAGCCACTAGATACCAGTAATCACTATTGTCTAATGGTTATGTTAAGGCCTTATCACACGGTGAAATTTCGCCAGCACTTTTCCGTTTCTACCTTCGAAAACCGGTCAAGCAAGTTTCATAATCGACAACTGTTTCGAACCAGCTCGAAAATGTTGTCTGAAATATTGTCCGCCAACGAAATTCAACCAATCATGTGAAACTTTGAAGTGAGGTCATACAAGTGACGTCATTTTCCTTGTCGTTTGCTGACGGAAAGTGCCGAAGATATTTTGCCGTGTGATAAGGCCTTTACGTGGCTACAATCCAAAAGGTCCCAAGTTCTATACCGACACAATCTCACCTTACCACACATACTTTATATAATTATTCCCGGTATTTAAAATAAAATGACAATAATTCACGATTTAAAAGTTCTTATAAATTTGGTGTGACAGACGCGTTTTTTGAATGGATGAATGATTGGTACTCTATAAGCATCCACCAATGAAGAAAACCTGTTTCACCCGACTCCGGAGCTCTTGAAGTCACTCGGCCATGACGAATGGAAACGATAAGTTTGTTGACCAGCCATCATATTACTAATCCCTTTTATTCTATTTATTTGTTTTTCAACTTACCCATTTTCTTCAAATATTACTTAAGTAATTTCCATCTTTATAATTTTAAGAAAAAATATATTTATTAGTTATATTTATATTATATTTATTGTAAACTTAACTATTGATTATTCCTCTTTTTTTAAAAAAAAAAGTTAGCCTAGTTTTCTAACAGTTTTTAATCCTCGATGCACTGCATTATTAAGTTACAAAATGTGTACTTTGTCATAGTAAAAATTTCTTTCTAGGGAATGGCGATTATAGGCTGACGCTCAGGCTCTCCTTACAATTGCTCTTATTCTGGTCTATAAGCATCTATTATTATATATTTAACAAACGTATTTATAATATTATTAGCTGATATTTAATTAAGAACATTGCTACGATTTGATACATCGCTATATTGACAGTTTTATTAAAATTCTACAATAATAATGATAATTCTAAAACGTTCATGCGGGCAGTTATAAGAAGTTGGCAGCGCATGTGTAATAAAGCTGAAAAATGGCAATTGTCCCAAAGGGTCAACAACATGCCTTAGTATTGTATTTTTTCATTACTGCGCATGCATTTGTAAATTTTTGAGGGAGTTTTCCCCGCCAAAAAATTGGTTTGTTATAGGTTAATAGATTAATTCCTACATTTTTTTATTTCATCTGATGCGAGGTTGTGTGTGTCTTTTTATTTTATTTGTCTTTTTTCTATAATTTTGTTGACCTTTTTATTATTTTACCATGCTTCTTTGTGTAAATATGCATCAGTTTAATACGATACGCATAGAAAAAGAAAAAATCTGGTTTGCCAAAACGACAATTTATCGCCAGGCATGGAATACCTTTCTTATGAAATTGCGGCAAACATAAATCAGCCTCTTTCGATGCATGCGCTGCCTACTGGCTGAATGTAATCCCGGGGAAAGTCTAATGTACAATTCAATAATTTAAATGCTAATGTTGCCACTTCCAGAATGTTAAATGAAACAAAAATTATAGATAGCCTAAATGCACAGTTCAGTCTTTTAAGAAATATGCAATAAAAGTTTAAAAGTAGAATTTTAATTTATAATAGATATTAAAATATTTTAACTCTTTAAAGCAAATAACTAAAACTGGGTTGAAATAAATAGATAAAAAATATATTGAGATCAGGTTTAGTTTGTTTTTTGTAATCTGTGTGCATCAACTATTTTACAACTCGATTCACAACCATCTTACTGTTTTTCTCACAGATATTTCTTCTTTTCTGTGGTTTTCTTCGTCCAACTTGAATATACTTTTATTTTAAAGAGAATATTTCAGAGTTTTTCAATTATTAGTACACAATTTGGAGATAACGGGGCATGAGCAAAACGAAAAGAATGGTGAAAATGTACTATCTCACAATTATCAGAAAACATGGCCTGAAAGGAACCACTTTGTGCAGCTGCAGCGACTTCTCCAGTTTCGGCTACTTTCAGAAGAAAAGCGTGAAAGAATTCATGCGTTTCAGCAGCCTCATGCTGGTCGGGAGAACAGATCCGGAGACAAATGTTAGCGTCAGAGAACTGCCATACGTGTGTCATGCGTTTGTGAGATCAGATGATTTGGCGGCCGCTGCAGTGACTGATGACGAATATCCGCCAAAAGTAGCGCATATGTGTTTGAATGAGCTGCTTTCAGATTTCAGCGCTCACTTTCAAACAATAATTTGGCAAAATGCACAGAACACATTGGATTATCCAGAGTTAAAGGTCATTTTTGAAAAATTCAGCAGTCCAAAGGATTTAGATTCATTGACTGTTGTCCAAAGTCAACTGGATGATACGAAAATTGTATTGCATCAGACCCTTGACACTATCCTTCGTAGAGGTGAGAAGTTAGATGATCTTGTCAGCAAGGCAGATGATTTAAGTCTCCAAGCGAAAACATTTTATAAAGGTGCCAAGAAATCCAATGCTTGTTGTTCAAGATTTTAAACATTAGTTTGCGGATATAAAGTTGTTTGCTCATGTTATTAAATATTACTTTATGTTTTGAAATTGGATTTATTTTTGGAGATTCGTGTAGGTCAAATTTTAAATTGTTAATTTGATTTATTAGGCTAGAAAATATTGTAAATGGCACAAGATTATCTACAATTTCGTAATCCTGAACAGCATCGTAAAAGTATTGTGCAATATCTGTTTGCTAATAAGGGCGCCAATCTTGCTTCCTTAAGAACGTATTGCCGCCAGTCTTGGATTTTTCGAGTGATAACTTACCGAATTCGATAATAAATTTCATATGATTAAACCCTAATGGTTTGTGGAAATGGCGAGAAATTTGCAGTATCATCGTGTCTAATTGCTTGTTTTAGGATATATATATATGAAAATCAGAGTGTGGTTTATAAACTTGGTAAGAGTTTTGGCACATTTAAAATTTAAGTGACAGTAAGCCCATTCATATTATGAAATGGTGTTATTTATATAAATACATAATTGAAATTTATCTATTTACTCAATATAATGTTTTAATATGTTTTATGTTCGCTGAAAAGTATGTGAAAATTCAAGAATAATTAATAAATCAGAATTGAAATCTAATTAATAGTGTCTCTTCACCTCGCTAAAAATGCCATCAATATATTTAGTCGCCAATTAAGATGATTATATATGCGCAATATTGTAAAACATTTAGTATCAACCTTTTTGATTTTGCGACTTGGTAACCTTAGCATCCTTGACGAAGTGAAGGTCAACTCTAAGATAGATTTCAACCAAAAATGGTAATTTCCGTTGTCTCGATAGCAATATACAAACGCAGTACATTTGATGTTTATTGACTAGACTTAATGTTCTGGACGAAATTTCTCATTTCTTGGTGATTGTATTATCAATGAAATAGATAAATTGGAATTTTTAGCAGCAAAGACTGTTATCCCCTAATGCTAGAGAGTTATAGTTGATAAGTATCACAAAGCTCCAGGGAACAAAGAAATATTTTCGATTTCTTTTATGAAAAAGTTCTTTTTATCAAACCTTTAAGGGACGAAATTTCTTGGTAATCGAAAATGAGTTTTCTCCAAATGTTTGTTCTATAAATTGAATACTTCAAACAGTGCATGAGAATATATTCAATGTCATTTTCTTGGTTACAGGAGAGACAGTCACGGTAGTTATGAAGTCCAAATTTATTCACTGGAGCTGGAGTGATGATCATCTGGGAAATTAGATGTGCTATTATTACACCTTCTGTTCAATTTTAAAACTATTTGGTGAAGGAAAGAATGAATGTAAAATTTCCTAGTTGTTCTTGGTACTTACTATTTTGATACATTTGGTGCATATTTTAAAGAAACATTTTTGATAGTAAGAGGTTAATCTTCAACACTAAGCTACTCGAAGTGCAGGTACGACTCTGTGACCGTTTTTTCGAGATAATTTATCTTTTCGTTCACCAAGCAATATTTGAATTCCCTGGAATTCATACCAACAAAATTTTTAATTGAGTTTGTCCCAAGCAATTTTTTAAAAACTGTTCAGTGAATAACTGGTGGAGATTTAACAGATAATTTTGCAATGCTGAAAGATTAGAAAAACTATATGTTAATAGTAATTTTTTTTCTTTCTGGAATTACGAGCTTATGAGTGGCAAAATAAATTGCTAAAGCTTTGTTTAAAAAGATAGAATTAATAGAATGAATTCCATAATCAAAGAGTTGAGATTCAATAGGCCTATGGTAAAAGTAATTTCTATTTAGATGCATCTATAACGATGACAAAATAATTTTGTAATTCTTTGTTGAGATTTTCTGGAAAGAGAATTTTGGTGATTGAAGGGGGATGTGTCTCATTTTGGAAATTGAGCTAACATAAATTTTTTGCAATGTTGTTTCATTCCGATAAATGGAAGGAGTATAATTTGGCTAGAAAAAAATGTCCATTTCTTGGAACATGCCAATAACTTCAATTACATCTTTTTTTTTAATCAATTTGATGCGAAGGCTACATTTCTGATCATATATGGGCGACTCAGTGATTGTTTCAATAATCAGAAAATAACATTTGATAAAAAAAATTGTATCCTTGATGACGACTCTACTGAATAATTGCTGTTATACAAGGATTCATTACATTCATATATTATCATTAAGCTATTTATTTATTTTATGTTCAACAATCCATGTATGAGCGAATCAACATGACACTAATGTCTATAAATATAAAATAAAAAGAATTTTATATACATAAAAAAAGCGGATTTTAACAGTTTTATATTGTTGAAAACATAAAATACAAATGCTCTTAAAGCAAAAAGCATTATCAAAATAATAATAATAATAATAAATGTATATGAAATGCAAGATGTTAAAAGAAACCATGCCAATTGATGTTTTATGAAGGAATAGCCATCAATTTGTGTGATTTTTTTTTTTTTCAAAACTATCGTAAGAACTTGAGGTATTTAAGTTATAGCGGCCGCCAGGCTACTTGGAAATTAAGATTACCTCAAAATGGCCCAGCTGCATATACACAATGCAACCATCTTGAGGAATTAATCTAGAAGCCATTATAATACCTAAGCACCAAGTTTGATTATAGTTTCTTTTAGGAAATATTACTTTACTTATCCATCTATTGTCCTAATGCATACATAGTGTCAATTGTACATATTCTTGTCCAGACTATTCTGTACACATTTGTGCAAATTCTTTTTTTTTCCGTGGGGAAGGACTAAAAGTGATAAATTACATTCTGTTATGGGTTTCTCAAGCGTCTTATGAATGAAATATGTATATCCATAATCGAATGAAATATGTATACCCCCTCTACTCGTGTATCCTTCTTAGCTTCCATATTTCCATATGCTACGCAATGGCATCGAACATGAAGATATAATTAATTCTAATAGTACTACAAAAATTACTTTTATGACAATGAAAATACGTTTGTGCCCATTTCAATACAGGTCCGTTCAATCTTAATATTAGGTTGTTCGGAAAGTAATTTCGTTTTTTCCTGACAAAGGATTTAATTGCATTTTTCGCACCCAATTTCATACTTAAACCGCAAAATCATTTTATGTTTTAAGAGCTGATATAGCAAGGCTTGAGTGTGAAAAAGTGCAGCTGATTCTTCGCAGTAGTTTTTGGATGGTGCCCTTTTAAATATGGAGAGCAATAAACAGCATTTTCGTCATTTTTTTTTTTCTTTTTGCTATATAAAAGGTAAAAATGCTGTTCAAGCCAGAAATAAATTAGCCAATATGTGTGGAGAAGATGTGTTAACAGTACATCAGTACCAGAACTGATTTGCAAAATTTTTCCTTCAAATGAGGAGGCCAAAAACCACCTCGATCAATTTTTTTTACAGCAAAGACCAAAACTTTTATGAGCGTGTAATTATGTTACTACCAAAAATATGGCAAAAGGTATTAGACCAGAATGGCAATTTTATAATTTAATAAATAATTTATTCATTAAACGAAAATTTCTTTTCATTTTGACAAAAAAATACGAAATGACTTTCCGAACAACCCAATATATGCTCAGATCATACTACCGCGTCTATAATAGTCAACTTTCAAGATATAAATGAAATAAACAAGCAAATCTAGATTCAAACTACATGTACTGAAACAGATTATAAAGACATCTCTTTTTAACTATGAATAACATATTTCGCCACTTTTTATTATCCAGTAGAGGTATACCACCCGCTTATTTCTTCTTTTTGCTGAAAATATTCAATATATCCAACAAATCTACAGCTGCAAACACACAGTTTGAGGTTTTCGCGCCTGTGCAGATAAGTGCAAAACACCGATACTGTTTATTTCTGATATTGTCTAATCCAACATTCCTTTCCACTTCATTTTTCTTATCGCGCAACAAACGAAGCTTTTTGATCTTTAATGTGTTCCAGCCAAAGATGGATTTCCCTCTTTTGTACATAAAAAGACTTGAATTGCTGTTTGAAGTAAACGAAGTAATGTATCGCATATGCATACCACAGCTATTGCACATGCGCAGTTTTCATACATGCGCGGAGTGATAAAAATCGAAACTATAAAACTCCCTTTATCATTTTGATATGTCTTTAATGTACAAAAATCTCCCCCAATAAATGCTCTACAAAATAATATAAATATCTCCAATAACCGATAACTATTTATCGAGTTTTTGGGATTCAAATAAAGACACTTTCAGGAGACTTCATTTTATGCTATATGTAGATATATATTAGACATATTTCAGGAAAAAAATCTATGGTACTTTATTTAAAACCTTTTTTCAAATTCACAAACGGAAACTATCCCAGCTACTCAGGAATGTGAAGTCATTTTAGCTTGATTGTTCCGTAGATTTCATGTTGAGTTTGCAAAGGTTATATTTCGTTTCCTGTCAGATATATTTCTGAAATATAGAGACTGTGATTATCAAACGTTATTTCTGTAGAACCTTGTATGTGATTCAGTAATTTCGGCATGCTTGTATATAATTATCGGGTGCCCTTAAATTAATGGTTTTTAAGTACAATTCTACGGATTTCAGTTCATTGTTATAAATTGCTCTGTGAAGTTTCGAAAGTGATTTGTTGATTACATTTTTTTGTGTGTGATCTAATTAATATTAACCTAAACATTCGAAAGAAATTTATTATAATTCCAAAAAATAAGTACATTTGACTGAAAATAATCTGTAAAGTTGAATTAGATGTATCCAAACAGCTTTAGAATTCCCTTAAATTTGACATTATTTTAATAAATATAATGGTTTTGGTAAAAAAAATAAAAGAAAATAATTTGTGCTGAAATAAGATAGTAACTATTCGAAAGAAACTAGTGAATATTTTACTGTGTATAATGTTTGCTTTTTTTCTTTTGAAGTTTTTAGAATTTTAGTATTAATTAGTTTGTATCTAACTTATATAGCGATGAATATATGATAAATATTTGATTTTTTTCCCTTTCCTTCTGTATTTTACTTTACTTACTTTTTTTCCTCAGCGACATAAATGACTTATAAAAGTTGAAATTTTTTTTAACTATTAATAAAAGTTTTGATTTAATTTTTCATCGAAACTTTCATTATGTGTTATCTAACTAGGCGATGAATAAAAAAAATCTATAACATCTTGGAAAACAAGATTTGCAATTTAAAATGCAAACAAAATTCCCTTCCATTTTGAAAACTATTTGTTCAGTTTAATCAATTTTCTCACGTGAAGATCATTATGACGTCTAATATGTTTTTAAAGAAAATATCCTTAATGTGTAAATCATTCTGTTACCAAAGTGGCTTCTTGTGCGTGATTGAAAGTTAGCCTTTAATGTCTTTTCTTCAAAATTTCCTTAAAATGGCACTAAAAATTGATTTCCTTATTTACCAAACCTAATTACCTTCCTAATTTACCTTGTTACCAAAGTGGCTTCTTGTGCGTCAGTGAAAGTTAAGATTTAATGTCTTTTCTTCAAAATGGCACTAAAAATTGATTTCCTTATTTTATCAACATTTTCTTTTAAAAGGTTATTGAATGGAACTTCGATCATTATACTTTATTTTCAATTCCCTTTTATAAAAAACAAGGTTACTATCTCATTTTCTAAAATGAATTCTTTGCAGATTAATGCAAGAATCTTATGCTTGCATATTGTAAATATTTAATAACATTCTTTTTTTTTTGTTAGGTTATTTGATGTCACGCTCTCCATTGAAACACCGCTGAAAATGAAATCATTGTTTACGTAGTGGTCAAACCGAGTAAAACAACGAGGCTTCTGATTTAAGGAACTTAAAGATTTTAGAAATTTAGCGCAATTTAGTATGGAAAAGCCAACTAACTGGGTAGAAAAAACGTTCTTACCAATTTTAATCCTTTTTCATTTCTGTGGAATGGCAACATTCTCTTATAGCATATGCGGAAATAAGCTTTTAAAATGGATATCTCTCACAAGATTTGTGTTTCTTTTCATGTTTCTCTTCACTTTGGTATTCCATAGTTTGTACCTGACTTTGTTCGATTTGACGAGAGAGAAAATATCTACTGTGGTTGTCCTGTTTCTTCATGCATCTAAATATGTTACAGTGTACCGATCCCAGAATAACATTCTAATTTTGCTGAAGAAACTGTCCAAAATATCACACTTACTGAATTCGAAGCAGAAAAGAAAAATACTGAAGATTTCATTAATTGCATATTGGCTTTTCATGACCATTTTAATTTCGTGTTTTATAGAAGCATGCCTTAATTCGAGACTTCAAGACTATGAAGCTCAAAACTTGCGAAACACATCATTCTTAACACCAGAACAGAAGCATTATATTTCATTAATTTTTTCAATTTCTTCTTATTTGGCTTTTGGGATAATACATATCCTTTTTATTGCATTTCCTAGTTACTACTGCTTTGTTTGTTGCTGTATTAAACTGTTTTTCTCTGACTTTATATCAAAATCGAAGGATTTAATCAAAATTCAAGATTATCGGCGAATACTCAAAATTTACAAACTCCTTACTGAAGTGATGGCTCTGACGAACTGCTTTTTGTCTTATTCCATGTTCGTCCAAGTAATAGTAAACTTGATTGAACTCTTTTGGTTTGGTTACTGTTTCGTAATTTTTCCTGATATCGATTCGAATACTAAAAAATTTATTTTTGAAGGTATGCTTTTAAGTTTTATTTTGCTGAGTATTGTGTTTTTACCTGCAGCTGCTGTAAATAAAGATGCATATCTGGCATGGGAATTTATAGTATCTCTACCTGCATGGTTTCCTAAGCATTACAGAGGAATAAAAATATACGTACGCCAACATTTTATTTCAAATGTTTCCCTCACTTTGTGGGATATTTATCGAATCGACAAGTCCTTGTTTATTACTGCATTAGGTACACTTTTGACTTACGGAGTCCTTGTTGGAACGTTTGGAAATACTCAAAATTCAAAAATTGGTAATTCATCTACTAACACGTCTTTAAACATTGACAGCCAATCGTAGCTTTTTAATTGCATATCAACTATGCCAATCCTGATATACCTAATTATAGAGATAATCCTCTGTTTATATCTAACCAAATAAAATGTTTTGGATTATTATGAATTTTGCTTTTCATTAAATAGTTTACTGAGAAATTTTTTTTGCTAAATTCAAAGTTTTTTCTTAGATTGCGAAGAATTCTCTGGCTAATTTAAGAATAATATACGCTCGATAAGCGATTTTTTCAAAACAATTCTCCACGAATATGATGATAATCAAAATTTTTATTGTAACCCTAAAAGTCACTTGTTATTATTTCTCCTATCTATCCAAGGGAAGAGAGTTTTTACTTATTGTTTAGCAAATAGCAGGACTTCATCAGTTTTGCTTGGCAAGAACTGGATATTCACCTTAAGTATGACTGAATTCTCTTTTCCAAATTTAATCATACGTAATCATGTATGATGTCATATTGTCATCATATATGTCAGATAAATATTGTCATTCTTTGGTGATTGATATTGCAGAATGCATATAAAAATTTAAAAAATGAGAAAAAATTTTAGTATCTTACTTAAAAATAAGTTAATTATTTCATTGTTTCTACATTCCCCCCTTTATTTATTTATTATTATTATTTTGTCTCATCCAGAGTATTTCTATTCTCTATGAGAGGCATCTCGTTTTCTTAAACGTTCCGGACAGAAGTTTTAAAGCATTCATTTTTCTCATCGGTATTTTTGATCATTTCTTTCATTCATCGGTATATTTGTTCATTCATTCTCGTTAATTCTTTTTATTATCTTCTTCAAGTAAAATATGCTTATATTTTCATGTTTGCCAAATCTAGAAAACATGAGTAAGCCTGCGTTCCAAACAATCTCTAGCATCTTAAGTGCAAACTGATAATTTCTAGCTCTTGAGGATCGTAAAGAGGAGCTCACACAAGGCTAATTAATGCGCGCAATCGTTGCCTCTCTAATGTCGTTCCTGTATTGTCCTCGAATGAACAGTTGCAACATCTTCGTTGGACAATGGTCAACGGTTGTCTCGACGAAACAACCATTTGTCCCGTTGTAGTCACGTGATTTTCCGGAAGCAGGCGTGATCTTCTTTTGTGTGCAATAGTTAGCCTCGTGTGAACCTACCTTAAGAAAGGTCTTTGAGATCTAAATATGGATTATAGAGAGTTGGGGAATTGTTGCAATATTCTGACACTACTGAAATTATGTTTCATATCTTATTTTGTGAATTTGAATTGACTACTAATTGTCGTCATCCAAACTCCATCAAGCTCTATCCTTATTCTTGTAATTGCTTTTCCCTCTCTTCATGACTACAAATTAATTTTCCAAGACTGACTATCAGCTATATGTTCTGATGCTATTAGATGAATAACATTAAATATGATATTTATAATTCATGATTATTTATACTACTAAAAAGGGTATGTGAAGCTTCAAAAGTCATCATTCAATGTCTGTGCTCTTTAATGGCATATCGAAAGCAGAACCATAAGGCGATTTTAATTACAAATTATGCCAACATATTCCAGTTTTATGAGGAGTAAAAATTCGATTTTATGGCAATCTTTCAAAATATAAACGGAATCTATTTTTATTCATATGTAACTGATTAAAGTTTTTTCGGATTTTTGAATCACTTTATACTGTAAATATTATAAAAAGTATGCTATCCAGAAATTGTTTATTTTAAGAATGACCAAGTACTCTTCACTTCATTTTTAGCTTTTTAGTGAATTACCAGTTCTGTTGAAAATTCTCTGAACGCTTTTGAATGCTATGATGTGTCGATGAAATAATCCATACAATGAAACTACCAGCAACATAAAACTTTATTTTACAAAATGAATAAAACACATTTACATCCAGATGACTTAACATCATTTGTGTGAATATAACTGTGGCAATAATAAATATGTTGGTTCAGTATCTCCTTAAAAGGTAAATGTACGCCAAAGCATTTTCTAATATACAGATAAGAAAATGGTAGAAAGCAATAAGGAATGACTGCCATTCTATGAACTTAGAATATTACCTACAAAGTGGAGGCTGTTTTCCTTTTAAAATTAGAAATGTGATATGCAACCTCATTAAAAGTATAAAGCGTGTTAAATGTATATGACTATGTACTTCGCATGATCTTTTGCGATTACAAAAAATATCTTTCACAAATATATAGTTGGTTGCAACAGAGATCAGTTTTGCCACTCTCAGAAGCATGATCAGATTATGTTATTTACTGTATATTCAACTGTACGCATGAAAATATTATTCTGGAATATATAATTCAATAAATGGAATGCATTATAAACATTCGTGAAATTTTCGGTTAAATCTAATCAGAAACGTGAAATGATCTCCTTACGTATCTGAAAATAATGTATGTAAAATTATTTTGTTACATATGTTGAATACATCTAGAGATGATGGAACTGAATTGAATTATACTTTTCATTATATTTAACATATTCATGATTTTTTTATTCGTAGTTGAATCTATGATGGAAGCAACTGTGACCATATATGTAGTAAAGATGTGAAATAATTTTTTTTTTCAAGATTGGATATCTGTTTGTAATATTACTATTCTTTTGACTCTTTTAGATCAATTGTATATTTTTGTACTACTCTTACCATAGAAGTATATAGATATTTCAGAATCAAAAAGGTTTTGAAAGTGTAATAAAATTTCAAGGAAAATGTTATAAAATTAAACTAACCAATATTGGATAATTTGTGGGGATATGAAAGAATTTTTTTAATAAAATATGTTAATAATTATTTTCTTTTTTAAAATTAGATTAAAATTCTGTTGGATAAAATTCTACATTTCAAAAATTAATTTCTGTCCAAATCTTTTTTAAATCATGGTGTCAGGTTAAGTAATTAGCCTTAAACTATTCAACGTTTTAAAATTTTTAGCATCATGCACTAAAACAAAGCAGAAAAACAACACATGAAAAATACAGATACTCCTTCATCTTGCCCATTTGTTTCTCAGTGACATAACAACAATTTGTAGTTCATTCATAACAGAAAAGGACAGTTGACGCTATTCATTATATTCTCAATATTAATAGTCTCACAGAATAAAACAGAAATAAGTAATTGAAACCAAGTTAAAACAGTCATTCTTCGGAAACCATTAACACTCTGCAATGACGTCATCAGCTTCTTTTGGCAGCAAATGTCAGGGCTTAACAATACCCACGTGGCAGCTCAAACAGCTCAGCTATATATCTCAGTCAGAGTCTCTTTAATTACAAATAAACATTTAGACGAGTTTGTTCATCACTTTATAGCTTCTGGCACTTTGTACGATCTCCCTTCATGCACCGTCCGATATCCACGAGATAGATCTGGTTGGCTGGACAGTTGAGGACCCTGCCTTTCAAGGACTGACCAGCATTCCTGGAGGCTGGGGCGCAAACTATGAACTTGCTGCACTCCGTGGGATGGATGAAGACCCCACGCTTGAAGCAGTCGATGTCGCTGTCCGAACGGACCACCACTGGTGGACCATCTTCAGAGGGTGAAGGAGCGGGTCGACTTGTGGTCGCTGCCGGAGCAGCAGATGAAGGAGCAGATCCCCTGCGACTGGAACTTCTTGAAGCAGATGTGGTGGTAGGTCTAAAATAGAAAATTAACATAGGAATATTTTCTTTATTTTGATTGATTTTAAGTTTAAGTGTATACCAGTGATTCTGAACTTGTAAAACAGGTATTGCTAAAGGAAACGGATAAAACATTATTAAAAATTAACACGAAATTCAAAAAACAAACCACCTACTCTCAGCGTTAAACGAGTTCATAAAATTACAACTTACGCTTTTGTGGATGTGGGTTTCGCTGACTGCGAGCCCGCTGGTGTGAATCTCCTTCTGCCACTACCCGGCCTTACCCCCGGCCTCTTTGTTGTAGTTGTTGTGGTGGTGGTAGTTGTTGTCGTAGTGGGTTCAGGCGTTGTTGTCTCCTCTTCATACTCTTCGTAGTATTCGTATTCGTCATATTCTTCAGTGTGGTCTGACGAGTTACTTGGTTGCGGCTCTGGTTCAGCTGGAGAAGTAGTTGTAGTTGTTGTTGGCGCTGGAGTTGTTGGAATAGGAGTGGTTGTCTGTAAGAGAAATTTAAAGAATGTAGCAAAAATTAAATCTTACTGCTGCTTTAAAAGTTCTTCCAATTTTAACATTTAGTTTAAATTTGCCTAATAAGAATAATCTTGATTTGAAAGGAAAGAAATGGCAAAACGTGCATAAATTGCATTTATAGGCTTTTATATAATTTTTTCCATATTTTATAAAAATTAAAAAATACCAAAATTAATTTGATTTTAGCATATAAGGAGGAAATTTTCATATTTGTACTTTTTCAGGACAAATCATTAGTTACTTTTGCTTTCTCTGTCGCATATAAGGCTGTTTAGAAAAATTAGTTATAAAAAGAAACATATATATATATATATTCTTGCCAAATTATAAGAAATAATTAGATTTTAATTCCAGAATATTATTAAGGAGTAATAATATTCGGCTGTCTGTCACAAAATAGTCAATCTTTGCGAACAGAATCAGGAAATTTTATTGCAACATAATTTACGTAATGTATACAGCGTCTTTACTCTTTCCTATCTTTGGTTTCACTAGAATAGATAAGTTTTTCATGTTTTCTATAGTAATGATCCTGGGTTGGATATCGCAGCCTGTATCTTTCACTTAAAATTGTTTTTTAGGCATTGATTTATGGATATTGCTTATTACGTAAAATGAGTACCGATATTCTGCAGAGAATTTAAAGTATTTTAAAAATCTGGAATGTACATTATGGTCTAAAATCAAAGCTTTATAACTTTATTTTGATAACAGAAAATGGGTATTAAAATACCAACACTTAATATATACCTATTTTTACCATATCCGGTCAAACGACCGCACTTTTTGTTTTTTGATTGAATATATGAATGTTAGAAAGGAAATAAACAAATTAACTTCTTTATAATTAAACAAAATTGTATGTTAATCAATTTCTATATGTTGCAAATAAAAAGAATAAGAATTTTTAATTCATTGCGTATCGCATTTTTAACATATATACGGTGTTTCCTTTGTACATTTACCGCAAACCTATTTTTAACATTTGGAACAAATTCTATTTGATATTTTTTACGTTGATAAGATCCTGTAATAGATTTAGGCATCAATCGTTTTGTATTTGTTCATGTCAAAAATCGTCGGTAAGTTCTACTGCTAACTAGAGTAAAAAAATCTTGTTTCGTAATATTTTCATCTATCGTTTGTTTGTAGAAAATCCAGGCGTATATGCCAGCAAAATCAAGGATGTGTCACCAGCTGAATACAATACGTTAAATACGCCTTACGTCATAATTTCTGATCTGATATCCTTTTAAAACAATAAATTTTTCTCCCGATTAAAGAACCAGTTGTGGTAGATAATAGTATAAGACAAATATTACTCAAAATACAAATAAGGAAAACAATAGTATGTTAACTGTATATAATTCTTTAAAAAAGTCATGAAAGGAAATGTGCAAAAGCGATAAGTTGATAAGCGCATTTTCGATACAAAACTTCATAATCAATTATTTGATTGGTTATGTTATGTTTAGTGTTGAAAGCTTTGTGTAATAAAAATGTTTTGCTGTACATATAACTAACAGAAAAGAATTAATAGAACCGTGAAACTATATAAAATTTGCATTTAATAGTTTTTACAGCAATATATTTATTACTTAAACAAAAAAGGAAATTGCTTGATGCATCTAAAGCATTTTTCCTATTGGAAATATATCCTTAACTCTAACAGTTTATAAATTAAATATTGCATTACGATTCAAGGGATTTATATATCAATATATCATAAGCCGTTTTCGGGCATAAATCCATAATAAATATGCCAGCTGTAATTCTCTTACAAATAACCAAAATGGTTATATGTCTGCAAAAATTTAACTTAATAGCAGATTGATTCCACAGCATGGTTATCTTTACTCTGAAAATTCAAATAAAAATCTTTAACATGCTACGCGCGAAGTCAGCAGTCGTGATTAATGCTAAACTTCGCATCCAGATGGCGACATTCATCGGTGACTGACAGTTAAAGTAAGATATAAAACTTTAAAAAAATAAAAATAAAACCATATTTTATGAATAAATGCATATAATATTTCTTATTGAAAAATATTAATGAATTTCACTAAAATACGGGTACGCGGTAGCTTGGTTGGCAAGCGTCAGTCTCGTAACCGAAAGGTAGTGAATTCTGTCCTCTTCTTGGCCAAAGACTGCCGTGTTGGCTAATGACAGTTGGGGCACGTTAAATATATCGTGACTGCAAAGTCCTCCAAGTTCCCATAACAAATTATGCCTCTGGGAGTACTGAATCAGGATGAGTCGGTCTCTGATTGGGACCAAAGTTCTGACATGCAGATGGATGAATGAGTTCGAAAGCCCCCCAAAAAGGGCTGTGTCGTGTATGTTCGAGCAAAGTCGCACTTTCACCTTAACGGTTCTCGTTAACAACGAAAGGCGTACACTTCTGCCTTTATTCGAAAGAGCTCCGCTCATTCGGGCTTGGTATGATCAAGTGGCATGAGACCCACCACCCCTAAAATACGGACTACATCTAGGGTATATGATGAATCAAAGCATCGTGAACATGAACCAAACTCAGAGGGAGACGAAATCTGTTAACGTATTAAGGTAAAGATATATATTTCAGCTGTAGCAGTTGATTTCTTCGTATTGTACTGTAATGAAATTTTTACCTCGGGAGATGTCAGACGCCTTCGGACGGTGACGTAGTTTCCTCGGTCATTTTCGGGGATGGCGTTGGGGCGACGAGCCACCAGACGGACGCCCTGTCCAAGATGCTGTTCCTCGGGGATTCTATCGCCATTGTAGACGGGTCTCCTTCGGACGGCCACCCTTGTCTCGCCGTTTCCATTGGCAGGTAATGGGTTGGCTACGAAAGAAAAGAAACATTGATGTTTGTATGATAAAATACAAATTTTTCTATTTGGATCCATTAATAAAAAAATAAAGCATTTAAGAAACCTAAATTAAAGAAAATTAATTTTGAATAATTATTTAATAGATTTCATCAAATCAAAATTATTTCTGAAGAAGTTTTGCTACCAGTGCGTAATGGACTCTAACTTAAGCTGACCCAATGTGTATTCCTTATTTTTCATATCTATTTATTTGTATTTTATTTATTTATTCATTTATTTTTTTACATTTTATTTTTCCATTTATTTATTTTTCTTAAATTTTTATTTGTCTTTCTCTCTATGCTTTAATTTATCTTTAATGTTTTAGTTATCTGTCTCTCTATGCTTTTATTTTATTTCAATGTTTTTTCGGCGCTGCCTTTGGAGTTTCTTTTGCATTTTGTACATATGCATAGGAAAGTTATGTTTGAATAGCGAGTCTTTTGATAACTATTTAAATTCTTTTTTTTATTGTTATTATAAACTTTTTACCGATGTAACGCCACTTACTGTAAAAAAAGAGTCACTTCATTGGTGTTTATTTTAAGAATTTCTTTCAAAATTCGATAGAAATCCACAAAACGTGTAAAATTCGCGTACTAAATTCTATCCATCTGTTTCAAAGCATTTCATAGATTGATAGAGTGACATACTGACATACATCATTTCAAAAATGTGTTTTTCAGCTTGATGAAGAGGTTTGAGATGAGAGGATTCGTCAAAATCTCCACTTGGAATTTTTTTTATATTTTCAATACTTTCTATTTTATTTTGAAAGAGAGAGAGATTAAAATAATGCTCTAAATATTGTGTTTGTCTTATGAGGAGTCCCCACTTTCTATTAATAATCTCCTTGAATATCAATTACCTTATAATTACTGGGCGAACCCACCCCTCAGTGTCAATGCCAATTGTCAGTTCAACGTATTTCAATTGATTGCCCGCAATTTATTTCCCAACGTATCAATTGCTTTAAGTCTTCCTCTATCATTTTGAAAGACATCCTTCCCAAAATGAATGATCCGCAAATTTTTACTTTCTTAAAAATTATCGGTTTTTCTTCTGATCTAATCAAAAATAGTTAAATTTTAAGGTTTTCGTACTGTTTTTATAGTATGCTTAAACATTGACAAGTCATAAGAAATGATAATATTTTATATCAGAGTTTATAAAACAAGATTTTAATCCATACCATACGTTTGGCGCAGCATAATCAATAATGGTTTTTGCGCCACAAAATTAAATCAAATCAAATCAAACCTCATAAATTGTATATTCGACAGTGGGTATTTGTTTTTGTTTCATCTAAGAGCATAAAAGACTCCCAAGGTATTTCAAAAAAGTATAATTTAATTTTGGTCTTTTTACTGTGGAGATCTCCAAAAATATGTGTTTTATTATCTCATCTCATGACGAAGTCAAGTACAAAATATTTCATATTGAAAAACCTGTGAAATCATCCATTTCATCTGGTTTTGATGAAAATTGTACAGCAAGGGGTTAACAGAAAGAGGATTTATGTTTTATTAAGCATATTTTTTACCTCTGGTTGCGAGAATTGTGGATCCCGACAATCGACGATCGTCCCTGCTCACTGCTCTGCCGGTCACTTCGTTCGTCGGCTCGTCTGCTGTCGGTTGGACTTCCACATCCGTAGTGCGGTTAACGGGACGCACACGGACTAACATTCGTCGACGGTTAGTGTCGCCAAAATTAGCACCTGAATTGAGAAACATTCACATAAGAAACGAATTTAAAGGAAAGAGTTAAGTTTTTAAATCGAAATTCTCAGATTGCTACTTATTCAGAACAGAAAAATAATTTTTGTATCTGGTGTAATGACGTCAGTATTGGAAATATAATACAGTTAATATGTTCGCTGTCAGGATTGATGCCTGTGATTGGATAAGATATTTACTTATTTGCTGTCTTTTAGTTGTAGCAGAGAAAATATCTGATTAGATAGCATGTATGAATCATGGGGTATTCATGTGCTAAGCAGCTTGTAGGAGGTATAAAATAAATATTTTTTGCTTATTTTATATAATATGTTTATTTCATTCCTTGCCGGCGTCCTGGCACAGGGGTAGCGTGTCTTCCCCGTGATCTGGGCGTCTCGGGTTCGAGTCCCGGTTCGGGCATGGTTGTTACTCTGTGTTCTGTCTGTGAGGAGTGTGAATGTGCCCCCCTGTAAAACGGGGTTGTGCAAGCGAATGTGTGTGTCATCTTCATTTGAGCTAGAAGTCAGACTTCTGCCCTCTGGGTGCTCAGGCGTCTTTACCCTCAGAAGCTACTGCACCCCCTTTCCGTGGAAACACGGACACGACATCGTCATCATTTCATTCCTTGTTTTACTGGTATCAAATTCTACAGTGGCTGACTGAGAACTTATGCTGTCACGCGAATGTGAGTAACACGGCAGTCAACGTGTTAATAGAGGCTTTTTAAATTAGAAGATAATATTCATGTCTAGAGCAATTTCTTAGACATTGGGATGACCACATCCATCCACAAGAAAACTTGCAATTTTTTTCTAATATACTATTCTTATCTGCTTCTTCTAAACAAAATTGTTTCTGCACGAAAAGCAGATGATATCTAATCAACTTAGATGTATTTTTTTCAAAAAAACAAAAAAAAAAAAGAAAAGAAAGAAAGAAAACCTTAAAAAAATCTGTATCTACCCTTCATCAATTATATCCAAAAAATATAGTTAAGTGTATATTTATTTTTCTTTAATTATATTGATTTGTCTTTATTTGTCTAAAGGATTTATAACAAAAGGTGTATAGATGAAATTAAATTTTATGCACAGAGCTCGAAATGTTTTCTTTGTGTCATTACTGTAGACAGAGTGACATATTTCCAAGGAATGTGATGTCCTTACATAGTAAAACATAATGTAGAGTTAAATGTGAACCATGGTGGTATGATAGATTAAAATCTAAAGCTGCGGTATTCAGACACTCTCTGTACGTTATAGCGCAAAATTCTGGAGTGAAAGTTGCCTGTCAGATGTCGCTGTTGTTATCTAACCATGATTCAAAATTAGGAAATATTTCTCAAAATTGCCCCCATGTTGTTTCAAAACGAAATATCAGATTAACTGAACTAGATGGCATGAGCAGAAATGCTTATCAAGTGACTTTGATGCCATATAAATTGCTTCTTATATAAAAACGTCATCATTTTAAATTCAGAACCGAATTGTCAAATTGGTAAAATAGTCGGTTATCTATGAATTCGTATGTGTAGTAGGCTAGATATAGTATCATCTAATTTACTGCTCTCATTACATCTACACGAGCTATGTATACCAATACGTTGAGATTAAAATCATTTATTATACACAGAATTTTCTTTTGCTTTCAAATTCGTCTCCAAATCATTGCACTCCGTTGAAATGATTCATTCTAACCTGGACAAACTTTATAAATGAGTATTTAGAATGAATGAAAGAGATTTATTTTTAAAACCCTTTCATTTAAATTAATTTTGAATTAAAGTTTTTATACACGATATACCATAATCAACTGTTTCATACGGGGTTTTCAATGATAGGCTTTGTTATTTCAACTTTCAGTAACATTTTTTGCTTAAAAACTGTTTATATAGATGTAATTATAATCAAAAAAGAAATTTGGGTGTGCTAGTCTTAAAGATAAAAAAGGATTCTCCGATTTTCTACTGCCTAAAGGCACAGGCAGAGCTTAATCCGATCTATTTTTAACATTTTTTTTTTGTAAAATACTTAATCTTATTATTACACAATCTTTTATCTTTCCCGCACATTTTTATTGCCAAATCTCACCTGTATTGGCTGGTGCTGCTCCGTTTTGCACCCGAACCACTCGACCAACCTGCACTCGTATGGGAGTGCGGTAGTTTCCTCTGGGAGTGGGGGTTGTGGTACTGGTGGTTGTCTCTGGTCGCAGTGGGACTTCGTAAGACAAAACTTCTGGGGGTACTTTGGCAGCATCCTTGTCATCTTTGAGATAGACCACCTGGAAAAAAAGAAATAATAATTAAACTGCATGGAACAAAATTGCTCTTAAAATCTTGTATTAGATACTCATTGCTCTAATCTGAAGAGAAAAGTAAATTTTGTACTGTATTTTTGGTTGTAAGAAATATGGAGCGAGAAAAAAAAGTCATTAAAGAAAAATACTTCAGTTGAAATAAAACTCACTGCAAAATTTCTGAAAGGTTTGGCATTTATTGAGCAGTCACATGTGTAATTTCGAACATTGGTTACCAGCCATTCATACCTCTTCTTACAGATATTATAACGAATTTCCATAAATTATTGAAGAATAGATATTTCCAAGGAATTTTAATCAAAACATTACTCGAAATTATTTAACAGATATGCATCATGTTCTAAATATATAAGTAAAATAATTTTACTTAAAATATACATATACATAGGGTTTTGTTGATCTAACAAATTAGTTCTGTTTGTCAAACAATTTAAATTTAAAAAAATTAAATACCAAGCATTCGTTCTTTATTAAAATCTGTTAATAAAGAACGAATCATTTTGCAGTGAGGATAATTCGGCATTTTTTTTAACCTATGCTTTAAAAAATATATATCCACTAAATCCTCAGCATTTCTACGAGCGATTCTTTGGGAAGGTATTTTTCGAAGTTTTCCTTATCTTTTCTCTATATATATATTCTATTTTTTTAAACTATAGAACCGAGTGTAACTTTTATAACAGTTGGAAAATTATTCTATGTTCATAAATATATATAGTCACTTTTTACAGAAATTTTAAAGCAATGTAATAACATATTTTGCACGTTTGAGAAACGGTGCTCTTCGGTAACACTTATTAAAAATTGTCAGAATGTTTCTTAATAATATAAATCACAATTGCTTTTTTTTTTACTTTTTAATTATTTTGCTTTTTATGTAGCTAATTAGAAAACACTTTCGTTTTGCAAATATGCTGTCCTCTTGACTTTACTGGATACTTAATGTTTATGAATTATAAATATTTTTTGTATTGTATTATAGCATTCACCATTCATTTAGTATATGCTTATAAGTTTGAGAATCGATAATTCGATACTCATATGATGATGCATGGACTATTGTTTACCAACGGGAATGGTCACGCCAAACTTTTCCTGCATCTTTCTAATAAACCTTTCATACCTGAGAATGACTTACAGGGTATTGGAATTCAATAGTTACGAAGTATTGAATTTTGGAGTGAATTTAGCACTTCTACTGGATCTCTTGTATCGTGCCATCTTTGACGAGTTATTTAAAAATTAACCCCTGGTGTGCTTAATAGTATCCAAAAGGTGAACTTGTGTTTTCTACAAGTTCGACATTTTTCTCAATACTTGGAACAAAAATTAGACACAAAATTGCACTGGTGGTCAAAATAAAAATTAAAAAGTCTACCAAATTAGATACATTTATGTCATTACATTTTTGAATTATCGCTTTCATATGTTTCTGAAAATACAGACTGACAGAAGTCAACTCGTAGTTGTTTGTCTCAAAATTTGGCAGGTGTATTTATTATAGATGTTAAATGTGTATGCTGAGTTTTAACTATATTCGTTTTGTATCTACCATATATTCGAAAAGTCAGACAGAGGCACTTAACTTGAACAAATTTTACTCAAAATTTGACAGAAATCTATTTATATAAAGGCCGTATACCAAAAAATGCACCGTAAAAATTTTTTATATAAAGGCCGTATACCAAATTTCAATCATCTAGCTTAAAGTGTTTTTTGAGTCATCTTTGTTCCAGACAGAAAGGCATTTTCCAAAAATATGTTTTTCGAATTCAAGAAAATCTAAAACGTTGAGATACATCAAAATCTCATGTTCGAATTTCTCGATGCTTACTATACATTTTTATACAACATATACGTGAAAGTAAAAAGTTAAAATAATGTTGAAAGTGTGTTTTACTTATTATTCATCTTTATATATCTAATAATATGTATATTTATGCTTTGAACAATAATAACGAAGTGTTTAGAGTATATTTAAGTATAGCATACTTCTGGTTGAACACTTGCCACTCGCGGTGGAGTGTTGTACTGGAATGGAAAGTCGTCAATGACGTCATCGTCTACTGGTGAGACAACATCTTCCGGTACACCGACGTCATATGGATCCAGGAATAAATCCGGTTGGTATTGAGGACGTTTCGGTTGTACGGTGGGATGTGGTGTGGTAGTAGTTGTACGTACAAACTCGTCTTCAGTAGACCTAGGAAAATAAAAGTGTAAAATATTTATAAAAATAAATCCTCTTGGCAAGTTGGAAAGCAAAGGCATTTTATTCCGTTACATCTATGCTTTATCTGTCAACATGAATTTTTACTGTTAGAAGCAGCTAAATTTCGGGTCTAGAATAATAACTTTTCAGCCCCTAACTTTTAATATGTTGCAGTTATGGAAAAACCTTTAATACAAAAGTTGTTCGTGTTAAAGAGACGCTAATTTCTCTAATTAATTTTTTATCTACATTATTAAGAAAGTTTTAACGAAAGGAAAATTTTATTCTTCCTGCCATTTCCACCCCGCTTGAGCTTGATGAGCCATCTACGCACGCAATTTTTACATTTCTAAGAATACATTCCAAGCCAATTAAAATCCAAAAATTTTATTATGTTATATATATGTATATATATATATATACTTTTGAACGAATTGTGGTTTGAGATTCTAGGGTCCGTGATCGGTAAAGAACTGACAATGAAAATGAAGATATTTTTCCGAATACTTGTTATGAGAACCATTGCAATGTCTTTCTATAGGAATCTACCTAAAAATGGTTAATGTTAATCCCTAAGCTTCAAATGACGTCTGATTTATGTATTGGATTATAGAATTTTCGATATTTGAATTTGTAATGAGACAAAATAGCAATTAATTTAAGAGAAAAAAATACTTGAACATCCTTAAATGTTTCGGGTTTCATTGACATTATTCTATATTTGAAATAACAATAAGTATCCCACATTTAAATCGATTGTTTAATAGTGTAGGTTAGAGGTTTTTAATAGTATGGGTTAAAAGGTTGCGGTATTATCTATTTATGAAATCTTATATAACAGTGATGCTGATACCAGCACTTAATACCTTTGAAAATCGGAATAAAACTTCTAAAAGATTTCTACAGTCATACACTTGAATATTATTTATTCTTCAATCATATTAAATTTTTAAAAAACTAAAAAATCATTTTATGAATCAATTTAGAATGCGCGCGTGCGTGACGCCATTTGCAGTACATAAAAGAGTATTCGCTTCTCTTCAATTTAAAATATGCTGACGGTTTATATTTTTGATGCCTTATATAAAAAGAAATTTGAGTAAAAAAAACAAATTTTAACGCATGGTAGAATTATGTTAGGAATTTGATGAACATTTGTTATAAGTCTTCAGTCTTGAAACCGTTCCAGCAAGAAAGGAATGAAATAAAATAACAAATTACTAAAGAACCTCACCTAGCGAGCATAATTCCTTCTCGAATCTTACTGGTAACGTGAAACACTCCTTCAGGAAAACATATTTTTCCATAGAAATTTATGTGTCATGATTTCGCCAAGATACTCGTATTATGGTTTTATTTGTTGTTAATTTATCGGGGGTGACTTTAATTGATTTTTTTATTGAAATTTATCACGAGAGTCGTAAATATCAAGAAGTATTTAAATTTTTATTTTAAAAAATCGAACAAAAATTCGAAAACCAATTCGAAGTGAGAAGTCTTCCAACTAACTCTTTACCGCCATTTCACTAATAGTATCCAGCTAATAAACATTATATTTTAAAATAATAATTTATAGTTTTGTTGTTTAGCATACAGTGGATATGATCATCATACCGTTTCGGTGTGACGTATTGTGGTAGAGTCGGTATTGCTGTGTTGTGATTTCTGATACTGGAAGCCTGATCTTGCGCTCCGAGTATGCTCTGGAGCCGTTCCACGCCACCGATGGCCTGCAGGAGACGCAGAAGCTCTGCAATGTTTTCGCCGCCGTTAGGTGTCGCCTGTGTTGCATCCTCTTCTTCCTCTTCTGTAAAGAAATAAAAAATACAGATCATTTAACGAATTAATAAATTTTGATTTCTTCAAAATGCCAATCTTCATCTTTCATGTGAAATATAGATTTTCAAAAATGAAAAAGTGGAAAATCGATGTGCTCTGTAATGTTCAATATTATTGATAAAAATTTAGAAAATTTATGTCTAAAAGAAAATTGGCGCCATATTCAAAATATTTTAGATTATCTTTATTGTGAAATGTTATTATAGTAATAATTATTTAATATGTCAGCGGCTTTTGTGAAGTTATATACTAAACTAACTCATGAGTGTAGTATCTCAAAAAGATCTCGTTTACTCTCCAATAAAGGTGTTATTCCAAATAACGTTTTATATGACACTGACGAACATTATTTACGAAATATTTATCTTTATTGTGAATTCAGCATTTTAAGTGAATCTGTATTGTGATCATTGGCGTTTTTTTTTTTTTTTTTGGTAATTAATCCCTGCGATTTGGTTGATAATATCCAATAATCGAATTTGTGCTTTAGAAGCGTTTTTCCCAATTGACTGAATTATAATTATGACACAAAATTAAGCATATAGTCATAAAATCCCTGTACAAATTTGATATGTTTATGTTAATGCATTTCTTAATCATTATTTTTACATGTTTCTGAAAGTTCAGACCCACAGACAATAAACCCTTTGTTAGATTTGGCTCAAAATTTTGTAGGTCTGTTTACTACAGATGTTGAATCTGTGTATCGAATTTTAGCTGTCTAGGTCTCCTAGGTTTCGTAGCTTCTGTGTTGACTTATATGAACAGTTAGTTGAGTAGACTTCCTCTTAACGAAGGGTGGTCAAAACTTGATAAAGACCTACAAATTTGGTATTAAGACCATGCACCAAATTTCATCCGGCTAGTTCAAAGCATTTTTGAATATCTTTATCACAGACAGACATTTTCCAAAAATATGTTTTACGAACTCAGGAAGGTATGAGGCGTGCAAATTTTTCAAAATTTTGAGTATGAACTTTAGAATACGTTTACTATACTTCTTGAATGAGAAACTGAACTCACAATTATAGAGATTCTTGCACATCAAAAGCCCCTACACCTCTATCCTGAGCCTGCATAACGATACCAAAAATTCTTCATTGCTGTCTATTATTATGTTATTATTAACTCGTGATGAACGAAGCGACCTAGTAAAGCATATTGGGATGTATTTGTGGGTAAAAATAAAGAAAATAATAATTATTTTCTTTATTTTTGTATAAAAAAGCAACAAATTTATTTTGTACAACTTGTATTGAAAAAGATCTACATGTAAAGTAATAGAAAACCTTAAATGCAATGAAATCAATGAATCTCTAGATCTTTTTCTAAAGAAATACAGTGGAGATAATTTATACTCAAATAGCACAAATTGAAGGCTTCTCCCCTATTTAATATTAGAATTTAGTGTTCATCCTGAAGAATGAAAAACGGCGTGATGTCATTGAATATGAAGGGAAAATGCATGCACAGTTACATTTAACATAAGTCATTACACCCATACACTCCTTTTCTTTTATGCATTTATAAAGCTTAGCTATAAAGTCTAACGGAGAATTTCATTCAATCAAAAAACATCAACTTTTACATTTTTTTAAAATTAAATTTATAAAATCTGACTAGATTGTTTGATCTTAGTTGTGGAAGTGGGGAATATCGATTTCGGAACTGATTCCATTGAAAATTCTTCTTGAAAACGGATCTGATGTACGTTAAATCAATAGGAAGAAATATACGCCATCTGTTGTAGTGTGGAAGTGAGCTTAGTAGAGTTATCTTCATCATCTGACAACAGTTGCAGTAATTGTGGTTGTTACTTTGGGTCGAACTGTTCTTGGAGTAGGTTTAGGTTTAGCATGTGATGCACCAATAGATCTTACAGTGCATACTACATACCTTAGTACTTAATAAAATTAAACCTATGACAGTGTAAAATTGTAATCTATGACAGTGCTTACATTACTTTTAGCATTCCCCATATCTATCTGAAACCAATTTTTAAAATATTAATATTAATTGATTTGAATTCATTTAAAAATGATTTTGAAGTTTCAATTGTGATAAATATTATAGCCAATTTGTTTAGAACGATAGGTAAAAGGACTTTCGCAAGTCACCAAATGTCAGAAACATACAGTGGTATCTCAAGCTGATTAAATCTTCTGAGTCTTATCTTAAACGAACAATATGAACAAACCTTTGTTGAGTAAATATATATATATATATTGGAAATTCATTATTAGACTTTTGACAGAAATCGTCAATTTCGTACTCACCTGGATCTTCAGTTGTTGTTGTTGGAGCTTCTGTTGTTGTTGTAGTAGTTGTGGTGGTGGTGGTTGTTACCCTGGGTCGAGCAGTTCTCGGAGTAGGTTTAGGTTTAGCAGGGGATGCACCAATAGATCCTACTGGGCAGACTACATTCTCGGGGTAATCACATGATTCACTTCCAGAATTGAAATGAAGACCTGAAGAGAAGATGATTAAGTTAAATCTTTTTTTATGTGGTATCAAAAATAAATGCGCCTTAGACATCTTATTGCTTATAAAGAATTCCCAGAACAATTATTTTATGATATTGTTGCGATTGCCAAAGGGCGTGTTTGCCTACAGAAAATTTAGTGAAAATAATTGAACATATAAGCGTTGTAGATTTCGCCATTTTTTTTTAATATTAGTTTCTTCTCATAATTTGGATAATTCCGGCAGTTCTGCTGTTTTTAGCATATCTAAAATTCCTCTTTTTCTAATCTGAACAGACATACTATGTGATGATCATGATTCTTAAGCAGTTTACTGTTTTTGAATTTACGAATACTCGTCAAATCGACAGAGAAAAATACAACATTTTGCGTTAAGACAAGTTAATTCAATGACAATTATCTATATACACTGAAGTGACAAAAGTCATGGGATAGCAATATGCAAATATACAGATGGCAGTAGTATCGCAGAAAAAAAAGTATAAATGCGCAGTTCGTTTTCCAGAGCTTTCATTTGTGTTCAAGTTATTCATGTGAACAGGTTTATCGTGATTTATGGCGGCACGACGAAAATTAACAGACTTGGAACGTGGGATGTTAGTTGGAGCTAGACGCATGGGTCATTCCATTGCTGATATCGTTAGTGAATTCTACATTCCGAGATCCACAGTATCAAGAGTGTGCCGAGAGTATGAAATTTCAGGCATCACATCCCATCATGTACAGCGCAGTGGGCGACCACCTGCACTTTACGACCGAGACCGCCGACGTCTGTGTAGAATGGTCAATGTTAATAGATACGCAACACTTCGTCAAATAACTGCAGGAATCAATGTGGGATGTACGAGGGACGTGTCCAATAGGACTGTGCGGCGAGTCTTCCTTGGGCTATGACAGCAGAAGACCGACTCGAGTGCCTTTACTGACAGCACGACATCGCCTGCAGCGACTCTCCTAAGCTCGTGAGCATATCGACTGGTCCCTAGACCAGTGGAAAACCGTGGCGTGGTCAGATGAGTCACGATTTCAGTTGTTACGAGCTGATGGTAGAGTTCGAGTGTGGCGCAGACCCCACGAAGCCATGGACCCAAACTGTCAGCAAGGCTCTGTTCAAGCTGGTGGTGGCTGCATAATGGTGTGGGCTGTTTTTACATGGCATGGACTCGGTCCTCTGGTGCAACTGAACTGATCATTGACTGGAAATGGTTATGTTCAGCTGTTTGCAGATCACTTGCAGCCATTCATGGACTTCACGTACCCACACAACGATGGGATTTTTATGGATGACAATGCGCCATGTCACCGGGCCAGAACTGTTCGCGATTTGTTTGAAGAACATTCCGGACAATTTCGCGCATGATCTGGCCACCTAGATCTCCCGATATGAATCCCATCGAGCATTTATGGGACATAATCGAAAGGTCCGTTCGTGCCCAAACTCCTGCATCATCCACACTTTCACAATTATGGACGTCTATACAGACAGCATGGCTCAATATTCCGGCAGAGGACTTCCAACGACTTGTGGATTCCATGACACGTCGAGTTGTTGCACTTCGCCGGGCAAAAGGAGGACCGACACGATATTAACAATCATCCCATGACTTTTGTCACTTCAGTGTATATATATAAACTCGCTATGTCGAGTATTTCATGATGCCAGAACTGGTGCTTCAGTATACATTGAATTTTGGAATCAGATATATCCCAATCCATTTACAATATTATATAAAAAGTAAATCGTGCGCAAGTCTAGATTCCAATAAGATCAATTGATTTATCCAATGAGATCATCAAAGATTCTAACAAGATTGGCTTATCAAAAATTCTGACATGATTAGCTGATTTAAGATTCTTCTTTTTCTAATATAAATAGAACGGGCTATGTGATGGTCATGATTCTTATACTGTCTTCGAAGCATATTTTATTGTAATGAACAATTTTATTCTTATTTTGTTAAACAATTTATTTTTTACCATCGATATTTTTAATAATAGATTTTTAAATAACTAACTCATTCTACAAATATTTCACTACGAAGGAATGGGTGCTTCTGAGGAAATTGGATTCTGAAGTTAAATATAATTCAATCCAACCCGCATTATACAAAAAGTAAGTCGTACTCTGCCAATGTAGAAGTTTAATGTGCTAAGAAATATGTCAAAAGTGACGAATATGCTATTAATTGATTTTTGACTTCTATTTATACATTATGACTAATCAATTATTATTAAAACGGTTGTATATTAAAAGTATGCAGTAATGTTAATAAGATCAACTTATCTAAGATTCTAACAAGATTGGTTTATAAAAAATTCTGACATTAGCTGATTTAAGATTCTTCTTATTCTAATCTAAATAGAACAGACTATGAGATGGTCGTGATTCTTAAGTCCTCTTCGAAGCACATTCTATTGTAATGAATTATTCTCATCCTGTTAATTATTTTATTATTTCATTTTATTCTCATCCTGTTAACGATTTATTTTTTACTATTGATGTTTTTAATTAAAGATTTTTAAATAACTTACTCATTCTACAGTGTATTTCGCTACGAAGGAACAGTTACTTTCAGGGAAATTGAATTCTGGAGTTAAATATCGCCCAAACCAACCCACATTATGCAAAAAGCAAGTCGTATTCTGCCAATACAGAAGTTTGATGTGCTAAGAAATGTCAAAAGTGACGAATATGCCATTAATTGATTTTTGACTTCTATTTATACATTATGGCTAATAAATTATAATTGAAACATTTCTATATTAAAAGTATGCAGTAATAAAAACTTTTAAATTTCCACATAAATATGAAATCGACGCCTGATCTTTGCATTTTGGGGGAAAAAATTTCGTATATAATTTTCTTACCTGATGGGCAAGTGAAAGCATGAGCAACCACGCCCAGATTAGCAGGGCCACTATCAAGACACCAGAAATATTTTCTGCAATCCTTGGGGTTGTTGAAAAATCCCTCGTCTTCGCACTCGAAAGCAACACCGGGATCTGGAGTAGGAGGTGGTGCCGGGGTAGTGATGGGAGCAGCCACATTGTTTTCATCACTATCAGTTATCAGACGACGAGATGCTGTTTGCCTGTGTAGGAAATAATAAATTAATCGATGAGTAATGATAATGATTTCTAATCTATGGCAATATATTAAAACTAATTAAAAAATGTATAGACGTTTTCAGATTATAAAAATTCTCTATTAATTCCAACAGCAGGTTGATTTTTTCCTTGATAAAAATATAAGAAATATTGTAATTAATACGAACCTGTTATTTTTGGGTTCTATTATCAGATAATTTTTTAGCAATAACATTATCTATTGACGTTCCAAAATCGATTACATGAAACAGCTAAAGGAATAAAGTATAGGGTCATATTTTTATACATTTCAATCCACATCAATCCTGTGTGAATGACATACATTGATGCACTTGCGGGAGGGAGAATCTCAACATTTTTATAAATATTGTAAATGTCTTGTCTGACATCTAGGAGAAAGTTTCACATAGTTTTATCATAATGCTACTGTTAGTGAAACATTACATCTCAAACAAAACACATTATTATTTCGTAGAAATTTGTTTTTATTTAAAACCCAGTCTTAATTTTGAGTACAGCCATAAAATTGCTTTTATTTGTAAAAACAAAAAAAGCACCAGAATAATATTTCTCAATTTATAGATTTCAAGAATTTCTTAAGGTTTTCTTTTCTATTCCAGTTTTTGTGGCATATTTTGATGTTACACCTCCAAGCTGTTTGGAAATTTGAACATAACTAATTAATTTATGTGTCACAAAAATATTCTGCATAGGACCGCGCATTTGATGTACAAAATGTTAATCTGTAAAATATAATGAAGGAAAAAAAACTTGAGAAAAATAATTTAGACAATTCTTGACAATAACACAATACAAAATTATCAAATAAAAGGCAAACAAAAATAAGTTTGTGAAATGTAACTGGCTTTCAACCTCACCAGTGTTGAATCATAAAATCTTTAAAATTGCCGAAGAATCACACTTAAATACGATTCATCCTCTTCTCTTCATATTTGGAATAAGAACGAAATAGGATTAATAGGTCTGGAGAGTAGGAGACTGTATAGAAACAATATAATATCAGGTTCCAAGAGCATCTTTGTAGGTAATTATAATTTTTTACTTCTTAATTTAATAATTATCTTAATGTAGTTAATTAAGATGATTATTAAATTAAGAAGTAAAAAATTATAGTTAAAACATCTTCTTAAGTAATGCTTTAACTATAATTTCTTATTTTGCTGTTCAGAGGCTGTGAAAACTAGATTTGAATAATGGTTATACAATAAGGATACAATTAATCTAAACAAAAATGCAAATTAATATTTTCCAGTCATACAAAGAAGAAAGTCTAACAACAATTTTCTCTAACATGCATTTGGTTTTATTAACATCACGCTTTGAAGTTGTAAGAAAAGTATTTCGACAAATAACTGTCGTACTAAATAAGTTTTGCTTTTGAAAATGCATTAAATTTTTTTAAAAACCAATATTTAAGTTTAAAAAGCACCTGATTAAGGGAGTAAACAAATTCAAGACTGTGCTGGACAAAATTTGTTTTCAAAATTTTTAACATCTAAAAACACTGCGCTGTTTATATTCATTTGCGAGTTCGGCGATCTAACATTAACATTGATGCAAATCAACCTTAAAACTTCACATTGGGTCAAATTCGTTGATAATATAAGCAGCAGATAAACAATAACATTTCTGACATTAAAAAAAGTATCCTTTTGGATAATTTCCTTATAAAACACACCTGTTTCTTTCAGATTGTCTGTTTTGTACCAATCGTCTGAGGGTGTTTCTCCTCCTAGGCGCTTCAGTACTCTCCTCACCCACGGCATCGTCGTCAAACCTTACTACGGAGGATCTAGGTTGGGGTCCAGCGGAACGAGCAATTGATCTTTGACTAGAGCTACCCTCAATGAGGTTCGTATTGAGCAAGACATCCCTCAAGGTATTCACAAGAGGACTTTGGACTCCAGTGCACAATCCTCGGAAGTCGTCGTTGTCCAGGGTCCATACCATGGCGCCACCGAGACCTTTCTCCATGATAAAACGAGCCTGAAAGGTTAAAATCAGAAATAAATAAAGAAATTGTATTAAATAAACAATATTATAGCATTTATTTCTATTTTTCTGTGATTGTCTTAAGATAACGTATTGATATTATATTTGTATACCTTATTGAAAACCATTTCTTCGTCGTCAAATCCAACCCACTGGTCATTTTTATAAGCGTATGGTCCGAGCAAGTGAGTGGTTGGAGCTTCGACTTCCCAGTCGTCCTCTTTCACTTTCTGGCAGATCTAAAGACATTTTTAAAAAGACATCAGTATGAAAATTAAATTATTAAAAGTATGAATCTAAAATCAGCACTAAAATGTATTACTTCCTTATTCAAAAACATGTAAGGAAATTCAGTTTTAATCACTAATTATTAAGTTAGTTTCCTTGTAAAAAAGTAAGCTAGAACATTGAAGTTGAAGACCTATTTGAATTTCTATAAATATTTAATAATATTTTCAGAAAATAAATTTTGTCTACGATGTAAGAAAAAATTTCGGATTATGTTTCAATTAAAGTTAATTAAACTTTAAAGTGAGCTTTTTTTTGGTTTCCTTCCAATAATTTTTGTGATTTAGTGTTTCTTGGCGATAATTTCGAGTACTATTATCTGAAGGACTATTTTCGTTTTCTCTTATACGAAATAAAAAAAGTATTGTAATTATCAAAAATTTTTAATTCGAAATTTTGATTAATCTCCATGTTTTAAATCTTACTGAGTTCGAAAAAGACATTTTTGAAAAATATCTTTCAGCAACAAAGATAATACAAAAAGCTTTCAGTTATATTAAAATTTCGTAAACCATCTGTATACAAAAAAATTTTAGATTTCTATCAGATATTTGAGCAAACCCGTTCAGAGGTAGTCTGACTGTTCCAGCTATTTGAATATAAGATAATACAATAATGACAAAACAAAGAGAGCAAGATAAATAAAATTCAGTACACAGATTTGAACATCTATAATGTATTCAAATTTTAACCAAATCCAACAAGGTCAAGTATATTCCAACCGTCTGTGGTATATATACTTTCAAAAACATATGAATGTGGTAGCTCAACGAAGCAGTGACTTAAAAATATCAAATTTGCTGTGGTATCTTGTAACTACAAACACACAAGACAGTAATTCGATTTTCGCATGACAGGAATTCTATTAACCGCGTGTCAGATATTAATCATCAAAAAAACTCGTTGGGAATGATATGATAGATTCAGTAAAAATGCTTTGGGTCAAAGTTTTGTTCCGTAACTATTGTCCGCTAGTGTCATTCAAAATATTCTGTAGAATAATATCTTTATTAGAGAATACGCAAGAAAATTTTGGGGAGACCTGATTTCATTATACGAGATTTATCGCTAATTTAACGATATCATTCTGAGCGTCGATATATATTTTCCATTTATTTTCACAACTCGACCTTATTTTTAATTATATTCTCTTTGAGACTTGCGTATAAATAAATGAATTAAATATTTTATTTAGACGAAATTACAATATATATGCAATATTTGTTTCTTCTTGATTGGCAACACGCAGATAAATAAATGCTACGAATAGAAAGGAATACAAATGGTATTTTGGTTTGACATGAGTTGCAAAATATATAACGAAAATTCTTTGCAAATATGGCATTTTATATCATCCTCCAGAATTCTGCTGAATTCATTTGGATTTCAAAATAACCTTGAAGCGTCTAGCCTGAGACCAGGAAAATAATATTTAAATATTTTCCGCCGTTTTATTATGTATTCAACTCATTAAACAAACTTTTGGAGCAAATTTATTTTCAAACGCCAAAAAAAATTCTTCTCTTAAATTTTTAATTTAAAAATACTATTTGTCATTAACTTTATCTATAAATTTTTCTTTTTTCACTGAATATTTCTGACACTTTATTGATTATGCCTCTTTAGATTAGAGGATAACGGCCTTTGCTTCTAAAAATCCCAATTTATCCGTTTCAATAATTATTATATTGCATTTTAACAAATTGTGTCAAGGTAAAATTACGAAATTTTAATTTGAAAAAAAAATTATCTCTTCTTGTTGCCGGTTGGTTTATGCATACACAAACATATTTTCTATATTTTTGAACCATTCAAGAATATTTTTAGATGCTGACAATCCTTTCAAAATTTAATTTTGTTTCTTAACTATTTGTTCTTTATTTGTTTTAAATCTGGTATTTTATTTTTGCGAAACAAAGCCAATGCTTAATAAGCCTAAAAGAAATTAATAAATAAAATTTGTAAAATCTTTTCAAATGTCTTTCTTTATGATAGACCTGGAAACGTTGATTTGATAAAATATCAAATTTTCAAATTATGCTGTTGGAGCTACGCAAAGATGTAGCAAGTTCCTTTAAAACTGGAAGGCAATACTTTCAGTTGCAAAAAATGATTATTTCAATATAAAATTCAGTGCTTATTAAACAACGGAGAAGGATTGGCAATTCGTTGACGAGAACAAACAATGGTTTAATGAAATTTCTTTAAAAAAATACGATTTTCTTCGTGTAAACTTTGTATAAAAAGCTCAACCAAATTCTTTCCTTCTTCTAAGTTAGAAGCGGGCTCATAGGGTTGCAATATCAATTTGGTTTCAGTTCCACATTTGGCGAATAATGGCTTACTCGCAGTTAATTAATAAATACCGAATATTCGTTATATGTAAAGAGAATAGTAGATCTTATTCCCGGATAAAAGGTTCAGGTTCATTTTACGGAGACAGACAAGAGCAGACATATTGTCTGGACTGTTTTCATGAAAGCTGCGCAAATTTTAATTTGTAGTTGATGTTGTGACTAGATTTTATTATTCTCTGGATATTAAATTTACTGCTTGATAATTCATAATCATATTAGCCTCAGGATATATCACAATTATGAATATTAATTCCAGTATTTTGCAAGAACTACTTGCTTGCCTGGAAACTGTTTATGTAAAAGCATAAATTAATGAAATTAGAAAAGAGATAAGTGAAACTTAGAAACAGTATTCTAAACAAGAATTAATTAGTCAATAAAGAAAAGAAAGATTAGCATTGTATCTTAAAGAACAGTAAATTAGTGAAAACAAGAAAGAAATAGATGCTTCAGCATTGAAAAAAATTAACTATTGAATACAGGAATAAAATGAGTAGAAATATATTGAGTAAACAAGAATAAATCAGTGAACAGACGAAAGGAAATGGAAGACCAGTATCTTGAATAAGAAAAAAAATTAGTGACTACTGAAAAGAACCTGGAAGAATAGCATCTTAAATAAGAAAATATTTGTGAACACTAGAAAAAATTAGGTGGAATCTTATCTTAAATGTGAATAAACTAGTGAATACATGAAAGAAGTGGGCTCATCTGTATCTCAAAAAATAAACTATTTAATACAGAAATAAAATGAGTAGATACATTATCTACAGAAGAATAATACAACGAATAGAACAATATCCTAAATAAGAAATTTTTGACGATTCCAATGAAAGGAACAAATAGTAGCATCTTAAATAAATTATTACTTGTTAACTTACTTCATAAAATGCAAGGTATCCTTTTTCTCTTGTAGCAGTCCCTTCTTCTCCAGGAGATTTTGCAGGGGCATCGTACCCAGTGGCCAGCTGCGGACTGGAAAGGGTATACGAGCGTCCGTACATGGGAATTCCAACAACCAATTTATGCCTTGGAGCACCCAATGATAGGTAGTATTCTACAGTCCAGGCCTAGGAACAAAATAAAAGAAAAAATATTTTGTTATACATTCGATGATACTAAAATCACAAAAGGTGAATGTCAGTAAAATGTCGGGTGTTTTAAAAATATTTTGATGTTATATAACTGAATTTCAAATTAATTGGGGAAATAAAATAACAGTATGAATGTAAGTTTTTGCTTGATTAAGAACAAAGTAATTAAATCGATTACTGCAACACTGAAAGTTTGTTCTTTTATGATATTTATTTTTGGCAAGAAAATACTTTAGATCTTTCAATCTTCCGTAATAAAGTAAAGAGGAAATATATTATCATCCGATGTGCATTTCATTGTAATTTGAAGTTTTATTTATATTATGCATGAATTTTCAAGAGGATCGTCGACATGATATATACATAAACTTAGATTATAAGGAATTTATATTTGCGTTTCAGCTTGCCGAAAGGGTTTTTTAATGCTATCCAAAACAATGAATGCACTATAAAGGCTTCATTTACTATGCATGAAAGGCTTTGCCTTTACCGATAAATATATCTGATGGTACTATAAAGTATTCATCTTTTATCCCTATCATTTTGTCACGATGCTCTAAAAGCTTTGTACAAAAGGGCTTCGATCGTTACAGATTGCTGTCAATGCCCTGTATATTTTCATGGGAAAGAACCTTCAATCCATTTAATAACTAGAAGATCAATATAATTATGCGATAGATTTATTATGCAGCTTTAAATGCTTTTATTATTAATGAGTAACACTATTCAATTATTTTTGTTTACTCTGCTATCTCATAAAAATGCATTAAGCACATTAAAACGATGTATTGAGTTCATGTTTATTCAGACTGGTCTCTTTGAATGGAATGGAACAGTGTGCCTTGGATTTGGTACTTCAAAAATTTAAGTTTATATTAAAAATTTACGATATTCAAGATGGAAAACTCAATCAATTGGGTGTAAAAAGCATTTTTGCCAATTTTAATCCTTTTTTAATTGTGTGGAATGGAGGTATCACCTTTTACTCATAAAATGTGTAAAAGAAAGCTTGTGAAATGCCTGTGGTGCCTAACAAAAATCCTGTTTCATATACTCTTTTCTTGCATCGTAATAACAAATTAAATGCATCTTTTATACAATTTATCACTTCAAAATGCTTGTAGTTTAATTGTATTGCTTCTGCAGACATCTAAGTATGTATGTGTGTATCGATCTCAAAAGAATATTTCTTTGCTGCTTAAAAAAGTGTTCGGAATATCATGTATATTGTGCCAAACACAAGGAAAAAAGATACTGAAGATTTCAATAATTGTATATTGTTTTTTCATGTTCATGTTGACAGCATATTTCATTGTGATATGTTTTAGTTCCAAATTAATAACTTGGGAAGAAAACATGTTTAAAAAATATCAATTTTTATCTCCAGTGCAGAAGGAATGTTTTTCGTTATTTTTCTCAATTGCTTCGGTTCTAATCATTGCTATTCTGCAAGGACTTTTCATCGTTTTCCCAAGCTATTATTGCTTTCTCTGCTGGTGTATTAGGTCTCTTTTCTTTGAATTTCAATCAAAATCGAAGGACTTTATCAAACTTCAAGATTATAAGCGCATACTTGAAGCTTACAAAGAACTGTCTGAAACGATGTCATTGTTAGACAATTTTCTGTCTTATCCCATGTTTACTGAAGTATTAGTAAATATGGGTAAACTTTTTTGGTTTGGCTATAGTTTTGCTTTCGTGACAATCTCTGACAGGCAAGAAAACATCTTTATCTTTTTCGGAATAGCACAAAGTTTGATTTTATTGCGTGTTATTTTAATACCTGCAACTGCTACTAACAAAGCTGCATATCTGGAATGGGAATTCGTAGTATCTCTACCTGCGTGGTTTCCTGAATATTACAGAGGAATAAAAATGCACGTACGCCAGCATTTCATTTCAAATGTTTCCCTCACTTTGTGGGATATTTATCGAATCGACAAGTCCTTATTTATTAGTGTTCTAGGCACACTTTTGACTTATGGGGTCCTTCTTGGGACATTTGGAAATACTCAAAATTCAAAGGTGGGAAGTTCAATTACTAATATGTCTTCGATTTTAAATTAGTCAGAATTATCGTTAAGTGATATACCAAAAGCATCTACATTGTAATTGCTGACCATATTTCTCTGCAATGCTAATGAATGTAAAAAAGGAAAATGTGTGTATTAACTTATATTGTAGCGAAATTTCTTGTTGAACTTTAAATATTAGAAATTTTTAATACTATCTGAAGTGTATTACTATAAACATTACAATCTGGCAGATTACTCGATCAATAGTTCACCATGATTAATGTTTGTTGAAATTTTCAATTAAACATTTTTTGTAACAAAATAAACTATTGTTCAAATTTTGATAGACATTATACTTCTTCAGAAGCCTTACACTATTTTTTATTATGCTTTGTTTATTATATCACTATACATATAATTGTATCTGCAGGGTAGCGAATTAGCTGATATCAACCCAATACTTTGAATCAGGTCAATATGATTTTATCCAACCGGAAATGAATGAAGTCAGGGAGATTACCAATTGGCATGAATATTCAAAAACTGCTATTAAGTTCTTTATACTCTTAGTTTAAATCAATTTTGCGTATTTGATGTAAAATATGAAGGTGATAAAGTAACACTAATCTCTAATTTAGCTATAAATTGAGTAAACTTTCCAACCAAATCATTGTCGAAACTGCCTAAGTGCGAAGGAATCTGGTGAAATGATGATGTGAAATCTGGTGAAATGAAGGAATCATCCTTATGATGGTCTGAGCACAAAGAGAATGGATGTGTTATGAAAACTTACCACGTTCAACTGATTTCTTTGATCCAAAGGATTCAGTCCTTCCGGGGGATACAATGGAGCGTGGTGGTGGGTTTCTGGTTCGTAAGCGGAATGGTAATCGTATGTCAAAAGATTCAGGAAATGAGCATTCCTGTCAAAAACAGAATCAATGAGCAAATGTATCTAAACATCCACATATATACTCGTGCATAATAATGCTTTTATCCGTTTGATCACGCATTAGTTCCATATGTTGTACGATAAATATCTTAGAATAACTTTTTTTATAAATAAAATTACTTTTTTTATTTCTTTCATGGTATCAAAATAAAATTGGATTGAACAATCTTTATTTTATGAGAAGTCTGATTTTTAGAAATCATTTGAATACTAATTTCTATGAAGATTTAAAATATAAATTTTTCTTATATATATTATGTTTATAAAATTTTATTAATCAAGTAAATAGAGATAAACAGACATTAAAATTTGTGCGTTTCATTTTTCAAACCAGAAAGAATTATACGAGCCAAAAATCTTGGTGAATACATATAGTATTTTAAGTGCGATGTTGAAAACAAATTCCAAACAAATACCTTTAAAATTTGCATATGCTTTGAAGGTTTCTTAAGACGGAAATGCACGTTTATCCATGATTTAACGCATATTATTCAATCTCGGATACTGAAACCGTCTGCGATTTTTCATATGCATCAGATGTCGTTTATTTCAACAAGAAAGAATGAAAGGAAAGATTAATTTTACTTTTACCAATGGGGTGAGAAAATGTTTATTTTTAGCAATAGGACGATATTATAAGGTATACTAACCATTCCACTTTCAGCTTATCATCCCTTAGCGAAGTGCAAGAGTTGGAAAATAGTAATCTCAGAGTCTTAAATCGAACAGTATTTGTGCATTTATGAAAATTATAATATTACGCTATTAACATACTGCCTGTAAACGGACTTTCAAAATTAATTAATCTAGCAGCAATCCGTTGCAAAAAGATTTCAAAATACAATATTAGTTCAGAGAAAGGCGATATCAAAATTTATTTCAGTAATAGTTCTTCAATAAATGAACTTTATCGGATAATATAAACAAATATTAAAAAAAGTTCTTCAATAAATTCACTTTATCTCAAATTATAAAAAAAATATTTAAAAAAAGTTCTTCAATAAATAAACTTTATCTCAAAATATATTTGATTCTGGTTCTTTATTGCATAACTATATCTGATTATGATCTAATATCTACAAAGTGTAAATAGATACCTCGATATTTCTAGAACATCGAAACCTTGATCGATGTATTCCTTAGTTGCTGGCACAGCAACGGACAAAAGCAATCGTTCTTTTTCGGGTGGAAATCGTTCGTCTTCGATTGCTTGTCTCAATTCCTGGAATAATTTCAAAATTAAATTTTTAAAATGCACAGTACATTTTATTCTAAATATGATATTGGTTTTCCTCAAAATTAAATTTTAAAAATGCACAGTACATTTTAATCTAAATATGATATTGGTTTTCACTCACTCAAATATTTATATACATTTTTTACGCAGATATACATGTGCATAGAAAATATTTTAATTTAATATGGAGTAATTCAGATTTCTTTGCTATAAGAAAAGCCATCCTTCACTAATTTTGCAATGAAATTTAAATGTAAAGATATACTGGATTGTTTTGCAAAGAAAATTTTTTTTCTGGACACCAGAATTTTTATTTCTTAGGACCAATATTTATTTTTTCTTATTTCTTTACTGAATTTATAAAGCATTATTTTAAAAGAAATTTTTCCTCTTTTAATAATTGTGTAAATTTGTTATTTCCGCATTAATTTGGAAAATTAATTCGAAATCAATTCAAACTAGGAAAATGAATATCCAAAATTTTGAAACCTTTTCTTCGGATACTGAGTTTCTCTGGAAAATAAAATGACATCGACCTTAAAGATGATATGAGGCAATAAAGGTTGGAATTCTAATATTCCGCCCTTATTTCACTATTTTTAAAGCATTCCATTATTTCATTTCCAAAATATGTGATGCTTTCTAATTAGTTTTTATTTAAAAATAATTTATTAATCCTTCAAATTCTGCTTCACTGTAACTTTAACTTCTAAATTGCACCTCTATATTATCCTGGCAAATAATAACTTCAGCATTTCTTTCGTAAATTTACATTTATCGGAGTAAAAGTTATTGAAATAATGAAAAAAGTACGTTGCAGGAAAATGTGATAGAGTATAAAATACTACAAATATGAGATTACACATTTACTAGTGCGTATGTGGTACATCTTTGGATGCGTAATATATATATATGCTTAAATGCTGTTTTGTAATACGCTATTCCAACGCCATATTTGAATTGTTTTCAAACGTATATGCGTGTAAAAAGTCTGATTTTAAGAAACAAATGAATTTTTTACGAATTTTATTCTTCATTATTTTAAATTAAGAATCCCATTTTTATCTTTTGCAAAATAAAAAAAAAACACGCCGAGCGCAACAGATAGAAGCAAATAGGAACATTTATTTATTTATTACAAATGCCCCAAAAATTGGGTATGACGCCATTCGATCTTTAACCTTCCAATATATGTCAGAAACACAAGGATGGAGACAAAACCGTATCAGATTTTTCGTTAACCAAGGTGCCCTGCTCTGAGTCTTGCTACATTACCCGCACCCCCCCCCCCAAAAAAAAGAAGGTAGAATATATAAAAGGGAAGACTTAGTAAAGTAATACGAATTTGTATACTAATTTACAAAAAAATTCGCCATAGCATTTTAAATTAATAGAGGACACGATTTGGAAGTTAAACAAGTTGTGCAGTGAAACAAGTTCGAATTATTAGGAAATTATTTTTTAATGTAGATTAATTAAAATGCATTGCATGTATATCACTAAAAACCTAGCATTATACAAATGCCAGATAATATTAGAATTTACTTTTATATCCTCTTCAAATAGCCTTGGTTCTATTTATCGTATAAACATAAAATATAGCTAAATAACAGTATTAAATAAGAAATGTGCATGTGTTTCAGTTATATCCCAACAAATAAACCTTTTTCAAAATACAGATTATCTGTACCAAAATAATAGAAATATGAAGTTTTACTAAACTTTTACAAGGAAGTCGAAGCCGGCGTCCTGGCACAGGGGTAGCGCGTCTTCCCCATGATCTGGCGTCCCGGGTTCGAGTCCCGGTTCGGGCATGGTTGTTACCCTGTGTTCCGTCTGTGAGGCGTATGAATGTGCCCTCCTGTAAAAAGGGGGTTGTGCAAGCGAATGTGTGTGTGTCATCTTCATTTGAGCTAGAGGTCAGACTTCTGCCCTCTGGGTGCTCAGGCGTCTTTACCCTCAGAAGCTACTGCACCCCCTTTCCGTGGAAACACGAACACGACATCGTCATCATCATCAAGGAAGTCGAGACCTCAGTAATCACAACAGATAATCATTAATGTCAGAGAAAACCTTTAAATTTGGGGAAAATTGTAATCCCAAATGTTGTACATCTTGCAGCCAAATATTTTACAATCCCAAATATTGCAGCTGTAGTTTATTTAACTGAAGTTTTTATTGTTAAACGTTTTATACTTATTCTTTTTATTTTTATTTCAATTATAATTTAATCTAGTGAAGAAATATGACGTATTTAATGAAGTGATTCTAAACGAAACCCTTCACATTGAGTATAAACTCAAATCTTACCAAATTAAGCCGCGCATACATTCCTCAAATCAATGCAACTTGAGATGCAGAAATGCAATGGAATTTCGACATTACTATTTCCTCATTTGCATTGTGGTACAGCAGAGATTAACTGCACAGTGGACTTTCTTAAACTGACAGAATATTTAGTCCAAGTGCAGCGTATATGGATAAACGCTTTCACGGTTACTTACTTTTACCTATGTATATTTACCCATGCTCAAATTCGCTCAGCACTGCATGTTTTGTTTATAGAATTAGTCTAATTATGACACAAAAGAAGTTTACCCAACTATGGCAAGTCGACCCACCTTTAATCAACCAAAATTTCAAACAGCACACATTTTTAAGAGATGAATAATTTTTCTGGTGGGGCGATTCCACAATGAAACCAGAATTGGTGAATCACTAGTAGTGGGTCCTTACCTTGACGAGTAGGGCGTACCCCTTCTTGTCTGTTGTGTGGTTGCCCCCTTCTCTGAAGGCCGGGTACTCCCAGTCGAGGTCGACACCGTCGAATCCGTACTCCCGCAGGAAGGCCATGACACTCAGAATGAAGGTACGTCTATTGTCAGCAGATTCGACCAGCTTTGAAAACCTCTTGGATCCTTCGTTCCATCCTCCAACAGCGATCATAGTCTTCAGGTTGGGATTATACGCCTTCAAGCTGACGAAGCTCCTATAGTTTCCTGATGGGGGGAAAATGTATTAAATATTTAGCACTTTTTAAATAGAAATACGATACCATGATAAAACCATTTTTATCAAAACAAATTTCTGAATGACTCAGAATATTTTAATAAATTTTCTTTTTTTTATCAACGTTAATATTAGATTTCGAACTTTACTGTATGCAATTATAGTCACTACATTCAGGGTCCAGTTATATATATATGAGCACAGTAAACAAATGCTAGAAGTTTCCTGTTGCTTTAAGAGTTTTTCTCCCTTGCCTGTTTTCTTCTAATTTCATTTGATTAGCAAGACATATATTCAAGTTAAAACGAATTCAAATGACATCAAATATATTCAAGTTAAAACCTATTCAAATAACATTGAATATATTCTAGTTAAAATAAAGCATTATTTACTTAAATATTAGTTTAGTTCGGCTCTGTATATTAACAACTCGTTTTAAAGCAATGCTGAGTTATTTTGGGACCGACCTCGTAATTTTTAACCGCAGTCAGAGGAATACGATACCTGAGCTAGCACCACACCAAGTATAGGACGTTTGGCCCCGACAGATGTAACATATAAAAGACCCTCTTAGCCGAATTTAGGCGGTAGGACCAATAGCAGCTGAGATATGCTTGCTTGTGCGAGATTCTTCTCTGAACTGCACCAGAAGCTATAAAAGGCTAGCATACCAAAATGAAGTCAATCGTACAGGCAGTCAACGACGGATAATTTGGATCAATCCAGTGTAGTGCAAGCGTTGAATGTAGCTCAAGCGATTAGTGGGTTGAGAATTAAGCTGTGCTCCGAATTTTGAAGATAAGTATTGAGCAGTACCGAGTCATATATTGTATAGCCAGTCATATAGTAGTAAATCGACAGTTTCAGTTAAAGCGAGGTGACAATGGAATACAGCAGGCGTTTGGAGAGACCTTAATGAATAGTTGTGTGAATTCTCTCTTCCTGCTGAGTTCTGTCTGGTCTCTTTGTCAGCTGATGTGGTTGTTTACTACCCATTACTATTTGTAAACTTGTTTTTTCTATGCTGCTGTTTATTGTTTGTATACGTCTTGGCTCTGTATTTATCGTCTGTGTCTTCTTGTTAATAAAAGTCGTTATTTTTTTATTTCAGATTATTGCATGTGTCATTATATAACTCTTGCAAGTGAACCCGCCAATTTGAGCGAAATTTCTGGTAACCATATATTTCAGAAAATTTTAACCGTGGGAAACCGATGTTCTTCGAAATCTTTGTTAATTTGCCTCACTTTATTTATTTCATTGTTTGAGAAAGTTAAGATACAAGTTTGGTGGTACTTGCAGTACCCTCCCACTCACCTTGCTCCATGTCGTTGTACGGATCAAAAGGCTGAATTTCGAACTCCTCTGAAAGGGAGGCGAAAGCATATATGATGTGAGTACAGAGATATGGATTAATATTTTCAGGAGTAAACTTGGCCAATCCTGGTCGGTACACGGCCCAGTTTGAGTAATAACAGACGAGCTTCGGCTCTTGACTTTGTCCTTTGTCCAAATCATCTGAAGAAAATTAATAACAATTAGTACAATTTTTTAATGTATGTGGAAAAGGGCAAAAAAAATTTTTTAAATGTTAATATAAAATTAGGCTAAATGTTTTAAGGGATTAAAAATTTGTTATGAATATATTTTATTTGTTATCAAGTTTATAGTGTATTATATATTGTTTTAGATAGAAACAATAAACCACAAATATGTATCGGAGCATTTTCAACCAGTAGATGAGTGTCAAACGGACAACAAAGGTATAGTGACTATTTGCCATTAGTTTTATTTGATATATTTTGATTTTTTTCTTCATAATACACATCCATACGCTATGCTACTTGGGAGCGTACATCCATGATGAGAATTTCACTAAAGATGCAAGCCTTATTGACAAGAAGTAAAAATTACAGAATTCCATGAACAGCAATTAATTTAATAAGCATAAATTATTTATGTGTTTAGGTTCTTACAATTAATTTATAATTTAATTCAAAGCACAACCATATTTCATAGAAGAATGACAAAACCCCTGAGATTAAGTTACAGCCTATACCATTTTTTTAAAGATGCAGGGAAATTTGTAACTGTTCAAGTCTTTGGAAAAGGAAAGATAAGACATTTATTTTCATATCTCATTAATAATTAGATCCATTATTTTACACTAATATTGTAAAAGTCAGATATTTCAATGCAATCATTATTATTAAATTTTACAGCGTCATATTTTATTTTTTAAAATATATGTGTGCTCCTTTACGTATCAGTTTAATTTTTTTTAATATTCAAATACATTTAGGCATTTTAGCATTGACATACAATAGTTAAGAAATGCTTATTTGCTTGCGTGATTTTACTATTTTTACTGAATCTATCGTGTAGTTTTTTTATCCTTAATCCTTGTCATGCTCTTAATAGTATTTAAAATTCAAATCTGAATCTTAAAACCTTTTTCTCAACCGCTTGAAACAAAAATTTGACCTAAATTTACACTTACAGGCACAAAATTCCATACCAAATTTAATATATTTAAGTCAAAGCATTTTTGAGTTACCATGTTTATATGTCTTTAAAAGTACAAACTGAATGACATTAAACCCTTCATTGTCCTTACCTGATAAATGTCTACACTATAGATAGTAAATTTTTGTACCGAATTTTATCCACCTTGCTTTTTTCATTTTGCAGTTATCGTGTTAATTTATATCCAAACAGGCGTACGGACATACATCATGCGAACCGATCTTGTTGAAAATTTGATAGAAATCTTCGAATTTAGTCTAAAGACTGTCACCCAATTTCATTCTATAATTCAAAGCCCTTTTGAATTATCTGTGTCCCAGACAGACAGATGGACATTTTTCAAAAAGGAGTTTTTCGAACTCAAGGAGGTCTAAAATGAGGAGATTCATCAACACTTTGAGTTCGGATTTTTTGATGATTATTATACTTCCTTTATACTACGTATACGAGAAAGTAAAATTTATAACAGTAATAATAATGTAAATATTAGAGGAACGGAGTTTAAAACGTATACGATGATGTTTTGCTCGAATCTTCTTTTCCTATTTTTCAATAATGAATTACTATAAGAATTCAAATAATATCAAATTTAATATTACATTACAGCAAACAGATTTTATAGTATGTACAATCACTAAATTTATATGATAATCTTTAAGCGCTAACGTGAATAGCCTGTTCTAGTTAGAAAGTATTGCTTCATCCTGTAGCACAACATTATACAGAAAATTAACATAAATTCACATTTTGAAATTTTCCGGATAAAGGAAAAAAAAAGAATTTATTACGAGGAAGTATAGCTGTGCATATTTAACACTTTCCTCCATCTTGTTTCTCACTTATCAGGATTAAATGAATATTTAAAAACATTGGCGCGGTGGCAACATGACATTTTAGATACCGGAAACTAATTTTACAACCGATCGGCTTTTCTTTTCCGATCTTAGCACAATTAATGAAATCGCTCTAAATCTCAATAATTCTTAGATTATATCGACTTTCAGATAAATTCTCCCTTAACGTAGGTTCTTGTCATTATTACTTCCTTGATTTTGATCTGGATATTGATTTTGTATGTTAATGAAATGTTCAACAAACAATTGAACACTTAAATTAAAACATCGGAATAGGAATTTTTTTTTAATATTTAAATTAGAATTTTAACTGAGCAAAATTTTGCCACTTTCCCATCTTAACTTCGGTACTTAACATAATACAAAACTTATTTTAAAATTCAAATATATATATATATATATATATATACTAGCAACTGTTCGCGTTCTATACTACTCTGTTCGCGTGGGAAATTTTGATATATTTGTACGAAAAGCTATCAAATAATGACCTAACCTAAAAACGATACATTTAAAAGTATAAGCATATACGAAAAATACATAACATAAATACAATTTAATAAAAAAAAAACACAACTAACGTAAAAACAATTTATTTACATTGTATACCCAAAATAAAACAAAACAGCAAATCAAATCCGGTTAAATCCATTTTATACTTGCCAATTACACATTTGTGATTTTTTTTATCTCATGTTCAGAAATAAATCAGAGATTCCAATAGCCTCGGTTCAAAGCCAAAAATCAATGGTAATACTTCATTTTAACCAACAAAAGTAATATCTTTAACGATTTTATCATAGAATTTCCAGATATTTGTAGTGTATATGTAATGAATTCATAACATTTTATTTTTAAATATCTGTCATCATATGTATAGATAAATAAACATATTTTATAAAATAATTCATTTCAATAAGAAATTTCCCACGAACTATCGCAATAACTCTATCAGAACTGGATCACATTTATTCACTTTTCTCCCAATCTACTTTTCACTTAATGACCGTTATTTACATTCCTAAACATGCTATAAAAGTCATGTTGTCAACTATAGCGCCTATTTGTGCAACCTAATTTCATAAGGAGAGTCATTTTACAAAATCTTCATTTTATCAACAAGTCTAATTGCTAAACTTGCCAATTACACACTTTGCCATCGTTTTCATTTCATAATCAGATATAAATCAACGATTCCAACAACCTCGATTCCAATCAAAAACCAATAGTAGTGCTTCACCTTAATCATCATCAACAACAGCAAATTGTTGCCAATGTCACTTTCCAAATGATTGAGCAAATCTCCCAAAAACTTTCCTCCACTTCCCACTGGCTGCATACTTAAAACTCCCCAGTCTTCCTTGATTCTACGCTTTGGGCCATAGATCACTTTCGTCCTTTCCACCGTAACCGTGGAAGAAATGACTGCTGCCATCGTATTTATTCTAATCTTGTTCGAGCGGCCATTGAAAATTATTATTAATGCCGAACTTTCGGAGCCCCAAGGCAAATCTAGTCGATGTGTGTCACTGATATCGATTGGAGAGTGGCTGATGGATTAAGATTGCTATCTTTCGCTACAGTGAGTGAGTTGAGCCATCGAACTTTTATGCTGGCCAGAGGACAAAGCTTCGGGATATTTCTTATTCAATTGCCTTTCATGATGTCGACACTTTTCATTTAAAGCAATGACTTCTTCTCCTACTGGAAAGTTATTTTCTTTAAACAGTTCTAGGACGTGGGTTACGATATACGACACCCAAATCAAATTAAAGGTAATAAAATATCAATTAACTAATGTGAAAATGTATCCTTCACGCATCCTTAATTAGCTTCTTGTCAATGACTTATAGCTTTAATGTATTAGGGAACCTAATTTTTTGAAACTCGATCCATGTTTACAAATTCACCTGTTGCTTATGTAAGACTCTTTACATTAATTTCTTCAAGGACGAAAACAAGAGAGTAGGGGATAAAATTCTAGCTTGATGCAAGACTTTTTTTGAGAATAAATTAACATAAAACAGAAAATTTTGCTTGTTTTTCACCGAAAATATGCAAATATAATATTTTCTTTAACACAAAGATTCTGACAGTTCTAAACATTAATAGTTTCAGCACAAAAGTTTATGAAAAAATATTTTGATAGTTTGACCGTATTTAAAGTCTTTTTTATGATTTTATTTAATTTAAAAATATTTCATCTTTGTTACTTCAGATTCCTAAGTTCTTTGGGTAGCTCAATTAACCCATAGCCATAGGCTATGGAGCTGAATATGAAGAAATTTTAGATATATTATTTTATAGAATAGATACATAATTAAAGTTTTTCTTTTTCTGTAAAATATATTTGTATAAATAAACGTTTGCATTTAGTTGGTCCATTTTCAATTCATACCGGCGGTACAAATTAAAACAATGACTAATTGATTTTTTTATTTCATGACCGCAAGGTCAGAGGGGTTATATGAGGACAACTTTCGAAGTTCCATCGAACTATAAAAAAAGTCAAGAATAGAGAACAAAATAAATCAAAAGTTTATTCAATAGTGATTGCTTTTGACATAACCTTCATGACGATTTAGATAATTGTCATATCGATGAACAAGATTTATGATTGTATCTTTGGAGAACATTGTCACTACTAATGTGAGAGGGCCCTTAGAATTCATTTGAAATTCATTTGTTGCTTCAAAGATGCATTAAAGAACATCTCGCATTACTAACGGCAACATTTTTCGATATCAGAATTTTGGCGATCAACCGGTGTGGTCAGTAATTGAATCCTCATGGTAGTAAAGCCAAAAGTAATCACAACTGCACATAACATTTGGTCATAAACTCTTTTTGTTTATAGTCCTTTGAAAATAGAAAAAAAAAAAAAAACTTTATTTATTGTAGCCGTCTTTAAAATGAGTCATGTTGGAGCCTTACATGGGTCAGCATAGATTATAACAGAGATTTCCAAACTTTTATATATTACAACCCACTTTTTGCAAACTTTGTCCTGAGCGAAGTGACTCGTTGAATTGTCATTGAATTTTTTCAGACATACATAGAATATGTTCTCACCGAAAAAAAAGTTTCCATAAACCAAAAAAGGATTCTATTACTGAACGAAATTTTGCAATGTGTATATATATATATATATATATATATATATAATATGTAACTTCATCACTATTTAAGTTCAAATCAAAATTTTACAAATTGCAGTAATTATGCATACGCATTAAAGATTCATCGCTAACACCTCAAAGTGATTCTGAGCTCAGCAGTGCGTTGCAAATCCTTTGTTAGAGAACAGATTATCAACTTGAGAATCCTTTTAATTATACAAATAATATTTTATAATGACAGATAACTCTGACAAAGAAAAATTTATTGATACACGCTGTACTATTTAATGATCATTTTAATCTAAACATTGATTCTTAATTATTACAAATGTTAAAACTTAGATGCATTTTGTTTCAAAGGGGACTCATATCATTACATAAATATTTCACTTTTAATCTTTTTCCTGCCCTCTTAAATATGTACTGGTAGGATGCCCCCTGATTTTAGCAAGACTCGATTTTCTAGTTTATTTGTTCTCTTGGATCGAGTTCGTGTAGGTCATGAGGGTTAAATGAAAATTTTCATTCAATTTTCTACGGTAAAGTTAATGATCCTTTAGGAATTTACTCGCTGTAAGTTCAAATGACAATACAATGAAAAGGTTCTTTTATGAAGGAATGTTCAATCATCCATCTGTATTTAGAGGAAAAACTAGAGAATCTAATTATTTTGCATACATTACATCAAATATCATTTTTCATTTTTTTATTTTATCATAATAATAAAAAATGATATTTGATGTAATGTAGGCAAAATAATTAGATTCTAATTATTTTGCATACGTTACATCAAATATCATCATCGTTTTTTTTAATTTTAAAATAATCCCTAACCGTCATGATATAATTGCAGAAGAAGAGATTTTACATGTAGCTGAATATTTTTTTGCTGACAAAATAAATGGACATAAGAATAAGATAAGTATGAAATAAAATCTATGATCACAGATTTCAAGTTATCTTGTGAGAACTTTATTATTTTTAAGTCATTATTTGTCTTAATTAATTTCAGTCATTAACCAGTTTAAACTTTTTAAAACAATCTTGAGACTTCTCGATCGTCGATCTCTGTCTCTTCCTCTCTCTCTATTATATATAAAGTTTTAAACGTTCATTTTTAATTTTTCTAGCTGGCAGACAAAGTTTTGGACCTCGACTGATTTTGAGATTTAAAAAAAAAATCGTTTTTCAAAATATCGACGCATGCATAACCTGACAGTCACGTGATTGTTTCAAATTAATTGATTTACACTGGTTAATGACTTAAATTAATTAAGAGAATTCGTAAGAATTCAGAGAATGAAAACATAGGAAATTAAGTTGTAACTTTAGTTGGCGATAAATCTCCAAATATTACAACCTTCTGCACTTTTTTCTAATAGCCCTAAAAGCGAAAAATTTATGCCTCAAAAGCGGTAAATCGCCAATTTGATGTCTACGTATTTTCAGGCTTCAACAATTTGCTGCTTATACATTTTGGGGCCTTGAAAACCTCAAACAAAAACAGCATCATGCTCTCACACGATAAAAAAAATTAATTAATTAATTTTAAAAAATCTAACATGAAAACGTGGGATCTTACTTATAGGATGTTCGTTGAAACTTAACCTTTAGACTGCGGCTACCCAAACTCAGAAAAGTTCCTTTGAATACGGCGTTTAGTGTTAGAAACTACAAAATGCTTTCCCCTTCTTTTAAGGGTCGTTGTCGAAGATAAGCTCTTCGATTTCAACCACCTGTAGAGTTAATTATCATCTGTCCGTTCCGTAGTAAGCGGGTTGCCTTTTTTGCGGTTTGACTCTGCCGAACTCTAGATTAGGCATTTTATCGCAGTTTTACTTTTTTCCCACTCAAAATTATTTCATCAGTTCTGTAGTAAAAAATATTGCATTAAATATTATGACAGTATACAAATTGCAAATACGATATATGCTGAATAGTTTATTACATTGAACAAAAATTTTTCAATTGTATTTAAAATTAAATCCATTTCTCAAGCTTTACTGAAACTGCGAATTAAACTGACATTGCTTGAACACAGCATAGTGAATTTTACTTTATTTTTATAATTTTAACTCATCAATTTTAATAAAATGTAACGATTTGTGCATATTATATATGTTTAATAATATCCGAATATTCCCTTTTACAATAAAGCCTTCAATTGAAAAAAGTATGAAAAAATTAAAAAACAGTGAATGATTAATATTAATACTATTTTTTAAGTGGATAAAATCAAAAAATTAATTCAAAAACTATTTAAATCTAAAATTAAAAAAAAATACGTGATTTTATCAACAGCCAAAGCTTGAACCAAAAAAAATGAAGATTTTTAATATAAAAGATTTAAATTGAAAAGAAAAACATACAGCTTTTATAAAAAGACAAATAATTTTTAAAGATAAAAAATAAAATATGAAGTATAAATTCAAATAAACATTGAAAAATTCTATGTTTCTTATCTTTGTAAAACTCGTTTTTTAGATCACGTTAAAAAATAAGCTTCAAATATAATTGACATTCGAAATTACAATGAGACAATTTGATTTTTTTTTTAAATTCTCTAAATGAATAAATGTGAAAGAAAGAAAATAAAAAATAAAGAAGAAAAGAATTTAAATCTGCTATTGCAAATTACAAGTTATCAAGAGTTTTTTTTTTTTTTTTTTTGATCACGTAATTATATTAATGCGCATGAGTCAACATTTAAAAAATATGATACTTTTTTTTTTCTTTCGAGATTGTCAAAAGCTCCAAAACTTTTTTAACTGCCAGGAAAAATTTAGAAAGCAAAAGTCCGGTTTAAACCGATTTGAAATTTTTGATATAATGAGCATGTATCAGCTTAAAAAAAAGATGCTTTTTCTTTCTTTCTTTTGAGATTGACGAGAACAAAACGTTTTTGTCTGCCAAGAAAAAAAATGAAAATGTAAATTGCCATTTGAGCTTTATTCATTGCCTACACGATTTCGAGCTTCAAAACCCCTAACCAAAACAACATCATGCTCTCACAAAAATAAATTCCACGTTTGGAAGGTGAAAAATGAGCATTTCCGTCGCAATGCGATTTCCTAATGATAAGTATACCAATAAATTTTTAGACATATTAATTTAAATAGAATTTTTATGAAAATAATATTTTTGTAAATACAAACTGCTCTTTCCTTATTTCTGAGATCATAAAACAGTTTCATTATGAATTAATGTTACCCTCTTAAGAATGAATGAAATGATATTTCCCCACTGGAGGACATGAGAAAATACTTTTATCAAAACTGCTGTTAAATGCGAGAGAAGTGTTTTTGACACATTATAAAAATTAAATTATTTAATTTCCTACGAAAAAAATTACATTCCGTGAAAATAACAACTATGATGTCATAATTCTACGTCAACCTTCTAAAAACACATCTGCTGTGAAAGAAGCATACTTAATAATAAAACAATACTGGTAAAATCAGGTTGACCTTTTAAAAACGCTTCTGCTTTTACAGAAACATAAATAATAATAATAATAATACAATACTGGTAAAACAGGTAAAAAATTATGCGCTTAAAAGATATTGTTAAATATTGTCAATCAGGTTATTAAAAGATATTGTTAAATATTGTCAGCTTTTATAATTCATTGCCTTCAATTATTCCAAAACCCTTAACCAAAACAACGTGTTCTCACAGGATAATAAACATTTATTTATAACTGCAACTCGCATTTTCATTCAATAAACCCCATCTATAGCTGATATTTCAAATTATGGCGATTCACATATTGTGAATAAACAGCATTTTTTATAGTTTATTTGCATTAATCTTCTAATAAGAACATCTTTTGAATACCGCATTTACTTAATATTCTTGGAGTCATTTTAACCAATATTCCGGTCAGAAGGTTAACCTTTTTTTTACTCACTTCACACTGTATTCTTATGAATTATAATCATGTTAAGAATTTTCAGTCTATTGTTTTCATGTTAGAGTTGCCGGGAAAACATTGTTTACCAACATTTTTTTTCTTCACACAGTTTGACTTAAGGCTACATGTGTTACATTTCATTCAACAACAAAATAGCACACAAACAATATCGCATCATATTTTCTCAAAGTAAAATATTACTTTATTTACACAAACTAAATTAATGCAGCATCACGAACCGATTGAAGATGAAACAATAGAATAGTACCAAATATGTTTTATCTCTCTATTGTCTTAGAAGAATATACGCAAGGCGCTCTATATTCCTCTAATTCATTCATATTTGTTTCAGGTGTAACATTAAACAAAAAGAAAAAAACGCAACAAGCTTCCTGTGAAATGAAAGTATGTTGTCGCATTTTTTTGCAATCTGATCCACAAAATCCTGTCACTCTGAATAATCACCCGTGATGAAACGATTGCAACAGATTCTCTGAAGGTGTAAATGAAACGCTTCTTCTTTTTGTAGGTCAATGTTCTAATTCTCCGCCCATTGCTTTTCGAATCTTGATAGCTGGACCACTCCCAGGGTCAAGGACACTGCAGACTTTCGGAAATTACTTTCTTTGACAAACTTTCGACCTTCTTCTGAACAGCTCTTTTTTAGAAAGATCGCTTTTTAATTTACCTCGTTTTAACAACTTTTGCTATGTTTTATTTTAATATAGATAAAAAATGAAATTCAACATCTTTTTTTAACCAGTTAACTGTTTTTGACGAGTATACTCGTAATGAAAAAATGCAACATTTTCGGTTATGACGAGTTTATTC
>JAPMOQ010029593.1:461510-488538 GCA_026543055.1 Argiope trifasciata | reverse complement strand
TGTGTGTGTGTGTGTGTGTGTGTGTGTGTGTGTGTGTGTGTGTGTGTGTGTGTGTGTGTGTGCGTGTGTGTGTGTGTGTGTGTGTGTGTGTGTGTGTGTGTGTGTGTGTGTGTGTGTGTGTGTGTGTGTGTTGGCGCTCTACAGACCAGACCGTTGGACCTACAGCTACCAAATTTGGTACATGTATACCTTGGAAGTCGGGAATGTGCACCTTGGAGCCCTTTTTCCGAATTTTTAATTAGATTTTGAATTAATTAAAATTTAAGCGAAATTTCGACGATTTTCCGCTATAACTTCCCAAAATATGATCGCACAAACATGATTTTTACATCAATTTAAAGATTAAAAAATTAGCTTTCTAATGGTATCAGTGTTTTAATGTATAACTTAAGCTCCTATTTTTAACGAATTTTTAAAGAAATATTTTAACCATGTTTTACAACAATATATTTCGGACAAAACAATAAAATTTAATCTGCACGAGTACGTCAAGGGGGAAAAATTAGGTTTTATCAGCGTGTTGCCATCCTATTGACGGAAGTTCAAACTAAAAAAAACAACTATCATTACAAATTAAATCTAAAGAAATGCAACTTTTAGCACGTGACTGGATAAAATAAGAGAAATATAATATGTGACATTTTCTAAAATAAATAATGAACGAGCGAAGGGAAAAAAATAGCTTTTATTAGCTCTGTTGAAATCATACTGACAGAAGTTCAAATTAAAAAATAAATTAACTATGACTGCAAATTAAATCGAAAAAAAATGTAACATTCACCACGTGATTGGATAAAATCAAATAAATATTAAATGTTATGTTTTCTAAAAAAGAAATACAAGACAAAGGTTTCTATGATCGTTTGCAACATCTATATTATTAATTTAGTAAATCAGTGTTACGTGACTTTCGAAGTTTAAGTATATCTAGCAGAGAAATTATAAAGAGAGCAAGGCACATAAGTATTTAATTGGAATTCTTAGACCCCATTACTCTTGGCGAACCAGCTGGTCGCCAAAGGCGTCTAGTTATTACTAAAATAAGCAGACAGAAAAAATAACTTTTGAAATTCTGACTCCAATCATGATTAGCCTCTATGTAAACGAGTGTGTTTTAGCAGCTATGCTTTCTTTTCTTTCCTTTAAATTTAAAGTCTACGATTCTTTATTCGGAATTCTATTCCTCTGTCATGTAAGCAGTGCACAAAATAAATTGGAGCCAAATGTTCTTTCTCTGATGTATTTCAAAAACTTGTACAGAAGGCTGGCTGTCACCAAAGATATCGTCCTCGTTACCTGACATAGCTTAAAATTATGAAGTCCATCTCAAAATAGGTTTGGTAGTTCCTAGTCTCTAAATAGGCCTAACGTTACTTTTGAGCACGAAAACTTAAAAACGCTTTGAGCTGGGCAATAAAATTTAATACACTGTTTTCACTGTAAATTTGTGAACATCTATCAATTTTTGAATGAACTCCATTCTTAGAAAGTCTGTCTGGTTGTCTGAATAAAAGAAAACGATAACTAAACAGCATAAAATGTTGGATCAATGATATTTGGTACACAAATTTAATATATAAAGCGTATAAGGTAATATTTTGTTCTCAATTAGTTAACACTTAGTTTAGTTCTTAGTTTTACATCTCAGTTTTCACTCTCTGATTTAAACTCTCGTGTAAATTAAAAAATATATATATATAGCCAGTGAAAGAAATTTGGAAGTATTTATCGAGAAATTCTCAATAAATCCGTTTTTATCAATTAAAGTGAAAAAAAATAGGATTGCATTTTTTATGAATGGATCTTATTTATTCCAATTAGAAATAGTTCAAATGTAAGTTAAAATGATTCCAAAAAAGTAAATTCCTTTCCTTACAGTTTTAAAAAGAAAGACGAATAATAAAAGTTTTCCCCTTTTTTCATATTATCCATATAAAAACTGAAATCCCACGAAATTTTAAAATAAAATGAAAATCTACTATCGCATCTACCTGATTACAAGCAAAGTGATGAATACCTACAATTTCATGGGCAGAAAAATTCGTGCAGTACCTTTAATGAGAGCTTCCTTTAATCACGGACTGACCAGCGGGCATCCTTTCTACTCTCAGATCCTGGCACCCGATACAGCACCCTAGAAACCTGCTTTCCCATGCGGTCAGAGGGAGATTAACGTCCTCGATTACCTTGAAATCGAGTGATGAGAAGATCGTTTTCGATTTCGATCGAAAAATTCATCCCAGATGATATCATCGATTCTTCCATCTTGAGTTAATGAGTCTGTGCTATGCTCCCATAATTAACTTTGAATGGATGTTTGCGTTGTTAAGTATAAGTTGATGACTAATAACTCAATGGAGAGAAAATACTTGCTTTAATCATAATGGATTGTTAGAGGGTAACCTAATTTCCTTTCCTTTCTATAATACAATGCAGAGTTGAAAAATTTATGCAGATTAATTAATCACCTGTTGCGTCTATTTTTTTTTTCTCACGGTGTCCTCCATGTTAGATGCAAGTTTTACAACAAATGTACACTATTCGGTACTCTATGGAATATCTAAGCAAAATTTAGAATTTATGTTATTGGAATCTTTACATATTTTATCTTTACACACATTTACACGTTTTATGAATTAACCTAAAATTTCTGTATATTATCTTAAAATATCCGTATTTTAATTTTTTGCACATTTTATAAAGGTGCTATCAAAAAAATTTTGCAACCATTTTATCAAAATATTATGCAACCATTTTATCAAAAAAATGTATTGCACTTTTTTTTTCTAAAAATATTTTCATTGTTAATTTTTTATACTATTTTGCCACGATGAATGCGTGCTATATGAAATTATTTAGTAAATTTGCTTTAGGATTATGAGATCTACGGAATATATTCGTACTGAAAATACTAAATTCCTCTATATAGAATTATTCTATATTCTTTTGTATGATTATCATATAAATGCTATTTTTACCATATACTATTATGATTTCAATCAATTTTTAGAAAAAAATAACTGGTTCTTTATTCTTTTAGTTAAAAAAATTCCTGCATTTTATATTTTTGCATCATTAAATGCATTGTTCAGTTAAAAGTCCCAACCATGTCTCTGTTTCGCAATAGAAGACTTTCGATATCCGTTTCCCAGCAGAGCCTCTGTATAAACAAAGCCTGAAACACCTTCAGTTCATCGGAGCCAAATGTACCTTACCTACCAACTACCTTCTTTACTACCAACTTCTAAATGCACCTTACTGTACTACCTTCCAACTATGGTAGAGTAGGGTGTCAGCTCAGGAGTCTCCCTCCTCATCTGATTGCTGCTCAGAATGGGAATGTATATCCCCAAAATAGCTTTAACGCTATTTCAAAATGAAATGTTAAGGTAATAAACCAATTATAAATTTCGCTAATATATTTTACATATTAAATAGAAAGTGGCAAACGAAAACAATTTAAAATATTGTAATAAAATAGATATTCAATAATTGAGAATTTTACATTTCACTCAGAAATTATGTATATTGATGATAACTTCGTTACGTAGAGCTTCAACTAAATACGAAATTATTTTGAAATATTTATTAAAATCTACTAATTTGTTTAATTTGATTTTTATTAGCTCTCAGTCATGAAGTTGTACAATGAATATGTCAAGGTCACCTAAATCTACATCCCTCCCTCACAGATTTAGCATATAGAAATTGAGCGTACAGAGCGAGTCTGTAGTGAAATTCTTCTGAAATCTAATATTTTTCTGTCTTTCAGAAAGTGTCACAAGATTGATAAGGGCTCCCTCCCAAAGAAGCTGGTTGATTTTATCTAAAAAAATAGGAATAAATGAAAGTTGGATTTAGTTTAGTTATATCAACGTCTCGTTTTAAAGCAATAGTAGGGCAATTTGGGGATAAACTTCCACACAACACCAACGGGAAGACGTTTGGCCCCGACGGATTTAATGTGCACCAGGTCCACTTACACGATTCTTCTTCTGTGGAATCGGGTCTCGATCCCGAAGTCGATTCACCAACATTCATTAAATTACAACTGCTTTAAAAAATGATTTTTTTAGAATTAAGATTTTGGTTACATTTTAATTTAAAAACTTCCTCATTTTGAGTTTGGAACTGTTTTTCAAGTAATGCAACATTAATTTCCAAATGCATAATGAAAATAATAAATGTAACTAACATCAACTTTGGCAATATTCAGAACAATTACGTAAATTTTGAAGTTAATGGGAAACAAATATTTTGTTTCCTACTTCACTTATCTAACAAAAAGAAAAAGAGAAAAGGGTAAATTTCTTTGTTTAATATTCCTGTTATGTCAAAGAAACGCAATTGTTTACCAAAGAAAATCAGTTCCTGCTTAGATAACAGCTATGAGAAAAATCAAGATTTGAAAATCTTTCTTCTTTAAGAAAGAAATATTTTAAATAAATAATTATTTCATATCCCACTTTGAATGTATTTCTTTTTTTTTTTTCAGAAACTATTCATTTTTTTAAATAATTTTAAGGCGTAAATATAATTATGAGAAGAAAGAAATATTCAAGGTACCTTTTTTGTTCCTAACGCATGTTATTAAAAAATCCAGGGCAAATCATCGTTAATGAAACTGCAAATTGGGACTATAATTCCTTCTATAATCTGGAGACTCTGGACATTAAGTTCCATAATATGAATAATATTTGATTTAAAAAAATCAAACGCAAAAACGCATTCTATATAGCTATATTTACATGGCAACAGCGATGAGCAGTTTCGAAATACAGATATTTGGTGTGAATATAGTATTAGTATTAGGATGCCTCAAAAGTTTCTTTATCATCACTCTGTGAATGGCCTTATCTGACTCTGTGCAAATATACAGACTTATCTATTAGATATCTATCTCATCGAATTTAGTCTTATCAGAACTCTACTAAACTTGAAGCTGGAATCACACTGCCGCCCCCCCCAAAAAAATCTCTTTTCCATTTGGTGGAATATAAAAAGTGTAATTTTCTACGAGGGTTCCTCATTGTGAAACAATAAATTCTACGAAATGCTGTCCTTAAATGGATCAATTAAAAGCTGGCATAGGAAAAGAACGGCCAAAAGTAATGAACCGACCAGACGTTGCTTTTCATCATGACAATGCTAGACGACATATTGCATTGTAAGAGAAGAAATCTTACAGTTTGATTGGGATGTTTTATAGCATCATGCATAAACTCCAGATATCGCTCCATCTGATTATTACTTCCATTAAAAAATAATCTTCACGATTAGCACTTTAAATCCATTCGCGAAATAAAAGCACATCTATACGATTATTTCTTGTCCAAAACACAACAATTTTGGAAAGAAAGCACAGTGTGGCTTCCTGAGAGATGGAAGAAGGTAATAGAGTAAAAGGGTTATTTTATAACAAAATAAATAATATCTTAAACATTAAATATTGTCTATTTATTTCATATTAGAAATAGAAAAGAAACTAAATAATGGGACTCCCTAATATAACGGGAATGTATATTTTGTGAGCTTTTTACCTATCGATTGAAATCAAAGTTTGTCACACAAATATGTTTGTAATGATAAGATTACTTACCGAATTTCATTGATTTGAATCATTGTGTTTTTGATTTGATTCCATTTAGATGAATGTGAAAGTATAGACCAATAGAAAGTCTACCCTTCGATAAGTTTCTTTTAAAGTCTGATCAGAAAAGAGCATAGGGACTTAATGTTTGATGGGAAAATTAACAGCTCTCACAATGCGTGATTGCAAAATTATTTTTAGAATGTAGCTTATTCTAAATTATTATTTACATAATGCAAGAGTGTTAAAAAATTTGATTTCTCAAATATTTAGCATGGTTTCAAAACATGGAATGGTAGAAGTGTCCTTTATCAAAATATTTATTAAACTATTTCTAGCTAATAAAAAATGAAAATTCCAAACTGGTACAGAAACAACTTGATTCAACTTTCGACATATCTATTATAGCTCGGTTTCTTCTCTTTTGTTTCTTTTCTTCCATTCTTAGTTGTCACGATTTCAGAATTCTTTGAATTTTTTTTTTCATAAATTCTTGACTAAAAAGAATCGTTTACAATAACATAATCTAACGTTGCCTCGTAAGATTTCTCTCATTTTTCCCATCAAATTCTACATAACGAACGAATAAAAGAAAATTTGTGGATCGATACAAAATGCCTCAAATTTTCTGACCCATTTTTCACGAGATTTTTAGGTTCATCGAAAATTTACAAATCATTGTGTTTCATTTTGTCGTAAAACTCCAACTCCACTTTCGCACCATCGAGACTAAACCATAAAATCTGACTATAAGCTAGTGAATACAAGTGCTATAAGATCTCTAATATGGCATTTCAGTACTTGGCGGCATGTAGATTTCCACTGAAATATCCCTAAAATCGACTTCCTCCATTTGCTGCAATAACCGGGTTTCCAGTAAATTCAGTCACGTCTGCAGCTCTTTCACAAAAAACTAGCATCCAAGGCGTGATTAGCATTTATTAGCTGTTTCCATCCCTCTCGCAAGCTGAAAAAAAAACAACCACTGTTTGGATTTGTTTACACATACACAACTCATTCCCCAACAATGGCAGCCGGTAATTTATAAGATAGCTCGCACTTTGTGAAGGATGAATGTAAACTAGTACTAGGGTTAACTGGCTATGCTCTTTCATTTGAGGTCTTGCCTCTCTCACCTTTAAATTTGGGTCATCTTCCGAAACGAGGCAAGAGATTATTTTGATGTCTAATTTCCAAAAGATTTCTGCATCCTTTCTAAACACGATATACAAGTTGAACAAGGTTCTTTAACGCACATAATCCCCCTGATGGCTTTTATGAAGAGACCTTTCTAATTTGTTTTTATGCTAGTAGATTCGTTTTATATGTATATTATGTATACAGTAACGATTATGTAATATACCACGAATGAAGGGAAGGTGAGTAATAATAATGGCACATAAATATCTGCAATTATTTTTAATAATATCTGCAATTATTTTTAATAAATTTTTAATAATTTTATAATTATTTTTTGCCTGGCTGGCTGGAGGGAAGATATAGACAATGTCTTCATTTATATTATACTTTGGAAACAGGTTCAATTTTAAAAGATTGGTTTTCTGAATTTCAATCGAAGATATTGAACCTTGATGTAGGAGACTATAAAATTGGGACTTTAAATCGAAATATAATACTTATTTGGCTGATTTGGAACAATTGATCCACTTTGTCACAGACACTAATGACTGGACGATCATAATCAAACTCTTTAATATTAAAGTAATTAAAATATTATAAACTTAAATCATTTTTAACTTTAGCTTTGAATTACTTGTTTAAGGGGGGGAAAGAATATTGGACATTTTATTCAAAATTGGGAGAAATCAAGACAAGGTTGGATGATTGGATCAACTATGCAAAAATTTGAACATACCTGTGTATTTGAGATACATGATCACATTATTTTAGCTCAATTTTTACAAAAGATGCTAAAAAGAAGCATTAAGCATTGGGGCAGGGGGAGGAGAAAACCTTTAGATTTTTTTTCCAAAGGCTTATGAAGTATCTCAGTAGTCAAGGATATTAATAATATAGTGAGCAGCCTGTTAAAGCCATTTTAATTAATGAAGTACAAAGTTGTCGATAAACCTCTAAGAATAGGTATTACAGCCAATATTGTTTTCATTCGACACAGAACAAAAAGAACGATTTCCATGCAGCATGTTGCTAAATATATTGCTTTTGTTCAACATATTACAAAAATAATAAGGCATGATATAAATCCACCTACATTCAAATATATTGATATCCTCTTTAACTCGACACCAGATTAAATGAATGAACCATGCCATAAAATATTGAAACTAACTCTGTTTGTAAAAACTCCTTAAGTGATTACTACAATGTAGAATTTATTACTGTGCTTGAACTTTCTATCCGGTTAAAGCTTGTTAAATTTTGATAATTTACATTCTTAGGAAATGTTATTATTTATTACTGTAGATGTTACATTTGTAGGATGCTCCATTTAACATCTTTACCATCTACTGAAATACTCTTTTAAAGCTATTTTGGCACCATCCTCGAAATTTTTAAAAGTCTTCATATAACAAGTATGTCATCTGAACCTGGATTTAACTTGTATCAGACCAAAACACAAAAAGTATAATTGTATCGGTAAATGATTGCTACCTGGTCTGCGAACACGGTGGGTATTAAATTATGTACCTGAAACCTCGCTACTAAGCAACTGCAATCAATTATTCTATTAACAAAAACAGATCAGTTTAGTATATAAAGTTTATAATAGATAGTTTTTCTCTCTCTCCATAACAAGATATCCAAGCTTTTCAATTGAATTTCAATTAAAAAAATTCTGAACATAATGATTGAAATAAAATATAACTAAATATTAAGACCTTGATTTCGGAAAGTAAAAAGCATGTAATAAAAATAAATTTGACATTGCTTATCATATGTAGAAGTATATAGTTAATATCATTAATCGACCGCTACCTATCTACAATTGCATTCATATCTGTACAATTATATCATCCAAACACTATATTTTATTTAAATATAAGGAAAAAGTAAAATTTCGATTTCAATTGGAGGGAGCAACAATAGCAAAATTCTAACACGAGTCAACAAAAAACTTTAATAACATATTAATTCACTCCTGATCTTCTCTGACTTTACTGTGACCTTGAGAATATACTCAAAGGTCTCTGCATATACAAAAAGGCCATTACGAAAACACCGAAAAGATTAAACATTAAAAAAAAAGCGACAGTAGTTCGTTTGTTTATGGCATACGCCTGTATGTTTTAAATCATTCATTCGGGATCCGATGGTGTAATGGAATGGCAGGAATTTCTTTTAATAATATTTTTTTTTTACTAATTTGCATTCTAGCGGTCCTCGTGGCCAGTCAAGCGAGTTTCCCAAGGTTTCATGGTCACTTCATTGTGATGGAAAACACTCCTGAAAGCAGAAGCAGCTTTTGCCTCTAATTTGAGTAATATTGCATGGGTTTTTCCCCAGTTTTTGATCTATAATATCAAATTATAGGAGTTGTCAAGACTCTTATAAATACTTAGGGCCATAACTTAGCTTCATTTCATAAGGCAGGCTAGTAAACGGAATGGTTACTATAACACAAATATCATGAATTTAATTCTTTGTAACAATGTAATCAAAAGGGCACATTGTTTAATTAAAATTTAAAAAAAAAAAACATTACATACAGGACTATGGGTTGTATGTTGATCTTGACAAAATGATGAACGCCATACTAAATTGTGCAAAATTTAAGTTTATACAAACAAATTTAGCATACGAAATTTTACCCTTAAGTTAATGATCTTGTATTATAAATTACCAACTGAACCTTTAGTACATGTAATAATGGTTGAATGGTTGAACCTTTTGTAATGGCTTGAATTCCATATAAACTTTTCGCATAATGATCTGGCATCTTTCTAAAATACATTATAATGAAAATTTCAATCTTTAGTCGAATCACGCAGGCTGAAATAAACAAACCTAAATTTCAAAGAAATATTCCGTTGGCTTAAAATCATTCGCGAATCGATCAGAATTTCCAGTCTGTTTTACAAGAGGATCAATTATATTTGCTGATGTAATGCAAATGAAATTTATTGTAGTATGTCGAAGTAACTCATATTAATACTGAGAGAAAATGTCGATGATGTTATTCATTGAAATTCATCTGAAATTCGGGGGGCATTTAATCACGTTTTGAAACTAAAGGATTTATCTCCAAGAGCTTACGTACTTTCAATAAAAGAAACTCTTGGAACTATTAAGCTTTAAATACATATTAACGTGATTCATCCGCTTTAGAATTTGAGCAAGAACTGAATGTTTTATGGTGGTCTTCTGAAATATTAAATTTTCTGCAGCACTATAGATCTCTTGTAGATAGTGTTATAAATCTCCAAGAAAAAAAAACCTTTTCGAATTGTAATGATTCGTCAGTGTTGAAATTTCAATCAGAAAATATATTCTAGGATGGTCTTTTTTTTGTATTCTTTTCTACAGCGCTTTAAACAAATTATGATATTTTTTCCATTTAATGTTTTTCTATCCTACTATTAAAATTTTTCAAAGTGCATGAAGCTGCATTTTAAATATCAATTGAATAGTAGTATTTTGTACACATCAAATAATCATGCAAATTTCTCATATTTAGGGGATTTCTAGAAACATTATAGCACTTTATACTTATACATATATAATAATTTCTTGTAATTACTTTGTTTCTAACATAATCTACATTTCTTTTTATTCACATTCAATTAAAAAAAATTTTAATCCTTCTTATTTTAAAAAAAATTCTTGATTTGGAAGGTCTAATCATCCATCCATTAATATCATCCATTCGTTGATAAAACTCACACTTTTATTTCTATATAAGATGCTCTTATTGACATTGAATTTATTATTCTTTATATCGAAATTTTCTTCAAATGTATAAACCATAAAAGAAGACAAGAATTGGATAAATTAGTTTTATCCATTCATCGACAAAACTGATATTTGTAATTTAATCTGAGATGCTTATATTGACCAAAAATTCATAATTTGTTATTTCAAATTCTTTTCAAATGTGCAAATCCCCCAATAAAAAAAGTGATGGATAAATTAGTTTTAACCATTCATTATCAAAACTGACGTAGCTTTATTCAGGAGGCTTTTGTAAAGGATTCTGCTGAGATCAGGAAGCAAAATTAATATTCAAAAACATACTCAGACTAAGAAAATAATTTAATGGTAATCTTACCTACAAAAACTACATATTGAAATAAAAAGACGTCTACTGTATTTTCAGTAGGTTATTCTGTAATTTAAAAACTATTAGCTCATTATCCGAAAGGAAATGCACATCCATACTTTCTTAAGCAGGCTTTATGCTTTTAAAACCAGTTTTACTATCATACTGACGCCATTATTTTATTTCCCTTTTTTACGAACTACATGCAATTGAATAGATCAATTTTTTATTTCATGCTTATTATTTAAAAATATTCATATTTTTAGATTGATGATGATAATAATTTTATGCAACACTCTCTCTGTACTGGTTTCAGGAACTTTTCTGTTTTATGTAACTACTGAAGACGTAAAAAAATATTTTAAAAAATTAGAAGAAAAAAAAACATATTTTATGTCAAAAAACCTGTGTATCATGATTTTATTTTCATTTCATAAGTCATTATTTTTCTTTTACTTACTTTCAGGAAAAAAATTACAGTTAAGAAAAGATCAGAAATTCAAATGAATTTCTTATTGCAGGACGCTTGACGCCGTTTATAATTATTTTTTATCTCTTTTTATGTCTTATTTCAAACTCACATAAAGCGAATATGATTAAACATGGGAAATGACGTCAACAATTAATGAAAATTTCTACATCATGTTAGTAGTTCGTACTGATTGTTGTTCGCCTTACTTCATCTTAAAATAAGCTATCTTTAGAAATAATAAAGAAGAATGTGGGAATGTGCATATAAGTATGTGTGTTGACGTTCTAGTTGAATCAGTTCGAATTACAGTTACCAAATTGCTCATGGATTTATTGTGCAATTGGAAAAGTGAAATTCGCAGTGATTTCATTCGAAATTTTAATTTGAATTTTAATCAGTCAAAAATTGTCATATTTTGGGCTCTCAAGCTAATTTCACCCCATCTTAAAATTAAAAAAAAATCTTTGTAAAATTTGCATGACAACTAATGTCAGTTTATTGGTGTGCCAATTTTTTCTGAATTTTGATGATTTTTTAAATATATTTTTGTGCTATTTATTAACAAAGGCTTTATTATTGCAAAGAAATTCCAACTGTTTTCATTGTTTCATCAAATATTTAATTATACGACTTATTCCATTGTTGAAAGCTATGAAAGAAGAATTTTGCATATTATCTGGGCAGCTTACGTGAGAAATCAGATAGCGAAATCGCATTACCACAAAACACAAATTGCAATTTCAGATGAATTACTCAAAACTTAAGTATTCAGTAACATAGTGAAGTCATATGATATAGTTCTATTAGAAAACTTTATGTACATAAACAAAATAGACATAAAGCTACTAAAATAACATGCCTTAAATGTCTATAGTAATTTTATTTTTTTATAAAGAGAAGCATAGACAATAAGTCAAGCACACGAAATTTAATTGAAAAATAAACACAATTTCCTAATAAACCAAATAGTTGCTGAATTTGGTTAATCTACAAATAAGAATTAAAATATCGTTCCAAGGACTAACGAGCTGCTGAAGTGTCGAACTAGATTTGTAAATTAAATTACTGAATTTTTTGGCGTTTAAATTTTTGGTTAAAGTAGCAATTGTTTTTAAAAACGAGTATCTCTTACAGTTTTCCAAGCTTGCGCCCTTAACACTATTTTATGACAGGAAATAATAACAAATGTTCCAAATAAAATGCGATTATCTAATAAAGAATTTAAAAATTACAGTTCGTGAAATTAACTTAATACTGTATAATAACGTGAAATTAATTCTTCCAAACAATAGCGCGCATTTCAATGAATCTCAAATATTTTAACTACACATTTTAAAGAAAAACAAGATGTATTAATTTTATCTATGCATAAAATGAAATTCAATTTTCAGCAAACCACGGCTTTTTGTTGTAACTCTATGTGTTTGAAATCTGCGAACTATTCATTGTACGGAAGAAAGAAAGTAAATAAGAAACATTAAGACACGCATCGTTAAATCTGAAAATGTTGCATGAAATATCAATAACCTACTACGACTCGTAATAACAACCATTTTTCAGAATTTTTTACCAAGTTCTAATACTATCGTAATTCAATTTTATTGGGTAAGATGTTATTTAAATTGAACAACTTTAAAAAGTAATGGAAAATCAAGTCACGTTCAAATAATACTTTTTTTTTTGCTATTCCCTACATGTGTAATAAAATCTTCAATCATTTCAAATAGTCATATTGAAATGTTAGAGATACTAATATTAAACAATTAATGAAGATAACATATGGCTTGTTTCTTCAATGAAGTTATGAATTTATTCCAAAACATAGCCGTCTTTGGTGACGTGCTCATTTGCCTGTAATATTGATTTCTTTAAGTAACCCTTTCACTGATTTATTCTCTTGACTATAAAATTGGATTAAGTCTTCAATATTAGTAACGTTTGTTGTTTCAGTTCAATTCAGAATTCCTACAGAACACTTTAGATATTTATTTATTCTATACTAGCCGCCTTTGGCGACCAGCTGGTTCGCCATGAGTAAAGCGTTCTAAAATTTTCAATTAAATCACATATTCATTAGCCTTGAAGTAATTCCGGGCATTGATTGACCTGAAATTAGTATTTTCTTTAAGATGACGGACGGAAAGTTCTAAAAGTACACCTTTTCCTGATAATATTCTTTAATTTTATAAATCTGTCAGTTTTAACCATCGGTTATGCTTCCAAAATATTTAAAAAAAATTCGATTATGTTGCCAAAATATTAAATATGTTTTTTTAAAGAAAGCGAGAAAGGGAAAAAAAGTATTAAATTAATGATACAGATATTGCAAACGATTACATAAATATGCCATTAAGTCGGGATTTCAATGCATATCCTGTCTAAATTCAATCAAGTTTACCGTAAATAAAGATTTATTGAGTTAATGATATAGATATTGCAAACGATTGTAGAAACCTTTGCTTGCATTTATTTTTCAAAGAAAATATCACATTTTATACTTCTTTTATTTTATCCAGTCACGTGCTGAAAGTACCATTTATATAGATTTATTTTGCGATGGTAAATTTTTTTTTGAACTTCCGGCATTCTTTTATTTTATCCAGTCACGTGATAAAAACATGGTTAAAATATTTCTTTAAAAATTCATTAAAAATACAACTTTACATTATAAATTTAAAAAACTGATACTATTAGAAAGCTAATTTTTTGATCTTTAAATTGATATAAAAATCATGTTTGTGCAATAATATTTTCGGAAGTTATAGCGGAAAAACGTCGAAATTTCGCTTAAATTTTAATTCAAATTCTAATTAAAAATTCAAAAAAAGGGCTCCGAGGTGCACATTCCCGATCTCCAAGGTATACATGTACCAAATTTGGTAGCTGTAGGTCCAACGGTCTGGCCTGTAGAGCGCCAACACACACACACACACACACGCACACACACACACACACACACATTGAGCTTTATTATAAGTATAGATAACTATTGATAGTATATAACAATTACGGATAGCTTATTAATGACATGACTTCCACGCTCGTCACAATTTGTAACCACGAATATTTTGCTTTAAAAATATTCGTGGTTACAAATTGTGACGAGCGTGAAAGTCATGTCATTAATACTTTAACTTTTTACTGTGCATATGAATGTATATATGAACCTTTGTGTATATTATATATGAATATTTCACCTTTGTATATGAATATTGTGTATATGAACCTTTCTATTGAAATAGAGTTCGTAAAAGCACAACTGTTTTGTTCGTTTGTCTATCAGTCTCCATGGAAGAGTATTTTAAATTTCTTATCCTCCAGGTAAAATGCACAGATCATAAACGCAATCATTCTTCTTGTCCATTTGATAATGGAAAGTATTCACACTGGTAACAGTTTGATGAAACAATGAAAACGGATAAAATATTTGAATAACAAGAAATGTAATGCTATATGCAAAAAAAATAAGAAATTATCGAAATTTAAGAGAAAATTACAACTAAATTAGTGTCGGAAAAGATAATGCTTTGAATCATTAAATGATGCTAAAGTGGTTTTTGTTAATATATTTGTAAATTATATTAAAAACTACAATTTCCTGTCTGATTATTCATTATTTAAAATTCTAAATATTTTTTAATCGCTCCCAATTACAAATTCCCGCCTTCCAAAATATATTAATGCCAAATTTTGGTTAAAACTGATAAAAAAGAACGGAAATAATACCAATAAATACTCACAGATATCCACATTTGTCTTTATTATTAGCAGAACTAAATAAAAACATTATACGAAGAGAAAATAACATTATGTTGTGTGTTAATTAGATTAGAATGATTGAATGATGTCCACTTACTTTGTGGTGGCTCCTGAGACAAAACAGATCCTACAAATGCCCAACTTATCACCATCAACCAGCCGATCCATCTCGTCCGGTGCTCCATTGCTCTGTACTAAGAAAAGAAAGCTTGTTACAATCTTTGTTTGAGATAAGTTTTTAAACTGAAAACAGAAAGAAAGCTGCAAATTTTAATTATTTCATCTCATTTAATATTTGTACCAATAAAATGTTTACATATTTCATTAAACATACATTCGTTGATTTATTTCTAAAACGAAATAAAAGATTAACCCTCTACATGGAATATTCCTGAATATTCGTTTGCAAGGAATGTTAGTTATAACAGTTTCTATTCTAAAAAACCACTATTTTTTTTCATTGAAAGATGAGGAGAACTTATCAAGAAATTAGATAGAAAAATTCGATATATTTTTATTAAAATTTAGTTCAAATATATCAATGAATTTTTCAAAATTAATAATATTTAATTACATTGTTTAATTAATAAAGTGTTTTATTTAAAACTGTTTAAGAAAAAATATTCTATACTATTGGAAAATTCAGAGAAAAATGCTACATATAAAATTCTTTAATCGTCCAGCGAAACTGGTTAAATGTAGTTCTCATAATGGCTGTCATTCCGATTATATGAAAAATTACTATTTTGACAAGCTTTATTTTATTCTTTCATTATTTTTAACATCACAAGTATTTTGATATTTTAAAATTGTATTCATTTTGTGATATTTTGTCTTCCGAACTGTTAAATGGAATCTACAGCTTCAAAGTATTTGTAAAAAAAAATGGAAGCGCATAATCCAAATAATTGTTTTAAGGATTGCAATTTGCAGACGATAAAGAGATCTTCTGAAAATTCAAAGACCAAAATTATTTGCATTCTAGTAAAAAAAAAAGATGTTTTCTAAAATATACACTAAAAATTATTTTCGATTATTTGCGAGAACACCTTTCATATAAAGTTTATTTCTTCTTAATACTTTTATTGAACTTCAAATGTTTTCCATCTTTTCTAAGGACACTGCAAAACATTTCTTACTTATACTTCGTAATATACTTGAGTTGTTGTGCAACGCTCTTCACCTGTATTTTTTAAATCATAATGTATTGTTTTTATATTTTCAGAAAATTAAAACATAACAATTAGCTAAATTCCAAATCCGACACTAATTTAAAATCCAAACAGAGATACCGTGAATATGAATGACACTGAATTTGCGAAAATCTGTTTTATCATTTTCCAATATTTATAAATTAAAAGTTAACAAGTAATATAAAAAACGTAATTCATTTAATACTTAACAAAAATAAATTATTTTAATTACTTTTTATTAAATAATTATCAAAAAAAATTATTAAGTATAAAAAAATGATTGATTTTCGCAAGAAGGAACTCACATTCTTCACCTTCACATGAAAAATACTGAAAACCTTGCATTTTACCAATTGAGTTGCTGACTGTTGATTTCAATTTTCATTACAAATTGCTACAACTCTATTTAAAGTACTAAAAATTAATTTAATTTAATTCATTAATATTTGAAAAACTTTATTAACATCAAGTATCATCCACTATAAGTTTCAAAAAATGTGTCTGAAGAAGAGTGGATGAATAAAAAGTATTTGATTAAAGATAGAAACTTAGAACAAAATATAGAAATAGATCCTCATAATGACTGCTTAATATGTATATAATGACTGCTAACCATATAGGGAGAGTGTGAACTAACAGGAATTGAAAAAACACTCTTGGTCTTAATTCGAAGTAAAACATTTAACCCTTGTGTTACGAAAATGTAGCTGAATTCTGGCTTAGAAAGTCATGGATTTGCGAAATACCATTTTTGTGTGTGTGTGTGTGTTCACACGATATATTAACGAAGAAGCTTGCATAAAACTGATGGATTTTTACACTGTATTTTTATTTTTAGAAAGTTCATTAATGAAGGGAACTTAAAAAGAAATAAACTTTCTATTCAATCTGCCCTCAACTCCTCCGATGTGTGGGCCCAGGGCAACTACCTTAGTCTCTGGGCAGCATATCTTTTAAGATTATTCCACGGAAACATGCGCATTTAGTTCATAATAATTCATCCTTAAATAGAAGTGACAAGACAACTATTTGGGATTGTTAATCAAGCATTCAGTGACTGACACATTCATTTTCAGTCCCAAGTAATTGATTAATTATGCAATTATAGGCATTAAACATGGGAATCAATTAATAATTCGGATATAATAACAATTTCCTTTTTATTCAGAGCTTTAAACAAAAATATCACAATTTTTCAAAGATGCAGGTCTGTTTAAAGCAATATTTTAAGAATTCAAATTAGTCAAAAGTTAATTAACTAACCATCTTTTTTTATTATTACCATTCTGGACGTGTTCTTCTGAACCATTCATCACAGCTGACCCTAGGGTTCAGCCATCAGTTACTCATTCTAATTACCATGGCATTCAAACTAGCAACCAAGACAAATTATGTCAGCAAGTGGAAAACAGAAACGCATTCCAAGCTGAACGGGATACAAAAGCTGCAAAAATATGAACCGAACGTTCACTGCTATTCAAATTGGTCACCCTACTTAAAGCAATGGATACAGCAGTGCATCCGACTTTCTAAAACGGGAATTTAATGTTTATTATTTATGGCAAGGGTGTACTCGTGACAGAAGAGTTTTGCCTGCAAGCATTGGGTCACCCCCGCCACCTGCGCAAACCAGGTCAATGTCAAGGGGAAGCAGCGCAACAATGGGTTAGCAAACGATTTTCTAGTTCATCAACTGCTGCCAGTCTGAAACATGCAAACGATTTGCTTCTTCGCGGGAGGGTGGATGGCACACACCAAAGGGTGTTTCTTCGGTCTGGTGCATTGGGACTGTCTACCTGTTGTCACGCATCAATTGTCATACATTGTTTCAAATCTGGGATCAGTTGAAACAAATGCTTGTCCGATAAGAGGGTAGAACAAATCGCTTGTCACAAATTGGTGACACTGAGGCGAATCATAAAAGATTCTTCTCGGAATTAGTATGCAATTGAATGGGGGGAGTTGAAGATAAAGAAAACGTGACTACTGGGAGATCATTAAAATGTTTTTGTAAGTATGTGGAACACGCTTACTAAGGGATATTATTTGTCATACCCTATTTTATCTCACTTTTTTTAAATCAGCATGAAGCATGTGCAAAAAAAAAGAAGGAAATGAAAATTGATTGGGTTATTTTGTTTGAATAGTTAAAATTCCAGCCTGTTACCCCAAAAAATGAATGAGGAATTTAAAACGGATCTCTTTTCTTTATAGAATCAGCAGGAGGGAATGTTATGATTATGGATGGCATAAGATTAAAGCTTGAAATTCCATCAGACATTTTTAAAAAAATTTAAATCGGTGTGTAAAATATATGTTTGTAATTGCTATGAAAACAATTAAATTGCATTTTATATCCACAACTTTTTAATTGCATTTTATATTGACAACTTTTTAATTGCATTTTATATCCACAACTAATTTCAAAATCAAATTAACTTCCACGTTTCATAAAATTAGCAAATCGATTTATTTCAAAATCTGTATTTTAATATCACAACTAGAAATTTCACCAGAAAAAAAAATGAAAGGAATTTTAAAATTGCATTTAAATGATAGATTTGCATCTAACATACAAAAAAATTAATTGTATAATGCACTCACAACTAATTTCAAAATCAATGTTTGAAAAAGTTTTGCTGTGTTTCATTAAGACTCTAGTTGTGATCGGTATGTTTCATAATTTGTTTTAAATACAACAAATTTTTCAATTATGAATAAAAGTATAGAAAAGAAAAAGTTTCCTCTAAATAATGACTTTTGCTAAGTTCGTCCAAAGAACTTCTTAGAAAAATTCATTTAATATAGACATAGTTTAAAATTAATAATTTATTCACAGAAAGCCTATTGTTCTACAAATTACATACTTATTAAACTAGTTAAAATTATTTTAGAGTTGTAAGCATTTCAAAAAATTGTATCCCTTCAAATTCATCTTTGCAAAAACTTCTCGAGGTACTTAATCCCAAAAGCACATCATTATTATTGGATTGTTGTATCAATATGAAATGATTGTAGTAATAAAAGTAGAATAGGAAAGATTTATTTAACTAAAAGCCTTGATGGATTTTGACATTTTGCAAATTTAAATTGAACACATTACAAGACTTCTCTTTAAATAATCATACGCCAAATTTAATTATCATTTTGATTTAAAATTTTACACTTAACAGTATTTTAACTGTTGATTTAAGGTTAATTATTTTTAAAAATTTGTGAAAATGTATATATTTTTATTTATTTCTCTATTACAACTCATAACTCCGCAGTATCCACAATTGTATTTAAAAATATTATTAAGTGGACGCTTGGTGTTTGTAAACACTACAGTATCTTACTGAATTTAATAACACTGGAAACTGATCAAGTTGGTAATAAAGTCGTCGCCTTATTTTATAATTCATACTATACATATTTTAAAAAAACTATTTAACTCTCAATTAGGTTGACACCTTTTAAATCACCTCACGGTGCCTTCATCAGCCTAACTACTGCCTGTTCAAAGATCCGTCATTAATTAAATGTGTTCAATTTTACTCCAATATAACTCTCAAGTAGATAACACAGTATTAAGAAAAAGATAAACGTGAATAAATTAATCGTTCAATCACTACAGAGGATTTTCAAAATTACCAGATGGAATCAAAGTGATAATCGACTATATACAAATAAATTTCCCATAAAAATTCATGTCAGTACTTGACATCTATCTTTTATTAATCCTTAAAAATTATTTTAAAATTTGCTTTTCAAAAACTTATTTTACTTATGGTATCATTGATATCTTAATTTTTAGTGTTCTTGCTGTTAATCAACAGAGGTTTGACTTTAAGCAAATGAGACGGTACAAAGCTTCATTTTATGATATAAATTTACCATTCTTGTAATAAATTTAAATACTAAATAATATTAACTTAGAAACCCATTTTTTTTGTGCCATGGATTTTAAACTCCAATCTCCACAGTTCATATTATCACGAAAATTGCGTTCCGTATGTCATTTAAATCGATTCGTTATCATTAATCAATTAATTAATTAAATGTGATGAAAGTGTCAAAATATATTCTCTTGTTTATGGCTAGAACTACACGAAAATCTTCCTCTTCGAATTCAATTAAAATTTTATCTGATAAGAGAGAACAAGCGAGATGAGTCACATTCGTGATTCACGAGTGGAAATTTCCATGCTTCTTCCATTTCTCCCACCGTTATGCGCTTAATGTTCCGAACTTAACGGTTAAATCGCGATGTCGTGACTGACCTTGGACGCAACAAAGCTGAATACATTAGCCAGAAATGCTCCGAGAACATCTAAACAATTAGCTCTTAAATACATCTATGAAATTCTTGGTGCATTCTCCAATTAACCTTGATTCTGGCATTTTTATAGAAAAATGAGTTCCACTTGCACGGTTTTATTTATCTTAACCCTTTTCGCATTTTTAAAAATGGAATTTTGTAATTAATTTTTCATTCACTTCCTATTGTGAAAATTTAAGTATTGGACATTTATAAATTGTTAAAGACAATATGCAGTTTTAGTTGCGTTGGTGCGATTATAAAATACTCTTCAAAGCCAATAATAAGTTCATTTTTTAAGTTAATTCAAAAACCATTGGCATAATTTTACCAAGAGGAGACAAAATAATTAAATAGACAGGTTTATTGCGTTTTAAACCTGTGTTTTTCTTTCATCCGTTATGTTAGTTTTCATTTTCTAGAAGAAAAGTTTATATAACCAGCTCATAATTTTAATAAGAAAATTATAAACAAGAATATTGGATAGCAAAACATAGTAAAAAAGTCATTTTTTCTGTAAAAAATCAGCAGAAGTGGTATTTCCAAAACTTTATTACAACCTTCTAATGCATGTATATCAACTCTCTCTTTCTCAACACAAACGCTTTTAGTAACTTGACCAAGTCAGTGAACACTGCAAATGCTCAGATTTTTATTTTTAGTGTTTCGCACATGATGGTTGTTTAGTAGAACAGTAACCATTACCGGCTATTCCGACCCACCACAAAGGAATATTGTTTTTATTCGATTGACCCCGGCAGCCCCATTGACAGAAGTTAAAGTTGAGTTCCAGGGCCACCACCGGTCCCGGTACAACCATTCCCGTGTGACACATATTCCATCATTGGTGTGAGGTAGCCGACCCCCATCATTTCCTTATCTATCCGTGTGGCGAGAATCAACCACCACATCGGAAGTCTTTCAGTCTCGTATCAGCGGGTGGTCCCCAATGATATTTCGTAAAATAGTAGAGAAAAACAAAAATAATTATAATAATTTTGATTAATGTTTTTTCGACAGATAAAAATCAAAATGTGACGCATGGCTACAATTAAGTCAATGGATCACATTATCGCATTATTAGAATCGCTGCATTTTTAAATTATCGCATCCGCGTGCCTACGAAAGCACATACCGGACATAAGAAGTTAATTTCGCTCAAAAGTTGATTTAAAAAGTCTACAAATTTGGTAAATACCGCATACAATTTTTCATTCGTTTAGCTCAAAATGTATTGGTGTTATCTTTGTCACAACAAATTCCAAAAACGTGTTTTTCGAACTCAGGGAGGTATGAAACACGGAATTTCGTAGAAAATATAAACTTCTTATATTTTGACAATCACATTGCTTTCTTTATGCTAAGTATACGAAAACTTAAAGTATATAAATTTGTAGCAATAAAATAAATCTTCAGATATTCCTTTGCGTACATTCTTGTGATTTTTTTTCCAAGACGAGGCCCCTCTAACATAAACTTTTAAGAAAAACATCTCATCAGGTAATTTTCCACTGATACATGAGTTCTAATTTCTTATCATACAAATCACTCCTTCCTCCAACCCCAAACTCCAATGCTTACGAAATCTTGCAGTAAACCGCAATCACATTTATGATATAAGCATTTTGCAAGACAAATCGTCGCCATCAGATGACGTCTTTTCAGGGAAGGAAGCTAGGGAGAGGAAAGCGAAATTCGTGTCGTTTTGATTTTGACCCAGAAAAAGTGAGTGCGGTTTGACTCGGCCGAAGGTCAAGCATCCGAGAGGGACTCGAACCTCCTAACACAATTCCACCGCCTACTTAGAGGACGGATACATCCTCTGGGCGAGAGGTTTTTCCAGGTAGAAAAGAAAGCAACTTACTTGTGATGACCGCTGATGGGTGTCGACAGTCCCATCAGCTGATAATCCTGATGAAGTAATCGAAAGATCAGTAGGTGTCTCGTCAAGGCGATAGACTCATGATGACGGAGTGAGTAAATCGAGAATTTATAATCTAGTTTGAATGTGGAAAGACTTAGAAGAATCAGGACGAAATTCAAACCAATTATTTTATAAAATGAAAAAGTTCAAAGTAGGATTATTACAAGTAACGTAGATGGAATAAATGGTATCCGTAGTATGGATGATTTTCGATTTTGTAGTCATATTTGCCTTTAAAATAACACCATAAGCATCATTTTGACTTCCTAAATTTTGTATGAAGAATCTATACTACTCAATTGATCCCCACAAACAGCATTTTTGGATAATGTGTTAATTCAGATAGCGAGCTTAATAACAATAACGAAAGCTAAGAGTAGCTATACACTGGCATAAAGTGCACACTTTCGGATAATGTAAAAATTGAAAATACCGGTTATTACATGGATATTTTTAGGAAAAATTGAGAATAATAGTTATAATTTGAATGGTTTTAGGTAAAATTAAGAATGCTAGTTATGATTTGAACAGTTTTAAATAAAATTAAGAATGTTTTGTTATAATTTGGACAAGTTTTAAATATAATTAAGAATGCTAGTTGCAATCTAGATAGGTAAAATTAAGAATACGAGCTATAACCTGGTCGTTTTAAGTTAAGAATACAAGTTATAATCTGGACAGTTTTAGGTAAAATTATGAATGTTAGTAATAATTTGGACAAGTTTTAGATATAATTAAGAATGCTAGTTACAATCTAGACAGTTTTAGGTAAAATTAAGAATAGGAATTCTAACCTGGGCGTTTTAGGAAAAATTGAGAATACGAGTTATAATCTGGACATTTTTGGTAATGAACAATGTAGGAATAATGGCAATAATCAGAATTCATTGCAATAATTTGGAAAATTAATAACAAGTGTTTGTGATTATGGATTTTTTACACGAACAGAATACAATACAAAAATCATGTTGTTAATAAGAGTTTTAGACGATTTCAGGAATAAACACTTTTCACAAATTTTTAAAAGACTGGTATGTACAATGATCCAAGAAATTTCGTTTTTTTTTTATTAAAAAAGAAAAATCAATTAAAGCGAATGGAGGTTGGATTCTATATCATGACATAAAAAATTGTGAAAATGCACTATTCTTTTTCATTTATCAAAGCAATATAACAATTTAAAAGAAGATGGAACCTTTCTTATATTTACATGTTAGCGCAAAATTGCATGGATCCAAGGAAATTTTAAATCAATTATCTGCACATAATTTTTGGAAGCAATAAACAAGTATTTATGTTAGGGGATTAATTATACTGGGAATTATTTTTCTGAGCGTAAATGACTAAGAACCTAATGTGCAAAGTGACAAAAATTAAAATTCGGATTGATTCACAAATGTTTAAATAGGCAATTGAAAGAACACACTGAAAGATTTTCCAAGTTAAAATGAATAAATAAAAATAAATATAAACAAACAAATTAATTCAGAAAGCATATATTAGAACCAAAAATACTTGAAAAGACATGCAATACAAAAACTATTAACTATTTTAACATTTTCTGTATTACGGCATTTAAAATTGTTGTTTTTACATTTTAAATTATTATGAAATGAAAAAAATGATTCTTATAGCATTAAATCCCCCCTAGTGGACTTTATTTTTGAAGGAATTTTTCAGGACGTTTTTTTTTTAATTGTTTATCCACAATTTATCGAATCATACCACATTTATGTTACAATGTTCTCTCAAATAGTTAATTTAATTACCATCATTCTATAGGTTGAAGTAAAAAGTTTTATTGAAGAAATCAATTTTACTTTCTTCGTTAAAAAGCTTTTCTATGCTTAAATTAAATAAACAAAACATTTCTACAAATAAGCATGTTTTTGTGATCATTCCATCAATCATGTAACTAACTGAGAATAACTTCGGCAATACTTTGTTGCACACATTCTGCAGTCAACAGAACCCTTCATTAGTGATTCATCCAATGAGATTTTAATCTCCTGTTTTGCAAAAACATGCATTAAATCATTAAATAATTAAAACAATGAATCAATAATTAACGAGCAAAGTTGTCAACACTCACCAATTAGAGACTTACAAGGTGATAATTCATCGGTTCCAATATTATAATAAGTATATTTCGGAGAGTTTCAGTAACATAATAAATGTGTTGAGAAGTTCAACAAATCCTTGGCAGATTTATTAACGACACTTTGCGTTATAAATGAAGCATATCACTTGTATTTTGAGTTTAACATTTCACGCATAGCTGGATTGTTTATTCTCAATTTAATCTCCTTTTTTACACCCTATTAGACAATGAAACTGTACTTAATGCCCAAGTGATGATACTTAGATCTACTTCAGCGAATCAAAAAGATAATTCAGTACCCGCTCAAGCGGCGTAATTTCCTTCAATCTGGCACTGGCTTTCTGTTTAAATGCATTTTTTTAAGTAGTAAATTAATAACATTAACTTCTCATTCAATGTTTTTTTATTCTTATAGAAAGAGTGAAAACTGTTTTAGTCACTTTCTATAAACATTTTAATGAGGTTTTTTTAAAAAATTGTGTCGTCTTAATAATGCTCAAAAGCATTAGAAGGACATTAGATTTAGAAAGCATTATTTGAATCATTGAATTGAATTATTTCGGTCATTTCTTTTCTTCTATTAATATTGCAATCGAATTTTTTTTAATGCAAAACACCTTTTAAAGATTTTAATTCCCCACAAAAAGAAAGAAGCACGCTGTTTTATGTACTATATTAATAGGACTGAATATTATGATCTTTTATGTGGTAAAGCTTGTTTAATTTTGATCTATGATAGCAAAAAAATTTGTTTTATTTAATAATTCGAATAAAAAAAGATTTATATCTGAAATGAATAAAGCAAGAATAAATAACGATTTTTAAATTTAAATCGCATTAAAGGTTTATTTTGGATGCTTCAAATTTATAATGCAAAATATATCATTAGTCAATGAAAATCAAATTATGGTAGCAGATTGCGCACGAGTTACGAGATTTCTCGTTTTTAGCAGGCCGAACTTTGGGGTAAGGTCAAGAGATATCTCGTTTTCAAGTTTTTCCTACTAAATCGATGCATAACCAACCAGAGGCAAATATTTAAAACATTAAGGAGCACGAAGAAATCTGTGAGACATTTGTTACCAGAGGCAGCACGTTTTGGGAACAAACTTGAACCATAACTTTGTTATTTGTGAAGCAGAAAGAGACGGGTTCAGTTCAGTTCAGTTATATTTACGTCCCGTTTAAAGCAACACGAGGGCTATTTTGGGACGGACCTCGTAATTTTGAACCACGGTCAGATGACGAGGACGACAACTGAAGTGGCACCCCCCTCTCCACACCACACCACACCAGCGGGAGGACTTTGGCCTGACAGATTTAACGTGCAAGAGACCCCTTCACACGACGGATCTTCGGTGGAATCGAGTCTCGAACCTGAAACCCTCCGGCTCCGAAGCCGAGACCTTACCACCAGGCCACCGCGGCCCCCAGAAAGAGACGGGACACGCAACACGAGAAAATTCGTTAGCGGTCCTTAATGTCTTAAAACAAGATACTATTGGAAATTTTGCCGAACACCATTGTTCAAGGGAATATGCTTTACCAAATATTACACTCTAAAGCATTATTCAAGACTACGAAATAAATAATAGTTAAAATGTAGGTAATATTATATGATAATTACATGAATAAAATACATAGTAATATTTTAGAACACTTTATGTAAATACAACACCAAATGTAAATGAAAAAGGCATATTTATGCATCCTATTGCTTGCCAAGCATGCTTCCAGAGCGTTAAAAAAAAGTGTGGGCCTTGGGAGCACGCAGAGCTGTGTGCAGTGTTTTAAGGAATAAAGTAATTGCACCGATAATTAAAATGTTTTTTAAATAAGTCAGCAAATAATTTTAATAAAGGTCATATAACACTTTGAATAATATATTTACATAAACTGTTAAAGTAAACAATAGAAATACATCTTAAATCTTATTTAATAAACACGGAAGATATTTTAATTTTCTGTTGAATCTTTTAAGCAGCATTAAATTATAACATTAGCATACTTTCAATGAATGAATTAACATACTTTAAAAACAGCTATTAAATGAGTAAAAAAGTACTTGGGCATAGATCTTTATTGAAAAGGAACTCTTGTATACATGTAACGTATATTATAATTACATTTCTGGCAATTGAAATTTTTCCCACTTCAATAACTTTTCAATTTTTTTGCAAATTAAAAACCTTTTTATTTTATCTAAAGTTTATTTTTTATTCCCAGATATCAAAGCAACGTTCAAACAGTTGCTTGGAGGATCTAACATATGTAAAGAAATGTCTAGATATAACAAATTTTTAATTAACTTCATTTTTTGAAAAATATATCCTATTTTAAAATTAAGTCAGTACATAAATAATTAAAATAATTATTTATATTATGAATAAATAACAATGGACGAATAAATAATAACTGATAATTATTTATGTACTAATATATAATATTTA
>JAPMOQ010029593.1:420229-461500 GCA_026543055.1 Argiope trifasciata | reverse complement strand
AATAACTGATAATTATTTATTACAAAATTTATAGATTTATAAATAATAAATAGATTGATAAATAATAAACCATGAAGATTCGTTGATTGTAATTTTAGAATCCTCTTCTAAATATCACGTAAAATAAAAAGCAAATTAATTTTTAATTTGTGAGCAATATTTTAAAGAATGTTCTTTTTATTTATAACCTCATTCTTTTCCGAAATTTGTTTATTTATTATTTATTTATTTTCTATTCTAAGCAAGAAAATCGTCAAAAATTTCGGTCTAGAAATTTTCTTAATTACTATGGTGTTTTCCCATAATGAATAAAAAACGCGCCATTTTTTTAAAATCATGTTTTCAAGCCATTTGTTTGTGAACCCGATAACTCAGAATTATCTATTAACATGAAATTCTGTTTATTATTTTATCACCTGCGTTTTAGATGCGTATCAAATTGTTGATCAATCACATCAATCAGGTGACTGTCTAGTTGTGCATATGAGAGCAAGTTAAAAAAAAGTACAATAACCTAGAAATACTAATTTCAATAAATTTATAAAAAATGCTGAAAATATATTTCAAAACTGTAAAGCAGAATCCAATTTTCGATCAAATCAATCGATAGAAGTGGTAAAAAAATACTCTGACTGTATCAAAATTGTATATCAGTGCCAAATTTTCAGTCTATGCGATCGATAAAAGTGAAAAAAAATGCTCTGAATGCATCAAAAATGAATATAAGTGTCGTGGCTTACGTGTAGGCAAATAAAGTTCAAGATTTTTAAAAAAATAATCTTCTTTATTAAACATTTCTTTCAACTCCCACTTTCAACATCAGACCTTTCTTTTTAAATCACACACACACCTCCAAACAAACACATCGCCATCTCTCGTTTCCTCCCCTTTTTTTCTCCCGTTGCCAATCCACAAAAAAAAAACCAAAGAAACTACTTTTATATTTTTGGTTGCCATACAGGAAATATATAAAAACAAATTAAAGAATGCATCTAAATAAACATAAATTTAAAATTTAGTGACCCTGACAATAAGTATCAAAATTTCCATCAAATTTGATCGATAGCAGAGGGAAAAAATTACTCTGAACGTTTCAAAAATGTATATCAGCAATTAAAATTTCAATCATCATTAAAAGTGGTAAAAAACAATGCTCTGAATATCTCAAAAGTATAGATCAGTATAAATTTTAAATCCAATCGATTGATAGAATTGGTAAAAAAAGGCTCAAAATATATTTATTTTATATTATTTTATTATATTTATATTTCAAAATCGTAGATCAGTGTAAAAATTCCAGTTCAAGAGATCAATAGAAATAGTAAAAAATGCACTAAATGTCTCAAAAGTGTAGATCAGTACCAAAATTTCAATTAAATCGATCAATAGAAGTCGTAAAAAAATACTCCGAATACTCAAAATTGAAGGTAGGCATCAAATTTTCAATTTAGCTGATCATCAGGGAAAATTACAAAATGCATTTGTCACTTCTCCTAATAGTGTTAAAAAGTTAAAACAGAAAAACATTTGATTGTGTGAATGTACACGAAAATTGAGAGGAAAACACTCACACGCGATGGTTTATTTTTAATCGTGATTAATTTAACTTGTTTTATAATAGAAAAAAAAGTGTTAAGATCCAACAAGGAAGCAATGAACTAATCCGAAAATATCACGTACGTCTTATTTTTATACCTAAATAATTTAATCTGGACTACAATTCATAATTAATATCATTGTCTATATCAACTTCCCAGAACTTCAAAAATAACGGACAGTAAATTTCCGCATATACACGATAACTGACACATCTCTAAAATTTCCTTGAAGAAACTTCAATTTCTCTCTGTCAATTATTCTAAAATCTATAAAAAATAATTCATTATTTAAACAGAGACAAAGGTTTAACAAATATCGCTTTATGGAAATAAAAATTAATGCTCCGGTGTAGCTGTTACCTCAAATTAATCTTTAAAATTGAAACCATCCATTAAGCATGTCCTACTTCTTTCGTGAGTAGTCGCCATCAAGTCCATCAAAGCATTAAGCATGGTTGCTTCATCTTTCGCTATTAATCTCACCACAATCAATAATCACTTAATGATTTCGGTTGTAGAACCTGATTCCTTTTTGTTTAGTTTGAATTCATCAGTAAAATCTTTGAAAAGATTTCTGAATATTACTTCCATTAATACCTGTGGTATTCTTTGTCTTGAGGTACATAGTTTTAATTCTAAACACCATAATTCGATCTTAATGTGATTCATAATAGGTGAGGTGTTCTAAAAGAGAAATCAGATTTAAATTATTTATTTCTAATGAATGGCAATAGATAGAGACACATACGATGCATCACTAGATAAATCGAAGTCAAGTTTTATTCTATGCATTCGAATAATCTCAGTAAAAATGGCGCTGCTGTTTGTTTACAAAAAAAAAGCCGCCTCAGGAAAAGCTGTTTTGTGAGCTTCAGAATGCAAAGAGTTGATTCATTGTTGTAGTGCAGCGCGCATTTTGTTCTAATAAGTTCAATAAACAGCCGCCTAGTGGCAGATTTAAAGCTGATAAAAAAAAATCGTAGTTCAACGTTCATCAAAGTTATTCGAAGATGTTAGGTGCATATATACTCTTTATTTTCGCATATCAGATTTAAAGTGTTCGGTTTATCCTAATTACTTTCAAATGGAGCTATAAAAAACGTAGCCTTATCTATGAGTATATATAAAAGAAAGTGGATATTTACCATCCATGCATGCTACTCTTTAAGATCTACTAAATAACCTTGAACTCAAGATTTTATTATCCATTTCTCAAATCGGCAAATTCTATGAGATCGAGTTGCCATTTAGTGAATTCAATAACTAGAACCAGTAATTCCATCTTAACTCACTAAGAAATGGACTTTTGATTTAATGTTCGTCGCATAATAAATTACTCTCATGTTGAATACATCAAATCAATTTTTGCGCTTGCATCTGTATATCGAAATTATTATTTGAAATAACTATTTTTAATTTAACCTTCTTTTTTAATACTCCTGTGTTTCAAAAAAGTCTATTTCATAATACTTGTAACACGATAGTTACTATTTTTTTAATTTAAAATTCTACTAATTTTTAATAGTTTTTGTCGTTGGTAACAGGAACTCGTACAGCTCAAATGGATTATACTTATGGCGTTGGTAGCAGCAACTCACTTGACGCAGCAATCAATGTCGTCAGACTGCCTTGACGTAACAGCAACAGCTCTCACACGCTCGCCATAACGCTTGACGCTATAATATCGTTCGTCTCTTCGCAGACTCAGTGGTTGGGGAGTATTGTATAGGTATCTTAATAAGCCAGTAACAGGCACTGGACACCAATGATCACTTTTGTAGAATCGTTATATTGCGCTACTACGAACCCTTAACTCGCAAGTTCAAGTCTCACTCAGTCCAATTCTCTACAAGTTTCATTGGTTAAGAAAACGCCAAGCATTGGATAATCTTGTCATCCCTTTGTGATATTTAACTTTGTGAAATGAGAAAGACACATTAATGTTTTGACTGCTGGTGTTCCAAGAGATTTACATCCGGAATGTTAATATATCTTCCCTATTCTCCGTTACTGATTCAAGCACACTAATCTAAGAACAGTGTTCCCATATTTTTAGCAGAGTAAATTTAGCTTATCAAAATTTTCGAATGACCGAGAATGAATTTTAAAGAAAAGCAGACTGCGTTCCAAAAGAAAGAAGACAAATACTTCCCAGATTTTGGAATTAATTAAAATTGATTAGCATTACAACCGTATTTTTTTATCTACCTAAAACGTCAAGCTATAAAAAAGTGTCATCTATCATCAATTTGAAAGAGAATTCAGTGCACTAGACAGAGAGATCCTGAGAGAATTGTCTATCATCTGTCCAAACATGGAAGTATAATCCTTTATGTTCTGTAAGTGTCACTTATTGACTGTTAAAACAAATAAGTGAATATTTTTTTCTTTTTAACATCAACACCAAAGTCGAATACCCCCCCCCCGGTGGCGTAACAAGTTAATAGACTCCTCTGGCATAATATATTTTCTTGCTCAAAGTTTAGTTTAGTTACATTAATACCCGTTTTTAAAGCAACGCTGGGGTTATTTTATTAGGTTGTTCGGAAAGTAATTTCGTTTTTTCCTGACAAAGGATTTAATTGCATTTTTCGCACCCAATTTCATACTTAAACCGCAAAATCATTTTATGTTTTAAGAGCTGATATAGCAAGGCTTGAGTGTGAAAAAGTGCAGCTGATTCTTCGCAGTAGTTTTTGGATGGTGCCCTTTTAAATATGAAGATAAATATGAAGATTAATAAACAGCATTTTCGTCATTTTTTTCTTTTTTGCTATAAAAGGTAAAAATGCTGTTCAAGCCAGAAATAAATTAGCCAATATGTGTGGAGAAGATGTGTTAACAGTACATCAGTACCAGAACTGATTTGCAAAATTCTTCCTTCAAATGAGGAGGCCAAAAACCACCTCGATCAATTTTTTTTTACAGCAAAGACCAAAACTTTTATGAGCGTGTAATCATGTTACTACCAAAAATATGGCAAAAGGTATTAGACCAGAATAGCAATTTTATAATTTAATAAATAATTTATTCATTAAATGAAAATTTCTTTTCATTTTGACAAAAAAATACGAAATGACTTTCCGAACAACCCAATAGAATCGACCTCGTGATTTTAAACCACGGTCATATAACGAAGAGGGGACCTCAATCGGCTCCCCTCTCCAAATTACTTGCCACATCAACGGGAGAACGTTTGGCGCGGACATGCAGGAGGTCTACTAACACGACGGTTCTTCATCTCGAACCTGAAACCCTCCAGTTACGAAGCTGAGACCTCACACCAAGGCTACTTTTAATCCAAGCCATCATATAAATTTTTTAACATCTATTATTTTTATTGCCAGTATGTGTTCTGTCATTTCAGCATTTTTTAATTTGGAACACAGAAATGTAAAATAAGGTGTGTTTTTTTAATCTTTGAATACTTTAATCTTTGAAAAAATATGCCTATTCAAACGTTTTCTTTCTTTTTTTAAATCGACAATGGCTTTCATACATCAATCGTATAAGGAAGACACTATTCAAATTCATCAATATATAATTGAATGAAGAAATAGCGCTTCCCACATATGGTTGAAAAACCTTCACCGTTGCCACTAATGATGCACGAAATATTATCCCCTTTTTTATTTTTATTTTTGGTGAAGGGCAAAGCTTCCGCGCTACAATCCTTTCCCCGTGCTTTCTGACAAAGGTCACTAGGGTTCCTGACACTGAATTAAACAATGGCACAATCGATTGAATACACTTTCTGAAGAAATGCAACACGAAAAATTCAAATAATGGCTCATCAAGGAAATAAAAGACGTCACTCTAGGCGACAGGGATGACCTTTTGCCAAGTAGGTCGACCCAAATATTCCGCTTGTCAATTCACCGATTTACAAAAAAAAAATAACTGCTGTTACAGGTTGTAAAAAGTAACTTCATTGCTTTTCCCTTTCTGCTTTATGGAGGAATTTACCAGGACATGCATTTTGTATCTCCTCAGCAACATTTTTTTTTTCTTTTAATGCAAGCGTGACAAAAATGTTGAGGTTGTCCTTCGACATCTTGAAATGCAGCTGTCTTAAGCAGAGTCTCTTTTGAATTCAGAATTTTCAATCTCTCATAAAACTGTTGGAGTAATAGGTATTGATTTAGAATCAATAAATATTCAGGTCAAAGACTTTTCTACCATCAATAATATTTTAAATTTATCTGGTATAAAAATGCATAATTCTATTGAAATTTGGCCCTTTCTTTGACTTAAGGTCATAAATTTTATCTGGTAAATTCCATTGATTAGACTGATGACAGCTTATGGTTATGACATGATTTCATCAATAAATCCTGCAATTACTATTAAATATTCAAAAAATATCATTTATCTTAATTTGTTATTACAAAAACTTCTATTAATTTGATATTGAAGGACCATTTTGAAACGAAAAGGTGACAGTTAAGATTCTTGAAGGACGCCTTTTTCAGAAGCAACATATCATTAACTATGGTGTGGGTATAATATCTTAGGACAATCTAATTATTAGTGATACTTTGCAAATTACAACATCACTTGAATTTTATTATTTTGGAATTCATTATCTAAAAAATAATAAATAAATGTCTAAATAATAAATGAATTATTTATTTTACAACCAGCGAGAATGATCTCCCTAGAAACTTTCCCACATACTTTATAATAAATTTTTCATGTCACAGAACACTTTACATAGCATTGGTGCACAATAGCTACGAAATATTTTTTGGTTTGAATTTAGCATTTTTACTGAATCTATAGTTATCCTTAGAGAGTTACTTAACGATTAATCTCTGGCATATGTTAATAGTATCTAAAAACCGAATTTGTCTTGGATGCGTTTTTCCCAACCGATTCTAACAAAACTTTAGCAAAACAACTGCATTCGTAGTTGCAAAATCTCATTCCAAATTTGATACATTTAATTCATTGCATGACCACATTTACCACATTTAAATGTTTCTGACAATACAGTCCGATAATCTCTGATTTGTTTTATCTCAAAATTTGACAGGTCTACACAGATGTTAAATCTGTATGCCAAATCGTATCTGCCTAGCACACTTCGTTTTCTAGCCGTCATGCTAACTTATATTCAAATAGCTAAACTGATGAGATTAGAAGAGATTTTACTCTAAATTCGATAGAAATCTGCGAATGATAAAACCATATACCAAATTTCAACCACCAAGCTCCAAATATTTTTGAGTTATCTTTGTCACAGGCGGATGTGCTTTTTTGATTTTAGGAGGTCTAAAACGTGAAGATCCGTCAAAAGCTAGAGTTTGAATTAGTTAAGGACTGCCGACTATATTTTCTCTATATTATGCATACGATAAAGTATTAAAGAAAATATTGTAAAAAGCTTTGGAAATTCATCAAACTTAGCAAAATAAAATTTCGTTGGGTTTTGTTATAAAAGAAATTTTTGTACCATTTAAAAAAATTATCAATACCGTTAAGTTTTAATGAATTATGCAATAGTAAATAAAATTATACAAAATGTTCAACTAAAACATTTATTAAACTTTTATACCCGTGTCACTAAGAACTGCAATAGATATAAAGAATATTTTGATATGTTTTTACCAAGCCTTTTATATTAAGTGCAACAGAAAATCGCAACATGGTATAGAAAACAAAATTACTTATAATGTAGAGTAGAAAGAATTTAAAATTCTACTGAACAAAATTAACTTTTATGTTGTTTAAAAATATATTATCGCAAGTAATTTGCTCATCAATTTGTTTTTTATTATCTTTTACCTAATCTCTCTGTTCAAAAAAAATTGAATCTAATATTCTTCTTTGTCATATGATACAATATTCAGAAATAGTTTCAAACTTCAATCGTATTTGCTATGAATACTAAAACTCTAGTTGTTCGACTTCTTATTCGTGTTTGCTTCATATTTCTTACCCCTTTGGAACACGCACAAATTCGAAAGAAAAAAATAATTATAAGGCTTTCTATCGCTTTCTGCTTCATTTACTTCGATAAAACAGCAAACTGCGTCAACTTTTTATTATTTTTATTTATTTATCAGCAAATTAGAACGGAATCATTTTTTTTTTTTCATATGCTGGCAAATGCGGAAACGTTTCCACGTTTCGGCGTGAGTTTTCTTTTAACGTTTGCATTAACTTAATTAGAGCATAAGCTGTTGTTATAAATATTTCATTAGCCGCTTAGATGGAATAACAGAGAAAACAGTGATTCTCATAAATTCTCTGATCTCATATCAAAATGGTGTATTTGATGTCTTACACTATATTCTTAGTGAAATTTGTTTTTAAGAATTGTAAATGCATCTTTTTATGATGGTAAACAGTATTTTTACAGCTGTTGCGAAATAGAATAATAGAGAAAAAATACTTTATCATAAATTCTCTGATTATATATGCAAATGATGTGCGATGTCTTAAACTATATTCTTAATGAAATTTATTTTTTAAGTACTGCAAATGCATTTTATAGAATAGCAATGACCATTTTATTGCTTCATAGCATTTGAATTCTCTTTATAAAAGAGATTTTTAGATAATGTTATGGAACTGTGCTGTCCTATTGTTCCTTTTCTTATCAAATAAGCCCCTAATGAATAGAGAATCTAACATGGCCATAAATGGAGTAAAAAGGCTTAGATTAAACAATAGATTGGGACACATTTTCCCAAACAGTTTTTAAAAAAAACTGGATTTATTATACAAATATTAAGCTAATACAAAAAAAAACACGCATACAAATATTCGTAAAGCAATAAAATATCTCTATAAATCCATAAAATGCCTGGCAGAATACAATATTTCAAATATATTATGACAATTAATTAGGAAGTAAAGTAAAGTAAATTCATAGAACATGGAATTAATGCTTAACATTTATATTTTTACCTGGCGCCTTCAATGGCATCATCTGCATTCAATTTCATCACCTCGTGATTATAGTTTCAACTTTTTAAATTCCTCCGATTTAGTTATCTTTATTTAATTAGTATTTAGATTGTATATAGTATCTACACATAGCCGTATACGCTATAATATGATCTTTTAAAGACACATTTTTACACTTTTTTCAACGTTGTATTAATCTTAAACCTTAATTTAAAGTCAAAATTTTCAGTTTTTCCTCAGTATGGTCAACATACCGATTCGTCTGTCATAAATTCAAACGAAGAATCGCAATATTTTATGCTTTTTTTTAGTTATATTAACGCCCCGTTTAAAACAACACGTGGGCTTTTTTGGGATGGACCTCGTCATTTTGAACCACGGTCAGATGACGAGGACGACACCTGAAGTGGCAGCCCCTCTCCACACAAAACCACACCAGCGGGAGGCCGTTTGGCCTGGCCGATTTAACGTGCAAGAGATCCCCTCACACGACGGTTCTTCGGTGGAATCGAGTCTCGAACCTGAAACCCTACTGTTCCGAAGCCGAGACCTTACCACCAGGCCACCACGGCCGCAATATTTTATGCATGTTTAAATATATACATAACATTATTGAATAGTATCCAAATACTATAAGGAAAACGACTTTTTCCTTTAAAAAGAATGGAACAAACACATAATACAGTGGATTAAAATAAATTTAGTTGTAGAAGTCGTGCTTTGGTACTAATAGATGCCTTAATTAACTGCTAACGATTGCATAATTCCCAAGAAGAACTGAATATTATATTCTAATAATTACTCGCTTGTGATTTTGAGCTTATAGAAGTTGGTTTTATCCTTATACTTTTCAAAAATTAATGGTACTTTTACCTCCGAAATAATATATTGATACACATGTAATGTATTTATAGGTATATACATAAGATTTTGAATTTGCAGCAAGAAATTCTGTCTCGCTTTGGTCACTTATACTGTTTTTATATACTTCCTTATGCTGTTGTTTTACGTTGGTCAGCTTTATCGAATATTTAATATTCCAGATTTCTGTTGAAAGACATAAATAGGGTACATAAAACTTACTACATCACTCGTCACGTAATATAGAGGAGAAGTTTTGGTATTTTTTCATGTCGATAACGCAAATCTACCCAGTCAGATTTTTTTTGGTATGATATATATGCATAAGATGCGGGGATAATCCACAGACATCATTATTTCTAATCTATGGAATATTTTATTTGGCATCGGTTGTATCATCTTTGGCACATTCACCGCTTTTGCTTGCAAAATAGAAAAATAACGAATTTTCATTTATAGCTTGAAATATTTTTAAAAGTCTGTTGGATATTTTGTTTCAAATAATACCTTTAAAAACGAAAGAAATAAAGTGGTTTTAACAATACAAGCTATGCCAGTGATTTATATTCAATAGAAATGGTCAGCAAAAAAAGGGTTATTTATATTTAGAGAAACTGGACTTTCATGACCTTCATAGTGAATAACGTTTGATGTTATTTAGAAGGGTTAAGGGTTTTAAGGCCTTTCGGAAATAAATTGCAGGTAATGAGTATCATTTTACATAAGAAATAAAATTTGTATCGTTCGAGAACTTCTGCTGAAAACTTTCATGACCTCGATTCTTGATGATAGTCCATTTTATCAACTATTTACCCCAAAACCCTACTCAAATATATCCGCAAATTGTTATCAACTGAGTATTGTTTACTTAGTTCATGGTAGCTCCTACTAGATAGCAACACCCAATTTCTATTTCATTAGAAATGAAAACGATGCGAAATCTCTAATCTTCACAGCAATTCAATTTCATTTTTTATAGATTACCATCCCGTTGCCCAGAGGGTAAACAGTTCTTCCTCTAAGGGTGTCATAAGTCATGAACATCAAGAACAACTTGAATAGATTGCAACCCAATGCCCTGCAACCTTAAGCATCCTTCACGCAAGTCAAAGGCAACATTAAAAAAAACAGAAAAAGATGTTATACCCGGTAATTCTGTGGCAACATCACGTGCCAGTTATCTCATCTAAATCCCATTATTCAGAGATCGGGAATGAGTTTTTCCATTGGAAGGTGAAAAGCCAGATAAATCGCGGTGGTCAGAATTCGGTCAGAGTGCATTTCGTTCGTCCACCCCTCTTCTGGCGAAGGACAGGCGGTCGGGGGAGGAAGGGGGCACACTCTTCAAGGATGTCTCGTCTCTCACTATATGTGTCACTCGTGTTTTGGAAGTTCGGCACGTAAAAGAACCGGTATGGGAAGTCGGTCGAGAGAACCTCAAAAACAACGCATCAATGAACTATAAAAAGAAATTTCAATTTTTTTTTCTCATTTTGGAAGAATTTTTCCTTTAATTTCTCTGTCACTCTTAAATTGTCTTTTTCCTTAAAGACAATGGTCTCTTTTTAATCCATCCCAATACATCGTGTGTTCGTGAAGTAGGAGAAGACAAGCTGTATAAATGTAATGGAAAGGAATTTGTTAAAAAGAGGTAATGTCGAAATCTAATGAAATGCTGCACTTTTCAGGCGAAATATGCAGACGACTAATTAGCTCGAAAGGGGACCAAGACCTGAAAGCATTAGCCGAAAATTACTTTTAAAGTACTATTAAAAGATACTTACATAGCATTTAGATATAGAAAATGGATACGTTCTGAAAAAAAAGTATTTTTTTTTTGATAGGGTAACCTACACCTTATGGCCGGTACAAATGTATCAAAAGATAGTTTTTTTAATGGTGTACTATTACATTAATTTGATTTCTAGTGAAATTGATTTCTTTGTTTTCTGACGAGCCTATAGAAAATTATGATTTTTATTGGGTTGTTCGGAAAGTCATTTCGTATTTTTTTGTCAAAATGAAAAGAAATTTTCGTTTAATGAATAAATTATTTATTAAATTATAAAATTGCCATTCTGGTCTAATACCTTTTGCCATATTTTTGGTAGTAACATGATTACACGCTCATAAAAGTTTTGGTCTTTGCTGTAAAAAAAACTGATCGAGGTGGCTTTTGGCCTCCTCGTTTGAAGGAAAAATTTTGCAAATCAGTTGTGGTACTGATGTACTGTTAACACATCTTCTCCACACATATTGGCTAATTTATTTCTGGCTTGAACAGCATTTTTACCTTTTATAGCAAAAAAGAAAAAAATGACGAAAATGCTGTTTATTGCTCTCCATATTTAAAAGGGCACCATCCAAAAACTACTGCGAAGAATCAGCTGCACTTTTTCACACTCAAGCCTTGCTATATCAGCTCTTAAAACATAAAATGATTTTGCGGTTTAAGTATGAAATTGGGTGCGAAAAATGCAATTAAATCCTTTGTCAGGAAAAAACGAAATTACTTTCCGAACAACCTAATAATTCTTTTGTATCAACCTGATCTTGGCTAATGGATTTATTAATTAAAAAAATCAAAACAATAATGGAAGCCTCAAGAATGTTTTCGAAAAGATTTCAGCATCTTATTTTCCAATTACTTGTAAAGGAAGGAAATCACTTTAATTATTTTCTATTTAAACATTCATTTTAAAAAGACATTTTAGGCTTTAATCCTCTCTGCATTTGAAGTTCAGTTTTCAAATGGAATTAATGTTCATAATGAAATTGTTCTTTTTCTCTTTTGTCATACACGATATAAACAGAATATCTTATGCGGCCTGACATACTCTAATAGCCTAAGTAATCTAAATCCATCCAGCAATTATATTAGAATAAATATTTAATTATAACAGCCAGAAGAATTTGTAGTATTCACAAGATTAGCTCAGAATACAAGTCCCTCCCCCTCAATCTCTGAGAAAATATCTGATTAGTCAGAGAGTTTCTTTTCCAGAAACTATCTCACATATCTCAGGAATCAAAGACCAATTATCACCGGTCTCAGAACTTCTGGAACAACACAAGACTTTCATCAAGCATTTCCAGAGCATTGCCAGTTTCCACTACCCCCCCCCCTCCTCTGAATCTCTGAGAAAATATCTGATTAGTCAGTGAGTTCCTTTTCCAGTAACTATCTCAGGTATATCAGGAATCAGACAATTATCAATTATCTTGAAACCTCTGGAACAACCTCGGATTTTCTAAGAACATTTCCACAGCGTTGTCAGTTCCCACCAAGGTTAATTTTCAAAGATGACAGCATCAAAAAAGGCAATTAGTATACATTTAACATCTCAGAATGGTTAACCGAAACTAGATCTAAAACCAGTGAACTGCTATTTGCAAGAAAATTATCTCGCAGCAAATCATTCTACTCTATGTTAAAGTACAAAATGGTATTTAAATATTTCGGATAAGGAAATTGTATGATGCAATCTTGTTAAGCTTTAAAACTTCTGTATTTGAAGAACGTTGGACTGAATGTGAACTTCAAGAAAATTGCTACGCTGTATTTGACGAATTATACAAAGCGTTTCTCAATTTTCAAGTATTTATAAAACGAATGTGCCACAGTTCTGAAAAATATCTCATATAAAATTACCCTACCCAAACTTGCTGGAACATAAATGGTCTTTAGAAGGAGTTCTCAATTTTTTGAATCGTAGTAATATATTGAATATCAGCTACAAAATTACTCGCAAAAACAAGCCCTTATATTCATTAATTTCCAATCATGGTTAATCATTTAGAACTATTTCTTTGGTACAATTGATTTCGAAAATTTATGTACATGTTTTAAATTCAATAAAAGCGATACAACAAAACGGATAATTTGAAAAGCATTCAAGAAGAAAAATCATTGATTAACAAATCCAGTAATTGCCCGAAATAGTGTTGCCTAAAAGTATTCAATTTAACACATTCACAATGAAAAGATAATGCGAAATTTCAATTTCACAGCACATGATTCTGAAAATTCATTAAAGAACTATTATCACAATCAGTTTACAAATTTATACCAAAAAATATTTCTTTTAAAATTATTTGTTATCCGCCATTAGTCAATGATTGTTGAGTCAATATTGACCAAAACATGCCTCATTTGCTGATACCTGTTTGTGATGATTCAATAATATAATAAAGAAAAATGGAATTAGCGAATTTTTATAAGTAGAAATATCAATTCATAAAGGTATATAAAAGCAAAAGAACATAGTAAGGCTTTAAGAACAATATACAAGATGGACGAACTGAGTTCGAGTTTAGTATTCTTCCTCAAAAAAAACGATAAAAATAGACTCAAGAGAAATAAAATAAATAATGTATTTCCTTTTAATGCGCAGTGATAAATAATGAAAAAATTAATGATTTTATTTAGTTAAAAATTTATTTTTATAAGCTGATTGCAATCAAACTAAATGTATTTGCTGATTGCAAACAACAAACTTTGTTAATGAGGATTAAATATTATAATTAATTTTTTTGGAAAAAAAACAAATAATTAATGGATTTTCATAAGTGGAAATATCAATTTCCTAAGATAAATGAAAGCGAAAGAACAAAGTAAAGAACTAAGGACTAAGTAAAGATGGATTGGTGCAATTCGAGTTTCATGTTTGTTCTTTCGCTTCCAAAAAATTGATCAGAATTAGACTCAAGGGAAATGAAATTCATAATATATTTTCTTTTAATACACAGCGATAAATAATGAAAAAATGAGCTGTCAAGATTTTATTAAGTCGAAGATATATTTTTATAACCTGATTGTAATCAAACTAAATGCTTAAATTTAAAGCAAACACAAGAACTTTCCCTCGACTTTCTTTCTAACTGAATGCATTGTTTGAAAGAAGAAAAGCTTCCAAAAAAAAAAAGCAAATTATTTTTTTTCCATAATCTATTCAAATATGTTATGATATTGGAGGAAGAAAGTGCATTGTTCTTATGAAATTGATATAATTCTACAGAATGATATTTGAATATTTAAATTCGTATGTTTAAACAATAATGGATGGAATAGAGCTTTTCCCACATTTTGCATCATTGTTATTTTTCAGATTGCTAACTAAGCGTTCAATTCGAGTCAGTTTTTTGCATTTTACTCAACATATAAGTAATGAGAAATAGTTTAGAAATATTTAACAAATAACTAAATTATTCTCATACAATTCTTAATTTAAATAATAATCTATCTATTATTTTATATAATTCAGATATCTAATCTGGTACTAATAGTAAAATCGTTAAATTTCTCTTCATAATAATATCAGATATGATCAGATTTCTCTTCATAATAATAAAGAAGACTCAACTTTTGTAGTAAGTTATTTGTTATATTGTAATTGATTACAATATAACTTGTTCTAACTTGGAACGGATTGAATGGCTCAGTGATAGAATGCTACGAACAGAAAGCAACAGTTCGAAAATTCTTATCTGACTGGAAGCAAGTTGCCTAATTTGTTGTTGTTGCTACTGGCTTACTTTCTGTCATTTATCGTTTGTTCTAGAATGTTCTTATAATTTCTGTATCTTTCTAAATCTGGAAGATTCGTGTCATTTCGTCTTGTGGGTAAAAATAGATGAAAGGTTTAGTTCCTCGAATAAAGTCTCGGGTTGAGATTTACGAGTGTTACGTTTGACTTTAGTTATGATACGGTTTATCGAAGCTAATTTCATCTACCCGACAATATAATACAATATTTTCAAATTGAAAATATAAAAGCATGTGTCATACCCAGGGTTCAGCAGAATAAAATTAATATTTTCATAACGCATATCCAAAGCGGCGTGCCAATTTAATTTTGGAATCCACTATAAGTCTTATCGGTTAAAAATAAAATAACATTCTTATATAAAATAAAGAGTAGTTAGACATCTTGTGCAGACATATTTGTCATGTGATAATAACGTAACACAAACTAATTGTATATTTCAAACATTTGCAAACTAATTGCAAGAAAAAAAATTTTTAAGTGAGCAGCGTCAATCAGTATAATTTTACTTTCGTTAGAAATCATAATGAGAGTAAGAATAACTTATTTCGATTAACATCATAACTCATAGAGGTCAATTCTTGCGTGTATACTTATTTAAAAAAAAATCTTTTTTCCATTTCTGATCAAAATTTCGATTTTTAACTATGTTTATCTTTGTTTTTGAATAATACTTATATTGTAAAAAACTTACTGAACCAGAAATTCGAAAAATAAAGATACAGATATAGAATTCAGGATGCAATTCACGTGTTCGAAGGGTTTTTTTTTTTTTTCATTAGCAAAATTTGAAATTTTAAATGAAAAGAAATATTCTATTCCAAATTCAAATTGCTTTATTCAACCAAAATAAAGACTTAAGGCAATGTTATTCGTTAAATATATTTATTTCGAAAATAGGGCACATAGAATAGAGAGCTTATAATATTATCAAGAGTTTTATAGAGAGTTTCAAAGATAAAGAAAGCTTCTTGACTCAATTCGAGAAATCCCCACAACTCAGCCAAAAACAATGTGAATCATGACAGCTATAACGGAAGCAATCCTGCAACTATGACTAAATATTGCCTAATAAATTAACAAAAAAAGACTATAAGCTGGTAACAGGGTGTGAAACGTAATAAAATGGAGGCTCTCTTGCAATCACCTTTCACCTCTTACTCAGCTTCATGTAGGTTGAACATGAAGAAACCATAATCGGAACAGAAACACTCTCCTCCCTTTTATACCCACTGCTTTGAAAAAGAAAAAGAACTTTCACCCGATTCCAGGTTCCATTATTATTTTTTTACATTCATATCCGCTCATTCTTTCGGTATGTTTTGTTTTCCAGTACTAACAGCGCCCGTATCCAATTATTCAAAATGTTACTTCGTATCAAATTGTTCTTTCGCCTTATTTTTATATTCATTTTTACAAATGGGTTTGGTTGTTGACGGTTTGGCAAATCATCTTATGCAAAGCAGAACAAAAGATTAACTGCTGTGTTCGTATTCCAACAGATTCGTTGTGAGTGCGAATGCTTGGGAAAAAAACAATTCTCACGAAAATAGGGTTAACTTATTCATGTATTCTAATTATTATGGAACTTTGAATTATGTAGTGATTATAGTTTATTACATAACTTCTTTTCTCTTAAAGAAGTCTTATCGTTAAGTTTGAACAAAAGTTTCGTACACTTTCAATCAAGCAGTACTTTAAAAAAAAATAGCACAGAATACTTTCTAAGAAGAATTCTTATTCAACAAGTTCATTCATTTAAAACCAACGTTAATTTGGGTTTTTTTCAACCACAGAAAAAAAGAAGAAATTAATTTTCTTGACATTGTTAAATGTAAATAACACATCAACGACCAACTGTTTCATTAGTTGAACCAAAACATTTCTTAAGACCTATTAAATCAAGACTCTTTTATTTAGATACATTTTAGATCAATAAAACGTGGGAAACGGACAAAAGCCAAAACAATTAGTTTTCTCAAATGTAAATAATCTAATGAGTTTAATTCGATCAACTACTTGTGAAAAAGAGTATTGAAGCAATTGCTTATTCTTCCTAATTTATTCTTTTATATTTAACATGATTTTACTATCGTTGTGTCCTGCTTGTATAAAAAGAGTTTCTACTACCTTCATATGTTTACTATATACTTATTAGGATATAAGTTTACTCACTGTCAATATTATTAGTTGTGAATATTTTAAAGTACTTTTGGCAACACTGCCTGGAGAAATTAATATTAATATACTTACTTATTTTTGTTATAAAGAAAGAAGATTAAATCTGATTCTGCGTTTTAATTATGTAAAATCATTGCAAGAACAAATATTTAACTGGTTGATAAATAAAAAAAAATAATAATAAGTGTAAGAAAACAAAGCTTTATAAAACGAAAAATCCATTGCAGTTATTCTTAGCAGAATATTCTATTTTATTTTCCACCGAAGCCCAGCTCTATGTTCGATTTGTCCTCCAAGAAACATATTTGTATCATCTTACTAAAAAGTTGCGCCTCATATTCTGTTGATTAATGGATATATTGCATATATACAAAATTAATTTTTGATATATGTAAACGCAGTAGTTTGATTTCATGCAATATTAGATTTAATACAATAATATAAATTATCTTTATCAATTTCAACCTTAAATGTATCTGATTATTTCAATTTTTTTTTTCTTACACAAAAAAATAAAATACAGAAACTAAAAAGATGGCAAGTATATAAGTTCTCATGATACATGATTGAATATAGCTTTCCAAGAAGAAATACTTTTAACTTTTTAAGATTTGAAAAAATTTGCATGCTCGAAAAGTTTAGTTTGGTTTTTACATATTTGAAGTACAGTAAACTCCCGCGTATCTGGCCTAATGTGATAGAAGGACTGACTGGGTAGCAAAAAACTCGGATAAACCTGTTCTATGAATTGATTTCTTTGATCTACAATACTAGAAGACAAAGTTCTTATCCGAAACTAAGCCCTCCATTTATCTCAATTGGAACGCAGCCGTGACCTGGTGAAGCACAGAAGGAATTGCTGGTAATGTGTCGAATTAAAATAGAAGCTTCTGTACTGACAGTTTATATATGTTTATATATAGCACTGCAAGTTTCAAGAATTTATTAGAAAAACGCAAGTTAAAGGATATAAACTGCCCACATTTTAACATGAATTCAGTAATGCCCAACTTAAATGCAAGAACCATAAAAAAAAACATTAAAATAAATCGGAGGTATGATTATACAGAAGCGTAAATGATTACATAAACATGAAAAGGAAACCTTAAGATAAGAGTCAAAACTTAGTCGGTTTGAAAGAGTCTTTAACAGATGACTTAATACATGCTTGCCTTCCTCATTTATTTGCGGTAAAAGAAAACTAGATCGGATAGCATGGAGGCCGGATAGTCACGAACCGGATGCTCTGAACTGTACTATATTATAAGTAGTCTTGTAGTTTTCTACGAATGTATTGTCTAAGTTAAGCTTGTTAATTATTTTTTATTTAATATTTCTAGAAAATTCAAATGAACTTAGATTTTAGAAAGTCATCAGTATTTCTAAAGTCATTATTCTTGTAAAAATTATTTTGTGAAAGCATAGAATATCTTTAAAATTTTTATGACGCATTTGAGAAAGATTTTCTTTGATATTTTTTGTCAAAATACATCGAAAATGATTTGTCAGAGTTATTTCACAGCTATCTTTATCCAAAAAAGTCAACCATTCGAACTAAATTAAGTCATTTCAACAGATCGGTACGTTTTCAAAAAAAGTGCACAAAAAATTCTTTATTTTTCAATTTATAATCAAACGCGACTATTCAAAATTGTTCCGTAAGTCACCACCATATATGTCCCAGACACTCGCTGAGTCTGTGAATTGGAGCGGAGGTGCCAGCAAAACTGTTTGTTCCTGTTCAAACGTGTGATTTTTGCCGGAATCGACACCACCGGGTTTCACAGAGCAAACGAGGCGTGAACGGGGTGCGACTTCCATTAGCCTACACATCGTAATTGAAAAGTGGATTTCCAACCAAGAAACGCTCCCCGTCTTGAGCGAGCGATTTCGCGTGCGAGATCTCGTTCGGGAACGTGACATCAAGGCTGGAAAAAATAAATTCGAAACGCCTAGTGAATCATTTAAAGCATCTAAAGCGTCGTGGGAAGTGTGGAAGATTTCACTTGATAGTAGAATCACGTAGAGTCCATTTTCTTCACATTTACATCTTGGTTCACGCCTTTGTTTAGTTAAATAACATTTGTAAACAGGAATGGATAACTTTCCTTTTGTTGTAGGTAAATTAAAGGATTATCTGTAATTAAAAAAGGTATAAATTACAACCAATCTTTTCAGCGTATAATTATAATCGATCTGGACTACATCAATAGTGTCAATTATTAACTCAAATTAATTTTGGAATCCACTCCATGTTACTGTTTTATTTTAACACAAGGTTTACCATAAATTGGCATAAACCTATTTCTAGCAAAGGGTCAAAATAACCTCTTTCGGTATTTAATGAGAAAAATATAAATTAACTTATCGATTATGAAGTTAAAGTAGAAAAAACATATATTTTCATTATATTTGTTGAGGTGTGCTCCATGATCCTCTAATTTTATTTATTTAAAAAATTGTTTATTTTTTTAATTTAGGTCATTAGGGCCGTCTATACTTCTACCATCATCTTCTAGCAAAGCATTGACTCACAGGTGTTCTTACTAACAACATATAATAGCTTCTATCCGGCTGACTTTCGTCTTCTTGCTTCCTATATAAACACATACTTATTTCTATATTTTTAGTTATAACTATGTGCATCCCTATCAAGCCATTACATTGAATATAATTGTATCAATTCTCAACAATATTTATTCAAATAGTCAAAATGACCCCTTCGGTGAAAGTAGGTATGTTGTATACATTATTCCGAAACTAAAAAAAATAAAAGGTTAAGATTTGAGATTCTACGTCTTATAAGTAAGTGTAAGTAAAAATTAATTAAAATAGTCTAGTATAATATGCAAATAATTTTTTTGAAGAAAATTAACAAAAAAGCTTCCCAGAGGATTCAAAATGCCCCTTGGTAAACTTACTGTTAAAGAAAAAAGACATGAACCACAGGGTATAGCTTTTAATTGTATATAACTTTTACTTTAATTGTATAGATAACTTTATACAACTTTAACTTTAATTGTATATATAACTTTTAATTTTTCACTAGAACTAATTGGAATGCACTATAACTTTTAATTGTATTGCTCCAGAAGTACAATATAGCTTTTAAATATGATCTCATATAGTTGGATTCGCTGAGTTTTGAGGCATAAATGATGAACTGAAGATATTTGTCTTTTCTGTGTCATAAGGACTATTATACTATATGACCGCATTCAGGTTTAGGAATGAATGCAATATATTTTTTTAAAAATGAAATAAATGATTATGAGAACTATAAAATATTCTTTCATCATTTTCATTTACGGTCACAAGTTCCCAAAATGTATTTTTCTGAATTTAATACATGTATTTATCTAAAAATACACAGTTCAATGTATTATAACATTATCAGAAGCCTTCAAAATAAAATGTTTCTCAAAACAAATACTAAAACAGAGCTCCATCCAATTTTTGAACGACCATCTTCATAATTCCTTCACCACCCCTCGCTCCAAATTTTATACCAGGGAGGGAGTTGATAATTACAGTGGTTATAAATACAATTTTTGATTTAAAAAATATAATTTAAATGGCGAAAAGCATTTGAAATTATATTTCAAAATGCAATGACTAGCAAATCGAAATACACATTATGTGTTAATTTTTAGAGGAAGCTTCAAGAACATTAACGGCAGGGGCTTTTTACAAGCATACTCTAATCCTGACTAGATCAACGGAATATATGGTTTCCAAATGCATCAAAATATTTACAAAAAGAACTTTTTAAGTTTGTTATCTATACAACCCTTTATTGATTTAAATTATTAATGTATCAAGAATTTTCTGTCCCAGCACAATATTATACAATACATCATAATACTGTTATCTTCATATTACATTGTCAAACATATACAATAATATTATTGTATAGGGTTCACAATAATGTTGTAAATCCTATTGCACAATCTACTACAATATTATGTTATACTATATCATTTAACAATCAACAACATTAAAAAATATTGCAAATATTGTTTAATGTAATGTTATATTGTATAATATATATTTGCACTAGTGATGCAGAAACAGGAAATTGTTGTTAAAAACTTTGGAAAGAATTTAAATTTTTTAGAGCCACTTTATGATGTATATTTTTATCATATATTTTATTTGGAATTGAAATATTTCGACTTAAAGTATTATTAATATTTAGTTTGCTGGGATTTCTCAAAAAATTTAGAGCTTTTTATTTTAAATATCATATAAAATGAATGAATAATGATTTGCGAACAACATGTAATAATTGCAAAATATGTATACCTGTTTTTACACAGATTTCAGTTGAACTATACTCTTAAAGCAACTCGTATGTTTTCAATTCTTAAATTATAGATTACGATTTTCATTTCAAAAAGTCAATATATAAATCAAAAATATAAAGTTTTTCAAATTCTAACTATGAAAATGAATCATTTTGAAGCAACTCAGATGAAGTCTTAACTTACTTTTTAAAGTACTTTTATCAAAGCCAAAAGAATACTCGATTCGATCAGAATGTTTTGTGTCATTTGTTTCAAAAAGAAAAATTACAACAAAATATCTTTTTGTCTTCCTGGCATCGCTTGACTTGCTCGCAGTAGTCACTGACTCCTGACAGTTCTGCTTCATTTGCACAAGAAGATAATCCCCCGAAAGTGTTGGATAGTTCTTTTCTGATTTATTATCTGAAGGGCTTTTATTGCAAAACTGTTTTCATTCAGACAATGCGCGTCCCTATACTTCCCCTTTAATCTCTTATGTTTCAAAACTTAACTCTCCTCAGCACAATAACCCTTGACAGTTTGTTCGAAAAACGGAAAGCGAACAAGAAGTTGTCTGTTCTTGATTCACCTCGATGAAACGCATCACTTCCTTCGGACAAAGAATGCCAAACGATAGTCAGTCGTTCGCTCCCGTTGCCACGCGTTGGCTAACAAATGCTGAAAAGAAATCTCGATTGATCGTGAAGTCGAATTTGATGCACAAGTGAAGCCTAAATGACAATCAGTGCTTAAGATTCACAATGCAAGTGCCGTATTTTAAAAGGGATGAGAAATCGTGGTTATTGTTTCCAAGTTGTGTAGCAGTATCAATTTAAAGCTGTAAGCATTGAACGAATAAAATGAGAATTCACGACTGGATAATCTTTCACGACATTTTATTTCTTTATTCAAGAAGAATAGTGCTTTACAAACATAAAACATTGGACATTTTTCGATTGATAAAGTGCTATCCGTGTCACAGACATTCATTTTTCTAGAGATAATCTTTTTACCGAAATCTCGTGGCGCAGCATAGTCAAAATCATGGCTCTTGTGCCAATAAAATCCAAAAAAAAAAAAAAAAAAATCCGAAATCTCGATTAAAAGTGATTTTTTCAGTAGAGATTAAAAGGAAATAAAAAAGAATAATTGCGATTGAATAAAACTAAAGAAAAATGTGATATCTTTCCTTATTTCCTGGTGAAGGGTAAATTACGGTTTGTTTACATTAAAAACCGTTAGAGTATTTCCTTGAAGATAATCTTAATTTTGAAATAAAAGAATCAGGAACATTTTTGTTTCTAAATTGTATTTCAATTGAAAACGAAAGTGAGCTCACATATTTCAAGTTATTCTGGATATAAACGAGATAATGAACGAAAAGAATTTTCATTGCGTAAATAAAAGACGTATTTTCTAGAAAAAGGGTAAAATGTGCTGGAATTTTTAATATTGGTTGTTTTGAAATTAAATACTTCTTAACATTTCTGGTATTTTGGATTGTAATATTTAAAAATAATTCAAAAATATATGATATAAAAACAGATAACATCATATTTATAAATATTAGAATATTACATTGTATTTAATCATTTGAATCTTATTGATCGTTGATTCAATCGTTTGAATTGTATTTAATCGTTGTAGAAAATCGTTTCTATAAATATTAAATAGCAATAAATAGCATTAATAAACAATTGTATTTAATCGTTTAAATCCTATTGGTTGATGATTTAATCGTCGTACAAAACAGTTTCTACAAATATTCTAGTAATAAATAACTTGATAAACAATTGTACTTAATTTATGCTTCAAGCTGGATCATTCAATCAATATCTTTTTACAAAGCGTTCCAATATAACATCGTATAACGTAATTTTATTACCAGAAATGACAATCTCACATTATGCTATACTATCATAAAATTCTATATTGCATGCGGCTTCCGTGGAAAAATAAATAGTTCCATTTATAAAAAATGAAAAAATAATAATTGAAATAAAAAATGTAAGTTAATGGGAAAACTCTTGCCTTATTGATAAAAAAAATCATAATTGTCACCTTTTTTTTCCTTAAAGCCTGTAAGCTTTTCTGAAAGATAGAAAAGGTAATTTTTTTCTGGGGGAGTATTGAGGTATCATTTTATTATTACTATTATTTATTATGCATTTAACTTATTTTGCGTGTCATAATTTTAAAAAAAGATTTTAAGACGTAAATATAGCATGTAGATAAAAAATGACTCCATGTAAAAGTGCTTTTGTTTCGAAAATTTATGGGTGTTTTTAAAACCTTAAAACATAAGAAAATAATTAAAATACCACCATTCCAAAAAGTTTAGAATAAAATTGACTCTCGACTGAATGACACGAATATGCAATATACGTAGTCTAAAAATGCATTGCAGCACAGTCAGCTGTCAAAACTTCTATTTCATTACATACCCCATCCTTTTATTTAAAAAAATCAGAACACAGTTGGAGCCTTATTGAGAAGATTCATTGACTTTCTCTTACATAAAAAAATAAATAAATTTTATCCAAGTCACGTAATTCATATCCCTACAGTATGCTCAGGGCAGCTCCAGAAAAATCCTAAAGTTTCTTGACATCAGGCCGAAAATCTGTGTCACCCTATTTACCATGTCTTTCAAAAAAATCACTTCAACTTACGATGACGGAAACCGAAATTCCTAAAAAATGCCTTGCGGCCATCTTATTTACAACAGCTCCAAAGGTGTAGCCAAAAAGAAACAAGAAATTAAGGACTGACGTACAGATTCATATTTTGATACACCCATTCCTGGTGAGCGGAATCATTCAGCATTTTTCAATCAATACCATGTTTGCCGTGACACACCCAGAAGCGCCTACCAACCATCAACACGTTTTTTTCCACAGTAAATCGATATTCTATGTACTTAATAATCAGAAAATTAATTCGCATTCTTTTTTTTTCTTTCACTAGAGGCCTGTTTACAGAATCCTGAGACAATTTCATGGTCACTTTAATTGAAAATCAGATTGTCTTGACTATTCATTGTTTAGCTTTATGAAACACAATGAAGCGGAGTATCAGTGAGGAATCCTCTAACCCTGTCTCAAAGACACAACTTTTTGCATGTTCAGTGATTCATAGGGGAAGTATCTCATTAAGGTTTTTTTTAACATTAAAACTTAACTTTATCCTTGATGAATTGCAACCTGAATAGAATTATTTTTTTACCAAGTAACATTTGGTTGCATTGTCTTTTTAATAAGCAGTAATTAAAGATGGAATGTATGGATGTTGATTGACAAGGTCTTAAAACCAGCATTTGAAGATATTTCTTTCATGTACATATTTGCCTGGAAGTAACAGACTTCATTCTTTAATCTACAAAGTTTTTTTTTTAATCAACAATCATTTCTTTTTTTTGCATTGTTAGAAGCTTAAACAGAAGAAAAAAATTTCAGGTAAAACTTAAATGTATTAATGCAATGTCTTTATCGATAAAATACCACATTGTTTGATTTATACAATTAGCAGAAGATTAATGTCTCCTGCCAAACTTTGCGTGTCTTACAACTCTTTAATTTCGACAAGGATGACATTTATCATTACCACATACTTAGTCTATATAATAAAGTACAATAGATATGAATAATCATACAATATTTTTAGAAGTAGAATTTTTTTTTTAAATCAAAGGCAATCATTTATAAGTAAGTATGTAAACATTGCAAGATTTAAAAAAAAATTACCTATTAAATTTTACAGCTTGCTAAATTTTCAATTCATTAGTGAATTGAAATCTGTGAATAAAACATAATCAAGTAATTGCGTGTCATGTTAAAAATTCGAAAAAATGAGACATTACAACTATACTGACTGATTGTTGTATATCAAATCTTTGTGCAATGGCATCTATAAATTGTGTTTAAAAGCGATTTGAGGAATTATTTTTTTGTTGTTCATATAAAAACTTCGAATTTCAATAGGCAAATTCAAGTTGTTACAGATTTAAAATATGAGAACTGCTTTTTTATGTAAATTTACCTTTATTTATCATTTCTATCCATTCTATATGGCAATGGAATTTTTTTTCTAATTTCGAGTGAATGAATGTCTTTATATTCTGATTAAATTTGAAACCTAGATATTTCTAAGATTAATATACCTTAGAGAATCATTAGCAAAAGAAATATTATAGGAATAATTACGTAACTAGTTGTCGGAGTGTCATAGAAATAAAACGAAAAAAAAAATTCGTATGAAATTTTTACCGCATTAATACCGACCTAATAATTTAATGAAAAAAGTGTAATCATATAAAGTGTAAATCATATGCAAAATAAGAATTAATATTTTTTTATCTCTAACTGCTTATTTAAATTATAAAGCTTCTTTTCAACATGTGACATTAAAAAAAAATCATAAAAATCCGTCCAAGTCGCCTAAAACTTTCGTGATCTTTCAAAAAATGTGAATATTGAATTTTAAAATATGTGGTAATTGGAATCCATTGCATTCAGTCAGTAAATTTCGCTTCAGCAGATGAATTTTTTATTGTCACCTTATTATCACCTTGAATGTCCCCTTATTGAATGTCTAAAATAATTATATAAAAATTAATTGTATTTTTAGAAACTGAATTTAAAAAATCAGACGGAATATATTTAACATGCAAAATCAAAATATAAGCACATCTTTGTTGCAATTCTTATTGATGATTTATTAAAGTATTGTTTATGCTTTAATCATACATTAATGACATTCATTTCAAAATGTATCTTCCGTTAAAACGGAAGTCATAATTAGTGATAATGGAAGATCTTCTATTATAGTCATAATGGAATATCTATGCTCTTATTGAAAGTATATGAAGAAAATTTACCCAAATTGTGAACATTTTACATGCGATGATAAACATTATACAGTCATAAATTAACTAAACCTTTCTTTTCTTTTTAAATCATTTCTTGTCATCATAAAAAGCAAATCATTGACATTAGTTTAGTGAGTAATATATCAACAAAGGCAATATTATCTTTCTACGACACAGCGGCACTCTTATTCTAGTTTGCCTGTCTTTCATAAAACGAAACAATGGCATCTTCTTGGGCATTGCACTCTTGTCAAAGACAACTGTTATTCAAATACGAATCAAATAATAGGTCATTCCTACGCATCTTTTTCCCTTGTGGACTCAATAGCTGAAGCCATCTTTTCCTTACTTTCGAAAAGAAAAGTGCTTCGGCAAGGCCAAGAGAGAAGAAAAAACAATTGAAGACAACAACAGGAAAAGATCCGGAGACATTGGCTAGAGGAAGTAAAAATGAAATCCGAGGCCTGCGACGGGAACACTTGGTCATAAACATCCCATAAAAATTACCATTAGGCTTAGTTCTGCAACAAAGGAATTTGGTAAATCCGTTTGTCTAACTGTAGAACACTAAAAAGAAGTCCTAAATTAACATCCTGCAGCAGAACATAAAAACAGATTTTACTGGATATTCAGTAATTGTCTTAAGTGTGTGGTTGTTTTAAAACACATTTTGTTGCTTGGTGATGTAACTTCAGATCAAAATATAACTGCAAATTAGCACATTAAGAAATTAAAATTGGTAAGTTAGAAATAGATTAAATCTTGTATTTTTTATAATCGAGCATAACAAAATGTATTGAAATGCTAAAATGATATGACTAAGTAAATAAGGAGGGAAAATATTGGACCATATTATTTATAGGTTTGTGATATCTGAAGGCTGACTTTGTTCATTTAATTTTTTTACAAAATAATAAAAAGAATAATAATTTAAATAGGAAGAGAATTTAATAGCAATCAATATCTGCTTAATCCTTTAGTATATGTCCCTCAAAAATATTATCTTTGTTATTTAGCCAATATGATTATCCTACAAAATGACTTGTATGGTCATGACAAAGTCATTGGAAAGTGAGATTTATTTTGTGTTGTTAATAATGTGAAACCTTTTATTAACATTTTTACTTAACGATTTTGGCCAAATTGATTCAATTCCGATAGATAAAAAGTCTCATTTCAAACTATTGGGGGGGGGGCTGCTTTGAAGTAAACTCATAATTTTGAGTCAGACTTAACGAAACCGGAATCCTCATTGCCAATTTATGAATTTTTGGTTCTCAGCAGATTTAATGAGGACTATGCCCTTATACCTGGTGAATCTATAATGGAATAAAGCTTTAAAATTCACATTAACTAATAACATAAATGGAATAAAAATGTGCAGAATAAAATAAAAACCCTAGTTAGTATCTAAAAAGTAACACAGTAACACAGAAAGCAAGTACAAATTAAAATTCAGAACGCTATTTATAACAATATACATGAGAAGATTTAAAAAGAAGATAAAGTCCTTTTTATTGCAATGTCCGTGATTTTTGCCAGAATGAATCATTGTCTTATAATTTCTCCATTATCTTGGATTTAAACACATCTCCTTCACGGATAGTTCGCGAGTCATGAATACGCATAACTTCATTTGATGCAATACGGCTATCGTGAACTCAGGTACAATGAGCGTGTCGTCGCGTGCTCAAAGCCAACAGCACATATTTTTTAGCTTTCCTCTAGATTTGGCATAAAGGACACAAAACAACCTCCAAAGTCAATCTCGAATTCTTTCGTCAACGTGGATGAGACCATTAATTTTTCTACCACGTAAATAAAGATTTAGCAGAGCATGAAATAATTTTTGAGTAACTCTAAAGATGAAACCATAAAATTCAGAACACAAATTCCATTAATTACCATCTACCACTACCACTAATCGGAATTAAAAATAATCATTTCATCATTCATTATTTAATTTTTTATACACGTGAGCAAATGCAATTTGAACTCGAAATTTGGATGAATCTCTAAGTTTCAGAAATCTCTGAAATGTTTCCCAAATTTCTCCGTTTATGTCTGTCAATCTATCCATGAACCTGATAACGCTAGAAGGATGAAATTTGAAATGTGATTTATACTTCAAATTTTGAACGAAATCCATTTTCAATTATCCTATGTTTACAACTCTTTTAGTGAATACGATAACTACGAAATTTTAAAGTGGATAAAATTTAGTACACAAATTTAGCACCTATAATGTTGATCCATATCAAATTTTAAACCAGTTTGTCAAATCTGTTTGACTGTCTTTCGGTTATAATTTCGCGTTTATGGAAACCCAATTGCTCAAAAAAGTCTCAATTTAGATAAATAAAATCTGATACACAGTTGTTGCATCTAAAACACATATTTTCATCAAATTTTGTGCCAAATCTTTTACCGGTTTGACTGTTGGTTGTACTTTTGTATGCAAAGTAAAATGATAACTCAAAAACGAAGCAAATAAATACATAAATAAATGAAATTTGTTACTTAATATAGTTACTATAATTGCATATCTATGTCAAACTGTGATTACCATTGGCAGATAAAAAAACATGCGACCTAACCACGACAACCGGTCTATTCTGTAGAATGTAAGAAGTGAAATGTTGCTGAAGAGTGAAACAAACCCTTAGCATCCAGTACCTAGCCCACGTACGTTATTTATTAATTGCAAAAAAAAAGAAAAAAAAACTTTACAAGCAGGATCAGAACATGGATTGAAATTAGACACAGATAAAATAACTTTTGGTTAAAAATAGAAGATATAACTATCAAACGAAAATCCGTGCTGCGGTCAAATGAATGAAAGACCTTCAAAATGTATGATTAGTTTTTTTTAGTACATTATCTTATGAATCACAAAATGCTCATGTAGAGACTCTGAAAATAGAAAGTTAAATTCTCGAAATGTTCCCGACCTTGCATGATCTACAATTTTATGCGGGATGGGATAGGGAGAGCTTCATTTTTGGAGAATACGCGAGAAAGTTTTGGAAAAACCATTCTTGCCATACCTTACCATATTCGTCATTCTCCAAAGAAATAGATGTTCACTGTATATATTTAGAAAAATTAAACAGTACTGCGTCTATATTTAGAACCGACAAAATTTTATCGATCTAAAAAATTAGCGTTGAATCCTTCTTCCTTGTGAAGTTACAAAAATGGCTTTCAATAGTAGAAAAATAATATACTCGAGGAAAACCAGAATACAAATCTGGTATAAACAGTTGTAAGAATAGAATAGAAAAGAAAACAGAATATTTTTTTCTTTGCTTAACTTTATTCAATTAAAATGACACTCTTATTTCAAGTTTAAATTCATTGGTAGCCGAAATTTTACTCATACATTTTAAAATAGAATTTCCTTAACCAGCATGTAACTGATTTTAAAAACTGAAACACAATACTTTTTGTAAATGTATTTCCTCTTCCCAATTAACTTGTTTTCTAAATAAATTCGTTTTATTCAGTTAAAAGATATCACTTTTAAAATGAAAAAAATGCATATATTATCAAAATGAAGTTTAAATAAACGATGTTGAACCTTTCACGTTAAAAGAGGTAAATGATTTTTTTATGTAAAAAAAGGACGAAAAAAATCTTAAAGAAAATATATCATTTTTTAAAAAAGCTTATTTGTTTTCAAAGTTGCGAGCGGAAGGTGACTCAATTGAATGTTCATTCATTCGTATAGAAGTATACATCGGAAAAAATGGTGCCCAAACGTATAATCAAGCGATCATTATAAACAGCATATATTCGTTTATAATGATATACTCACTCAATCTAAAGAAATTACCTTTCAGGTAATAATTATTAATTATAGATTATCTTTGAGAACAAATAATTGTTTATTTTTTAATGAAAAACGTTTCCACTGGTTTTATGAGCTTTTTTTTCAAATTTTGCTTTGCATTAATTTTTAAAAATTCAGAATTTAATATTTAAAGTGTCATAAGTGTCATTGTCACAAAACCTATGGAAGTGGTCTCTCTGAAACTTTCTCGGATAGTTTCCACTTAAAACTTTAACATCTCCCCTCCTATAAAGCTATGGACACTGTGGGAGGCCATCCATGAAATTAACCCTTTGAGTAAACATTTAAAACAAAAATTTCACTTGGAGCATATTTAATTTTGTGGGCAAGTGAGAGCAGTAGTTTCATGCAAAAATTATTTCGTTTTATTCATTATATATACTCCTATATTGTATATACTTGTCTCAGTTTCAAGGACGTCATGAGCATGTTTGCCCTAACAAATGCATGTCGCACTGATAAGTCACATGTAGCCAATGGGTTAACAAACAACAGATGGGAAATATAGATCTTTAGCATGAACCTAACAATTTCACTGAATTTGTATATTTTGCTGACCGAATGAAACCAAAATTTGGCAAAGAATCCAAATTTTATTAATAAGAAAACATATCAAAATTCATTGATTTAAATCATTTCGTTTGTGAGCTATTGCGTTTACATGTATACGGAGCCAGCGTCCTGGCATAGAGGGGTGCCCATGATCTAGACATCCTGGTTCGGGCATTGTTGTTCTACTTCTGTGCTCTATCTATGAGGTGTGTGAATATGTCCTATTGTAAAAAGGGGTAGTGTAAGCAAATATAACGCATGGAGTAGCTAAGTCGTACTCTTGGCCCTATTTGGCGCTGCTGAAAAAAGCAAGAAATGCTCACTTTGCTTAAGTCGCTGAGAGATAATTTTCGGTGGGTTTGTAAAATGCCATAATTAGTTCACATAACGGCATGTATACAGATGTATAGACAGAGAGATGGTCCATATTTTGCCAAATTTAGTACAAAATTTAATAAGAGCTTATATTTCGGATACTAACCCTCTGCTTAAAATATTATGTACTTAGATCTTTTCGTTTCGGAATGATCGGAATCACTTGTAATCGAATAAAGGGACAAACATATTTTTTCCGCATAAATTTCGTTCTAAATTTGATCAAATTTACAAATTTGGTCGTAAATACATATATCAAAATTGATAAAAAGATTTAGTACGAAATTAGATAAGAATTTATATTTTGGATGGTATACTTGTGTATCAAATTTTATTTACCTCAGATCTTTGTGTTTTGTTTTCAAGCTCAATTGTAATAAAACTCAGAGACAAACTACATCCGAAGGAATTTTGTTCTAATTTGATAGAAATCCACAAATTTGGTCTAAATCAATATATCAAATTTTATCAGTTTAGCTTAAATCATTTGGTTTCATCGAATTGTGTTGACAAACAGTCATAACGACAAAAATGGATTTTTTTTTTTTTGAAAGGGTAATCTAAAATGTGGAAATTCGACAAAATGTCGAGTAAGAATATTTTTAACATTTCCTCTATATTTAAGAACGAAGAAGTAAAAAAAAATACGAAAGAAGTAAAAAAAAAAAAATCATTGATACCAACGTAAATCTGCAAATATAAGTAAATGCAGAAAATATGCAATTAAAAACTAAAATTCCAGCTGCTGTTATTAAATATGATATTTAATTAAAAACCATAATAATTCAATTAAAATATCTAAGTCAATTCCTTTTCGTCTCCTAATATTAAATTTACAATTTGCAATTATAAAACTATTTAAAATGAATTCAAGAATCCTCTTGGTTTTTATTAATTTTTAGAAGCTCTCATAAAGAATGTTTCAAATCAAAATAATTCAATAATTTGTTTTCACAACAATTATTATCATTAATATTCCGCTGTGGGATTTCTTACAAATGGTTCATTAACCTTCAACGATGTTTATTGGGTGAACACTTGATAACACAGGAAATGGCCTAAATAAATAGTGTTATTGATTACAATATATAAGTTCAAGTTGTGGTTACAGAGCAAGATCAATACAAATGTTCATACTTTTGGTATTTGGTTGGGAATGTAGTTTAATGTTCAAACAAACAAAAGTAGCTTTGATTTTTTTAAAGTTTTTTAATTTGTTTCTTTCTGAATTTTTTTCTAAAATTAATATATCAAACTGAAAGTCAAATAAAGCTATAGTTACATTTTAATTTTACTCATATAATATAAAAGAAAGAATGGTGCACCAATCTTCGTATAAAATCCATTTTATTCATTTTCGCATTATAACAGAAATACTATTTTCTCATTTAGATTTAGTACCTTCAGATTTTTTTGTCTTTAAGGAAAAAACAGCAAAACGCTTCTCTAACTGTAACATCATTCTGAACAATAAAATTGAAACAACTGCATAAACACGTGTAGCAATATCTCAAATTGTCCTGAGAAAAAAAAGATTTATTTATTAATCGAAATTTTCAAGTCACCTCCCCCCTAAAATTTAAGGTGATCAAGGTAAGATAAGTTCAGAGAAGTGCGAGATCCCAATAAAGCATTTCTTTCATCATTCAAATATTAAAATGTATGAATACTGATTAACTTCGGCTAAAATAGGTATTGCTTTTATTGTGTGTGATCTCATTTGGTTCAGAGATTTTAGATCTGCTATCGATCCAAAAGTTCTGACAAAACGATTTCTAGTAATATTTCGAAACTATACATAATTTGAAAACCAGACTTTAAAGATTGAAAAAGCGAAATAAAGCAAATAATTTTTATTGAAGAATGTAGAAGCGCAAGTGATGAGTTGAGGAGTGAATACAAAAATTAAGGCACAAAAAAGAAATAAACTGTTTATTTACAGCATTTATGATTAACTTCCTTATAGCAATTATAGCTTATTACTGAAACAACACCAGCTATTTATACAATTACTATTATGACTTCTATGAGTATTCGTGGTGTTGCAAAATTCATGGGATAAAGTTTGAAAAACGGTGGAGCATAATTAATTATCATTTCTTGTAGAAAAATATAAATGCATAAGCGATAGTTCGAGGTATGAATATAAAAATATCGATGTGATAGAAACTAATTGCATTGTTGTGGATGATTTCTTTCACAATAATAATAACTCAAAATTATAATCACCAACACTGATGCAACATCTATGAAGTATTTCATAATATCTATGAAATGAATGATACATAATTTCTGTGATACACACATTTCTCGCTAAGGTACAACAGCAAAGACAGTTTGAAAGAGCGGATCTCAACGTAGTCCTTCCGAAATTCAGTGGAGTAGTAAATGCCTAATGCTTGGGTCATGGTATGATTTTTTTCTCCAGTCTTCATTACTGATTTTAGCAAGTATAATTTGCTCATGGGGCATTACATGATTTTCTCTCTCTTCACAGTGCTTCATTTCAAAAATGGACATATCTGCTCTCTAGTTTCGTTCTTGTGGCGTAATTGATACCAGAGGTATCTATACTCGCTTTGGTACTGTAGGTACGGCACTGCCAAAAAATATACATCAATGAATCTTTAAAAAGATGCTTTATTGTTAGATGGGGTTTTGAAGAATTATTGTAAATAATATTGTAAAGAAACAATTTGTAACTTTTAAAATTTTACGTTCTTTCCATGCCTGCTTCTTGTATTAAAGTGTCCCTAGCAACAAACCTTTTGGGGATAATAGTTAGCTTTTATGATCTGATTAGCTGATCTTTATCATAAAATAATTTAATAAAAATAATTATTATTAGAGAGAAAGTTTCAAAGTAAGAAGGGTTAATAGCAACTGCACTAGTAATTAATAATTAAAAACACAAGGCTGTTAACTAAATTATTAGTTGCTGAATTTCAAAGGTTCTAAATCATTGCCATCAAATCATCGCCCATTTAAAGTGAAGCATCGGAATTCTAAGTTTAAAATGAAAGTGGACAAATAAAGCAAATTCAATCTCATAAAATAATTACAACTTTTTAAATTTAATATTATATTAAAATCAATTATTTTATCTTCAGACATGCCAAACCTTTTTTTAAGCTATCCATTTATCATATTTCTTTTCTGAAGCATTATCTTGACTTTCAAAAGAAAAAGAGTAATAATAATAATAATTTGTTCGCTATCATTAAATAGGAATATATTTTCAGAAACTCAATAATTACTTGTTAGTTATTGTTGTTATTTATGGCTCTTGTCGTAGACAAACTTTTTGAAGAAGTCAGTGATTTAAGCTGAAATAGTGCACTAAATTCTGGTGGATAAAGGCCGTTGAGCACCCGAGGTCAGGAGTCTGATTTCCAGTTTATATGAAGATCACACTCACACACTCGCCTACACAACTCCTTCTTAAGGTGGGGGGGGGGCTACTTTCACTCACCTGACAGTGATAACATAGGGTGAAAACAACCATGCCCGAACCAGAACTCGAACCCAGGACGCCCATATCACTGAAAAGATAGGCTACCCCGAAACCTACAAGCTGGTAATCATTTTTGCTCAAATATGTTGTTTTGTTAGTATTATAAAATCGTTGGAATTTTATACATTGAATATTTTTTATGTTATAATTACAGCAATTTGTATTTTTTTAAAATAATTTTGATGATTTAATATCCACAGCTATAAAATATTACAAAAAAGCGCCAAACAAATGGTGAATAACCAAAACGACGAATCTTCGTTATTCTCATTGATATAATTAGAAAGAACATTTTTGTCCGAAATCGTATCCATTACTCTTGTATTTCTAAGCACAACTTATTTTCCTTTTAATTTTATATTTCCGAATGATGGTACAATTCGTTTTTAACGACGCCCAAAAAGAGACAAGAAAAAAACTTCACCAAATTCTAAAAATATACTTCAGTGCATTATTATTTATAATGAAAATTTTGGAACTTGCGATTCACATGCTATGAAGTTTGGCAACTGAAATCGCCAAATTGGTGAATTTTTTCTTGGTTCATTTTGGTCCCCTTTAAAACTACAAGTTCCAGAATATCTATTTAATGGATCGTTTACAACGAATAAATTAAAGTTTTTGCCAATATAGTAAATGCAGTAAGCAAAATTTATAAACGGATTGTGCTTCCCGCATCTCAGGTCAATATTTAGTCTTTAAAATACTCGTTTAACTTTTTCACCTTTTAATTTTTCAATTTATTATTAAAGAATTGTTAATATCTGTCATTCTAACAGCACTTTTTTAAACCTGATATTTTTGAATATTCAGGCGTTTTATGATATAAATTATTTTAAAGTATTCTGTGGCAAAAAAAATACGTGGTCTAAAGAATTCACAAGAAACTTTTCTATACTTTCAAAATCTTAAGAATAGAAAATGGAACAAATAATTTCCTATAATTTTCAAAATTTGAGTCATTGTTTGACAACAATGTAAGCGCCGAAAGACTCATAAATCTCCGTAATTCGATTGTTGAAGGTTTTAAAGATAACATATCCAAACTCTTTCTACAGTTGAATGGATCGTATACAGTCAATAATTGAATGTTGGAGGAAAATATATTAGTTCTTTATTGTATTCAAATATTCAATTTTATTTGAGCAAAGACAAATGCTAAATTATCTCTTTTTTTTAATCGATTCCCCGACGGAAATCAAAATCGGTAAGACCATTTTCCAAGATTGAAACTTTCAAATTTTAATTTAAATTTGTGATGCACACAAAATTTTTTAAGCATGTCACCAGTTTTGTTATAAGAAAATCAAAATCAGTGAATGAACATCTTTTTGTACAAAAAGATTTTCAAGATGTAAAACTTCGATTTATTTATGATCTGTTTGAGTTACTATAACCAAACTCAGTTAAATCATATCTCATATAAACTACCATGTTGCTTTTCACAACATTTTCTCGATAACTCCTTTAAAAAATATCAATATGAATCATCTGAAAACTGAGTAAATTTTTATAATTCAGCATCCCAATAATGGTGTCTCTGTTCATGAAGAACAAGAGATAATTAGAAAATTACAGCCCATTTTCCATTTAATTTAAATATTTTACAGCAATAAAGGAATTGTCAATTTTTATAACCTTTCTACCGAAATTCTCCTATAATCAAAACAGAAACCGAAAAGTTTGAGCTCTCGATAATTTGGGTGATAGTCCGCAAGTGCAAATGTTTCCCTCTATTTCTACGGTAGAACATTGGAATGGCATATTTTGAATTTCATGGTATAAACCAAAAGTTGAGAATGAAATTTAAGCACTTTTTCCAGTAAATAAATGCAAATTTGGCTCATATCTACAATTTTGTTTATAAGACCCCAATACAAATTTTAATTTTAAAAAGTTTGAAAGTTGATTGCAGTTCGAAGATATTGAAGAGACCTTTGATGCTTTTACGTCGTTTTATTTCATCACGAAGAAGCAAGCATGTTTATGTACAGCAGGAGAGAAGAACATACAACACAGAACAACAGACAGAAAAAATAGGGAGAGCTCTCGCACATTTTATTCCGGGTCTTAAATAACTTATTTTGATAGGGGAAATCTAGTTTACAGTGCTTAATTATCAAGTATCTCATAGGGATTTCTGCACATACGATTCTAAAAGCAGGGGAAACACAGGGATCTTTTTGTAAAACTATTCGTTTAGGTCAGCAATTTTTATCAATTATTCTCATCGGGAGAATCGCTGACTAAAGAACTTTACAAGGCATTTCTTGAATTAATTGAGTAGATCACGTGGATTCTGATATGGAAATAAAAGAACATTTTTAGAATAAAGTTATTATGGGCTAAATTTTTAGAAATTAATTTAAATTTAGTTGTTCAAATATCATTTATGTATATACATATATATGTAACCTTCTTTTACAGATTTGGCTGAAAAATTAATGAACTTCTGTGACTATGTTAAAATTAAATTTATATTAATTTCATCCATATAGTTGTTTCACCTTTAGAGTTATGGCATTCATATACTTTGAGAAGTTACATGTGTCTTCAAAGGATTTTGCCTTATCAATTGTATCGTTTTAGTTTATTGCATTTTTGAATTACCATGCTCACGGACAGACAGACAGTGTGTTTTTCGATCTCAGCAGGGGGGGGGGCTCTGAAACGAGTCAGCGAAATCTCGCGGATGTATTATTGATGAGTACAGTACTTGCGTTAGCAATTTATGTGTGCAGAATTATACAAAAGGATCATTGGCTTCAATTGCGTCTTGATCCATCCTTTCTATATTACTGTTTTCAATTAAGTAAACTAACAAGTAATAAATAATTTAAAATAATCACCCTATCCCCAGTCATGCAACAATCAATGTGAGTAAATAAATGTGCCTCAGAGGATGATATTGCAGACACTATACTATAGAAAAGAAACCCGCATTGCTAGTATCATTCATACTGAATATTCGCCAACAAAACCCGTAAATAGTTACAATATTATTAATAAATCATCAGGCGAACTGAAAATTTCTCCTCCTCGCACTCGAGATCCGCCTTCATTTTTCTGAGTATAAAGAAATGTTTATTTCAAATTTTTTAACTCACTAATATTATTTACCTTCTAAGACAATTAGCAAAAGAAAAATTAGACGTGAATAAAACGATGATCGTATCGTAAGTGATTGTCTTAGTAAAGAGATTCCATGTAAAAAATACAAAACACGCAAAAAAATCAAACTGAATTTCTAAAATTAAAATCCATGTCTTTTTTTATGTGCAGACAAATAACATTATCTGCAAAAAAACTTTTACTCAAAAAATAATCGGCTTTTTTTTTCTTTATTCTTAGTATTTATTAATTTTATTTTTCGGCTAGGATAAATGTAATAAAACAAATAAAAGATTTTTTAGTATCTATAATTCCTAGTATTTATTACAAATTTTAGTTATTTTGGTTATAATTTAATAAACGATGTCCATTCAATTACGACCGCTGCACAAAAAAGGTCAAAAATTCGAACCAATTTTCTAATTTCTGTATTTGCAATGTATTATCAGATATTTACTCATTTCTTTCAAACTATACAAACTTTAAAAAAAATTGATTTTAAGATTCAGTTATTGTCAAATTTCTTCCATTAGTTCTATTTCAAATGACTGAATTTTGATTTCATTAATATCATTTAAAATAAAATTTAGGAAATATTTAAAAAATTATAAAAAGAAAAGTTTAAAAAACAGCCTTTAAACAATATTTTGTTTATTTGTCCATTTTTTAAGTTCACAAAAATTATTTTTTAAATCTAATATAAAAATTTATATTACATTTTTGAATTTAATTTATTATAATTAAATTATTTTATAATTTATTTTGTGCACGCATTTTATTAAAAAGGTAGAATTCGCTATGTAATTTATTCAGTTTTTTACTGTTGTTATATTTCAAAAATAACTCACCAATTTTTCTATAAAAACATAAGAATTTCGCAGTATATTTCTGAAAAGTGATTAAATTAAGCATAAAATCTAACTTTATCATAACAGCTCATTATTTTTTCAATCATATCCTGTTTATCAAGTAAAACAGAAGCCATCATACCTTGGTCGGTAACTCCGTCAGTATGTAGTCCAGTGATTTCACTTCGGCCGTTCTAAAATAAGCTTCTAAATTGGCGCGAGAACGAACCGTATCATCCGATCGTTTGGCCCGTTATGGAACAGTTCTTCACCTGAACAAGTTGTTCACTGTATCTACTCTTCGCAAGGGTTTAAGAAGACCAGATCAAATTCGGTTTCTTCTCGCCGCTTGTTTCGCTTTTTTCACTTGGCCTAAAATCACTTGCGCGTGCGCAAAACAAGAACAAGATTCTATAAAACGACTCTTCATCTTTTAATGGGGAAAAGAGATTTAAAGTGAAGTGATCGCGAAGAAAAGAAAGAACATGTTTGTTTTTTTATTCTTTTTATTGCGAACGCTCTGAATGGAATTCGAGGTGAGGGGAAAACCTACAAGGTCTCTAGAAAGTTCCGTTAGACTCGAGATTAAAATATTTTGGAATTATTTTATCGACATGTTTCATTAAGTACTTTTAAAAATTAAGAGTTTCTGTCAAAAAATTATTTTAAATATTTTTAACAATTTCATTAGAATGTCAAAGAATTATATTAAAAAATTTAAATTTTATTCCGTTCTTAAATTTTGACTAATACTAAAGAATTCCTGGTTGTTCATGCACAAAGTAGAATCATTTTTGTAGAATTTTAAAATCTTTTGTTCTTTTTTTATTTGAGGAAGGAATAAGTGACTGGACATAATGCTCATTTCAGATTTCAAAACTCCAAAAATCATTCTTCTAAATACTTTGAAGTAATTGAAAATCCTACAAAGTTTCTAGAAAATTCAATGAGATACAAGACTAAAAAAATTTAGAATTATTTTATTGACATGTTTTATTAAGTATTTTTACAAATAAGTTAAGAATTTTAGGTAAAAAATATTTTAAATCAATTTAACTGTTTCATTAGAATTTTAAAAAAATTAAATTAAATATTTTAAATTTTTATTCCATTCTTAAATTACAATTGTGCGAAATAGTTACACATTGTTCATGCACAAAGCAGAATCTTTTTTGTTGAATTTTGAATCTTTTTGTAGCTTTATTATATAATTAGGGAGTCAGGGAATGAATTTAAAATTTATTTCAGGTTTCAAAACTCTTAAAAAATATCCTTCTAAGTATTTATTATTATTGCTTATAGCTTATGATATTAATATGATCCACAAGCAAATAATCTATATATTTTTCATATATTACCATTGTTTCATATTTGAATGAAAGCGGATGATATTTTTATATCTTTCGTAAACGGTATTCTCGAATCAGTGGATGTGGTCACTTCAAATCTTTCGCACATACTCTCTAATAATCTTATCGTGTCAGAGAACGCCTTGCATGATATTGGCTTACAATACTTATAAAATGTTAATTTTTGGCGTGAATTTAGCATTTTTATTGAAACGTCCGCATCATCGTTTGAGAGTTATTTGGCGATTTATACTGGCATGTGTTGATAGTGGACATTCTTGAGGCTCGATCTCGAGACCATTGGGTCAGTAGCTGTGTGACAGAACCCCTGAACAAAAGTGTGCCCTCCGGTCTGGAAGTTCTTATGTGGCTCATGAACTTACCACCATAATAGTATACAAAAACAGAATTTGTGTCTTCACGAATTTTTCTCAGCAGACTAAAACTAAAAATTGTCTTAAAACTACATCTATATTCCTAAAATCATAAACCAAATTTAATATATTGAATCCATTGCGTTTCTGAATCATCTTGTTTACATGTTTCTGAAAATATAGACAGGCGCTCAATCCCTTTCTGGATTTGGTCTAAACTTGTTAAATGTCTACATTAAAAACGTTAAATTTGTGTACCAAATTTTATCTGCCTAGCTCTTTCTGTTTTGTAGGTATGTTAACTTAAATTCGAACAGCTGGACAGACAGACTTCCATGAAATGGATTTTACTCAAAATTTGACAGAAATCTACAAGTTTGGAAAAAGACTGTATACCAAATTTCATCTGTCCATCTCAAAGCATTTCCGAGTTATCTCTGTCAGAACCAGACCAAAACTTTCAAAAAAATGTGTTTATTGAACTCAGGGAGTTCTTAAACGGAGAGAGTCGTCAGAATCAAGGTTCGGATTTTTCTGGCGATTACTATACTTTCTCTATACTACGTATACGAGAAAGTGAAAATAAAACGGCAGATTGTTAAAATTCTTCAAAGATACAAGCTGTTTTCTTAAATTTGAAATAACTTCCTCGTTGAGGATTTGTTTGATGTTTACAAAAGAAGCGAATTATTTCAAAGTTTAACCAGTACCGAAAGCTAGAACTGTGGAAAGCAATAACGAAAATATCAATTATTACCTTAAATTAACTCAATCTGGCATCATAAACATTATTGTGGAATGACTGAAGCAAGTAATGTTATAAAAAAAAAGGATGAATAACGAATTGGAAATTTTTTCTGTTACTTTCAAACTGATTCTTCTACTTCATTCCTTTTCTCAAAAACTCCAAAGGCCTTCTGAAATGTTTGGATATCAAGTGTGTGTGTGTGTGTGTGTGTGTGTTTGTGTGTTTGTGTGTGTGTGTGTGTGTGTTTGTGTGTTTGTGTGTGTGTGTGTGTGTGTGTGTGTGTGTGTGTGTGT